>JARQOC010000002.1:17834510-17929525 GCA_033576535.1 Allobates femoralis
CATGGATGTGTGGCGACCCGCAACGAGTGCGTCACAGGAAAGTATTGCTTCCCTGACTGAAGATGTAATATCTTCCGTCTCGGTAATGACATGGTTAACACTCAGAGCTTCATACTCTACATGCACCACTAGAATAGAGGGCCAATCAGGTCCTGGTGGGAGGAGTGTAGGAGTAGTGTGTGGGAGTAAAGCAGGAGAGGAGTAGGAGTCGTCAGGAGGAATGTAACGTAGAAGCAGGGCTCTGTACAGTTCCGTGCAGCCCTGAAGGCCACTCACCGGCCGGCGCCTTTAACGGTGCCTAGACCGGGAAATGGGCAACTACTTAACGGGTCTCATTATACCCGTGCCCACCAACCACCGGATCACTGGTTCCGAGGCGAGCAAGACGTTCACCGCTGCTCAGCAAACCAGGCTGAAGAAACGCTTCCATAAGGCACCTCACCACAGCCGCAACATAAGTTGTCTTGCCAGCAGGGACTCGCCACTGGGACACAGGACCTTCAGCCTTATGTTAGCTAGGTACCAATTAGAAGTCTCCCAAGTACCCTGACCTGGTATGCTAAGGCAACTCCGGCAAACCGTTAGAGAAACTAGGAAGGAAGAACACCGCGGAACTCTGAATCAACACCAGTCATTGCTGGGACCCCTCAGTCCGTCACCCAAGACTGCATACCTTGTACCATCTTGCCGGTTACAGTAAATACCCGTTACAGAGGAATCTGGTGTCCGAGTCTCCTTCAGAACTGTTTAAATCTACACTTCCAGTACTACCGGAGCTGCCATACTCCATCAGCTGCAGCTCCTGGCCCCAGGGACTCCCGCTCATCCTGTGGGGAGCGTCCCATCTAGCTGCCGCACATCCCCCGTAGGCCCAAGCAGCGCCGGTGCATTCACCGGAATCCCATAGGTGGCGTCACGACAAGTAAGAATTAACCCCCTATCCGTTCACAAACCCCTTTTGATCTGACCACCGGGCCCCACAGCCTCAGGCGCGGAACCGTGACGGGAGAAGCAACACTTGAGACGTGAAGACCCGGCTACGATGAGTCAGATGGAAGCTGCCGATACAATATTGTGTCCTATACAGTGGAAGAAATGGGCCATAAAAACTCATCTTAGTACCTGGTGTAAATAGATTGAGCCGTGTTCTGAGACCTGTAAGGCTGTGTGCACACGATTCGGAGGTGCTGAGTGTTGGACGCAGCGCCTCTGGACCTGCGAAAGTCGCAGGCGAACACAGCCACCCTGTGCCTACAATCTGTGCTCGGTGCAGGGCGGCTTCTCCCTGCGTTCACCTGCTGGAGCTCTCTTTAAAAACGTGCTGCAGTCAGAAGAAGCACAATGAGGATGGGATTTCTAGAAATCATCCACTATGCTGATAATGTACAACACAGCATTTTAGACACAGCAGCAATATGCTGCGTCCAAAATGCTGCTATTCCAGATTGTGTGTGAGCCGGTCGACAGGGTAGGGGGTACTCGGATACCGAGACAGGTGATTACTTTAGTGGAGACCTCGGCTGGTCGGTTCCCATTTACGTGCCCTGGACCTTCAATGGCAGGGGATGATGATGGGGAAGAATGGTAACATGACGCCACCTGTGGTACCTGGTAATAGGGTTAACAGCGCTGCGGCCGGCCGCTGAGGTGATGGGAATGCAGCTTTGGTAGAACAGCTCTCCACAAGTGGAGCTTTACCTGAGGGCAGCGGGGTGGATGAGGGGAGTAGTAGTAGCTAGGGATGAGCAAGTATGCTTGTCTCTGCTCAGTACTCACACGAATATCTCGGTACTCGGGGTACTCGGCGAGTACCGAGTAATCTCGCGATACTCTTGCTGTGCTCGGGGTCCACCTCCCTGCATGTTGGCGCTCTTTACAGAGCCAGCCCGCATGCAGGGATTGGCTGACAGACACTGTAATGTACAGCCATGTTGGTTGTGGCATTACAGTGATTGGCTGGCCGCACAGCGTCTTTATAAGGCCTGACCGCGCTGTGCTCGTCACTCTGCGCCATTAGACAGTCAGTGTAGGGAGAGCTGCTGCTGATTGAGGGACAGATTTGTGACCTTTCAGCTAGTGTAGGCACAGGGCTGCCAGTCTAATTACCACAATAGTCCTTCTGAGGACTAATAGAGCTGTATACAGGGAGGCAGGGAGGCAGGGTATATAGCAAACTTAGTTGTGCCAGTATACCAGCCTGCATCACATCTGGGGCTGGTGTACAGGCTGGAAATCTCATCCATCCCAAAACAGTGCTTTTAGGGATTAATTTAGCTCTCTATAGGCAGGAGAGGGTTGTAGCGGAAATTAGGATGCGCCAAAACACTCGGTATTCTCGTCAGCATTTGTGTCTGACCGGTCCACCTGCAGGGCCTTAATCTGTAATCTCAGTGTCCAGCTAAAAATCTTGTCTGCATTCATTTAGCATCTTAGTGTGCCAGGAGTAGGTTGTAGCGTAAATTAGGATACGCCAAAACACTCGGTATTCTCATCAGCGTTTGTGTCTGACCAGTATAGCTGCTGTAATTTAATGTCCAATCTCAGTATCCAGCTCAAAAACAACTGGTCAGCATTTTCAGTTGACAGGCGGGTGCGTTTATCAGTAATGATTCCACAATAAAAACACGCTCTGCCAAAATGCTAGCGGCAGGGCAGGCCAGGACTTCCAAGGCGTAGAGAGCCAATTCCTGCCACGTAGCAATAAAAGAAAGGAGGGGGAACAAGAGGCGCAATAGTGCCCTATCACTAGTGACACTAAGTTTCAAGGTGATGTATAGGTATTCCACCTATGCCAGTTGTGAGACCCACAACTGGTTTGAAGGCATATTATGATAATAATATACTGATGGCTGCTGCTGGACTTCCACCGGCCACTCACTCGTGGAGACACATCAAGATGTTGTTGGGAAAAGGGTGTGTAACGGTCCGCGCTGCCAGGTCAAACGATACTCCAAAAAACACACGTGTTGGTGATGTTCAAACAATTCTCCTTTATTCTCTCCGACGCGTTTCGGTGCCCTCCTGGCACCTTCCTCAGGGATCCCTGTGGAAGGTGCAAGGAGTATTGTTTGACCTGGCAGCGCGGACCGTTACACACCCTTTACCCAACAACATCTTGAATTCCTGCCACGTGTCCAGCTTGGATACCCAATAATTATAAGGCACAGAGGAGTCTAGGAGCACTTTTGTATGATCGGTAAGGTACTCCCTCAGCATCTTGGCAAACTTTGCATTCCTTGTGACACTACCCCGCACCTCAGGGCCTGTGCTATGGGAGGGGCTGAGAAAACTGTCCCAGATCTTTGATAGTGTTCCCCCACCCCTGCTGGATTGGACTTGTGCCTCTCTCGGCCGGATGCCTTGGTTGTCCACCGAAACGTGACCGCTGCCTCTAGCGTTTTCAGAAGGGAATTTTTGGACTAATTTCACAACTATGGCCTTCTGGTACTGCAGCATTTTTGTAAACCTCTCTGCCTCGGGAATAAGAGAAATAAAGTTCTCTTTGTAGCGTGGGTCTAAAAGTGTCACCAACCAGTAATGAGTGTCCGCCAAGATGTTGATAACGCGAGGGTCACGAGACAGGCAGCGTAACATAAAGTCAGCCATGTGCGCCAGACTGTTAACAGGCAAGACTTCAGGTCCTCATCAACAGGATGATTGACCATGCTGGCCTCATCCTCCTCCTCCTCTCCCCTGTCCTCTGGCCATCCACGCTGAACCGACGGTATGACGGTTGTGCATGTATTACCGTCAATTCCGCATGAAAGTGGCTCCATTTCTTCATCCTCCTCCTCTTCATCATAGTCCTCCAATGCACGTTGGGATGAGATGAGGCTGGGCTGTGTGTAATCACCCAGTACGGTTTCTTTTTCCAACTCATCGTGCTCCGCCTGCAATGCATCGTCTTTGATTTTGAGCAGAGAGCGTTTTAGAAGACAGAGAAGCGGGACGGTGACGCTAATGATGGCGTTATCGCCACTCACCATCTTGGTGGAGTCCTCAAAGTTTTGGAGGACGGTACATATGTTGGACATCCATGTCCACTCCTGAGGTCTTATGTGTGGAGTTTGAACCGTATACCGACGGCGTAATTGATGCTGGTACTCAACAACTGCCCTCTTCTGCTCACAAATCCTGACCAACATGTGCAGTGTGGAATTCCAACCCGTGGGGACATCACACACCAGTCTGTGAGCCGGAAGCTGCAAACGCCCCTGAAAGCCGGCAAGGCCGGCAGAAGCAGTAGGTGACTTTCTGAAATGGGCACACAGGCGGCGTACTTTGATGAGCAGATCAGACAGCTCTGGGTAGGATTTAATAAACCGCTGAACCACGAGGTTGAGCACATGGGCCACGCATGTAACATGTGACAGCTGGCCTCGCCTCAGAGCCGCCACAAGGTTCCGGCCATTGTCACACACGACCATGCCTGGCTGTAGGTTCAGAGGTGTGAGCCAGTGATCTGCCTGCTGTTTTAGAGCTGTCCACACCTCTTCTGCATTGTGGGTTTGTCACCTATGCATATTAGCTTCAGCACAGCCTGTTGCCGCTTAGTCTGGTGTGGAGAATGAAGTGGAGGAGGAGGCTGAGGAGCATGACGTGCCAGAGCTGTACACTGTGGGTGAAACCCTGACTGAGTTAGGGCCTGCAATCCTTGGTGTCGGAAGGACGTGTTCCGTCCCTCGCTCAGACTGGGTCCCGGCTTCCAGAATATTAACCCAGTGTGCCATCAGCGAGATGTACCGACCCTGCCCGCAAGCACTTGTCCACGTGTCTGTGATTAGGTGGACTTTTCCGGAAACTATGTTGTTAAGGGCACGTGTCATGTTGTGTGACACGTGCTTATGTAATTCGGGGACGGCACACCAGGAGAAATAGTGGCTGCTGGGGACCGAGTAATGTGGGACAGCCGCCGCCATCAGGTTGCAGAATGCTTCCATCTCCACTAGCCTAAAAGGCAACATTTCCAGCACAAGCAGTTGCGAAATGTGTGCATTTAGAACTGTGGCATGTGGGGTGTTGGCAGTGTATTTGCGGTTTGCGTTCCAAAGATTGGTGTATGGATAGCTGAACGCTGCGCTGGGACAAGGACGTGGCTGATGATGGTGCTACTTCTGCTTGTGCAAGTACAGCTGAAGGACAGGAGGCATCTTCGTCTGCAGTATGGACAGGGGATTAGCTTGCACGCACAACAGTGGAAGATGCAGTGGTGTCACCCGCAGACAATGCTCCTGGACCCTGGGGTTCAGCCCACAAAGTTGGGTGCTTTTCTGCCATGTGCCTGATCATGCTGGTGGTGGTCAGGCTAATTGTTTTGCTACCCCTGCTGATGCTGGCATGGCAGGTGTTCCAAATGGCCTTTTTGGAATTATCTGCAGACACCTTAAAAAACTGCCAGACTCAGGAAGACCTAACTGATGTACTGGCAACTTCTGTCTTGTTGTTGTTCCGGGGAACGGTTGCCTGCCTTCTGCCTGTGGACACCACCCTGCTTCTTCCGGCCTGTTTTGACGCTACACCTCCCTCCCCCTGTGCACTGCTCTCCTCGCTCTGCATGTCCTCCTGCCAGGTTGGGTCAGTTACTGGATCATCCACCACGTCGTCTTCCACTTCCGCACCCTGGTCCTCCTGACTTTCTGGCAATCATCCACCTCTTGTTGAGTCACGTTCCCACCGTTGCCTTCGTGAGGCCGTTGATGCTCAAATATTTGGGCATCGGTACATACGATCTCCTCATGACCCAATTCAACTGGAGCTGGCGAGAGGCCAGAATCTACAAATGGATAAGTGAACAGCTCTTCAGAGTGTTCAAGTGTGGGATCAGTTATGTCCGGGGCTGGGCACTCGGCATGGTGGGAGGAAGGAGGATCAGGGTGTGGAATGTGCGGTCCAGTCTCACGGCTACTGACACTTGAGCGTGTGGAAGACAGGGTATTAGTGGTGGTGCCAAACTGACTGGAAGCATTATCCGCTATCCAACTAACAACCTGTTGACACTGGTCTTGGTTTAATAGTGGAGTACTGCTGCGTTCACCTAGAAATTGGGACAGGAAGGTCGAGCGAGATAATGTTGGCGTTTGTCGTGGCGCAATTCGAGCTTGCACACGGCCTCAGCCTCTGTATGCACCACCATCACGTCCACTTCCTTGTCCCTTGCCACCGGCCTTGCGCATTTTCAATGTTGTGCTGCCTGTATACAGCTAATTGAAGGCGTCCAAAAGATGGTTTTAAGCTGGACACTGAGATGACAGATTAGAGATTATATTACAGCAGGTATACCGGTCAGTCACAAACGCTGAGATGGGTATACTGAGTGTTTTGGCGTATACAAATTGGAGCTACAACCCCCTCCTGCCTCAAAAAAGGGTAAATGAAGGCGGACAGGCTGACTCTGATGAAGATGAACAAGGGTTGGATTGGGCCTGACTTCACCACACCACCACCAAATGATAGCGGAATTTAAATTTTGTGCCGGTAGATTCCCATGCTCCTCCACACACCCACACATCGGTACAGACTTCATGACTTTGGCTACTTGCTGTCCTGCTCCTCCTCCTCATCCGCCACCATCATATGATCAGTGCGACCGTGGTTCTTGATGCCACGAAAACATAATTTTTGGACATCATATTTATGATGATGATACACCTAACCGTTCAAAAGTTAGACATTAGTTTCATGTATACCCCCCAGGGGTAAATGTTTTAGTCCATGCTTACAGAATGGGCATTACAAGTACAGGAGACCGGCTCCTTTGTAATGGGAACAATATTTAGAGGCTCTCCTCCATGTTTCTTTCCAGGGGCATTGAAGTGCCTCACAATTTTTGGCTTCCCTGCCTAGGGCAATCCCTGATTGGCAAATGTGTCTCATCATCATCATCCTCAACATCTGGAGGTTCCTCAAAGTGGTAAAGTTCTGGCTGTGGGTCCTCAAATACTTGAGCATCAATGCTCCCAACCTCCAAAATGTATAGAGGGCCCTCCCAAATGAATAAAGGAGGGCCCTTCCCTAACTAGAGAGAAGGGCCCTCAAAAATGGCTAAAGGAGGGCCTTCTCTAATGTACAGATGAGATGACCTACAGGGCCAGCAACCGTGGCTTTGCTTATCCTGTGTTAGGCCGGCTTCACACTGCGACGTGATCTGGTCCGCGGCTGTCTGGGTCATCCCGGACAGCCCCGGACCGGATCACGTCGCAGTGTGAAGTCGGCTTTATTCCTAAGGCAGTGGTTTCACCCCCAAAGGTGTAGAGGAGGGCCCTCTAAAAAGTATACAGGAGGGCCCACCCAAATGTTAAAGTAAGAGTGGTCCCTTCACAACGTACGTTAAAGGGCCATCTCTGGGCCCTCAGCAATCTCAGGTTTTCTGCCTACTGCAGTCCCTCTGAACATTTTAATTTAGGGCCACAGAATCACATGGCGGTGGAGGAGGAGGAGGGTTTTGCCCAAGGCTACAATGGGCACATTGGAAACTACTATGAAATATGTATTTTACTAACTAAGTCTCAATGGGGGAGGAACTGCCCAAATGTGTAAGTAAGAGCGGTCCCTCCAAAACCCATGTTACAGGACCACCAGAAGCCTCTGAGGTCAAAGATCTACATATCTACTGGTACCTTGTAGCTGCGTTGTAAAGTGCTGGAGAATAGCTAACAATGATGTATGACAAAGGGTTCTCCCAATTGTAAAAGGTAAAAAAAAAACACAACAGAACGTGTGAAGAAACGCTAAAAGTGATATTTTTTGTGTCTCTGGTTTATTTCGCCTTGTATAGATTTGATTATGCAGGTGAAACTTTTTGGCCTGTTAAATGTGATTTAGGTGAGGTTTGGTAGTTGTTCTTGTGTATCTGTAACAGTGGAGTAATCCTAGCAAAGCTATTCCTACAATCCATATGTGAGTCAGAAATGCTGCAGGCAGAGTCTCCAGACTCTTCCCCTTCTGTGTCATCCCTTTACCACCCATTTCAGCCTTTTCCTCAGACCCCTTTGTAGGGTCCAGCAGACAATGACTCGCGTTTCCCATTGACTTACATTGTACTCACTATTGGGAACGAATACGCAATTATCAGAAAGTATTTGTTATGGGTATAGGGATTACCAATATTGTGGCGCCCCACCATGTAGGTGCCACAAAAGGGGTGCTACACCCATTAAAGCGGTGTAGTCGCCCCACTGCGAGTGGAAGTTATGGCCAGTAGGTGGAACCCTATACTCACACCCCACACTAGTCAGCAGGTGGGAGGGACGCCGGGAGGGTATATAGTCACCTCCAGGCAGTCTAGAGTTCAGTCTAGGACAGGACGGAGACGAGCCAGGCAGTCGGTCTCGGGGGAGCAAGGAGGGTCTCCTCAGCTGAGGGACCCAGGACAAGTAGAAGAGATCCCAGAAAGGAGAGAAAGGAGAAGTAACTCAAGGCGAGAGTTCACTCAATGTGGGGAGCAGAGTAACCAGAGAGTTTGCCCCAGGAAAGGAAACCGGGTACTGGGGCCCGCACCTGTGAGAACCTACAAGGCTTGCAGAAACCCGATGACCAGGGAGGTCTCGAGATACAGCCCCGACTCCCAAAAAGACCCACTAAGAGGGGAATCAGACCGGCGGTAGGCTCCCGCAGTGGTCGCTAAGAAGGTTCACCCAACGGGTGCAAGGGAGAGGAAGATGAGGAACAGCAGGAGGTCAGATTAGTCTTTAAGAAGTCGGACTTCACAGCTACTGGGAGGCAAGGGAAAGAAAGGAACGACACACAGTGAGGGATGCAGCTACCAACAAGAAATTCCACTTGCAGCACCCGTAGCCATTTGTCGCTGTAACATCTTACTGCACTGAATAACTGTGATGACGATGAAAGGTTTTTCAGTAAAGTACCCGATTAAGTGACTTTATTGACTCTGCTGCATCATTTCTTGCATGAACTGTTTCCCTACAGAATTGCTGCCCCGGTGGTCCCGTCCTGCCTGCGGAGCACTATAACATCATTGCCACCATACCATCGACCACCGGAGGACTGTAGCGGCGCTGGTGAACATCACCAGGTACTGCAGGTGGTGTCACGTACTTATATACTTTATTTTCTTTATTTAACCATTGACTACCAGGGCCACAGCCTCGGGCAGCCACCTGTGACATCCCAGCGCCAACACCCACAACGCCAGACGTGGAGGTTGAGGAGCTCTACGAGGAATTTGACGACGATGACAACGAAGAGCCGAATGGAGCTTCAGCAGGGAGTACCCCGGAGGCAGCGTGGTAGACCGCGTGGAAGCGGCATCAATAAGGGGTTCCCGCCATTCTTGGCTCCGCGGAGACATGCGTAGCACCTACATTTTCCAGCAGCAGCACTCCACCACCCCCACAGTACCAGTCGCTACTGAGCGCCCGGCCGACCCTGAGTGACAGAGAAGAGGTCGCGAGGCAGCGGCGACGGGAGAACTGGTACCAGAGAGAGCAGGCCACGAGGAGACTGAGAGATGAGGCCCGTGCTCAACCCCCATTACCCATCGAGCTGCGAAAGTCCGGGACTGTGGATTCCATGTATCATGAGGACGGATGGGGGTTCCTTAGGGAGCCTGGTTTACTGGACGATGTGTTCTTTTCCCGGTGGGATGTGGAGTCGTTCTTAAGAAAAGGACATCCTGGCGCGACCTCTACAGATGAGAGCAGGTATCATATGAACGGTACCCTGCTCCTCTTGGCTGGTTTGCGATCCAGATCGCCCGCATAGACTAGTAATGACACTTTATACAATAGACTCCCATAGTGAGACATTGTTTCCATGTACATAGTCCCTTTTGCTTGATATGTTTCCTTTTTTATTTGAATGAAGAGTGTGTCCATCGACCCTATAGACTTTATTACTGAACTACCCCCCTGTTTAATGATGAGTGAATAGCGGCCCAGCGGTGATAACACACACTGGACTGTGCTGTACTATAGATTACCGCTGGGCCCGCATGCTTAGTACCGGTCCCGTTGGGCCAGAGTGAATAATATTCTTAAATTGTACATAGTTACCCATTGATATTTATTAAATATAAAATATTTTTCACTTCCCGTTAGACAAATGTGATACTCGCGGACGAGTATGTTTCATCAAGGAGGTATGTGGCGCCCCACCATGTAGGTGCCACAAAAGTGGTACTACACCCATAAAAGCGGTATAGTCGCCCCACTGCAAGTGGAAGTTATGGCCAGTAGGTGGAACCCTATACTCACACCCCACACTAGTCACCAGGTGGGAGGGACCCGGGGAGGGTATATAGTCACCTCCAGGGGGCACTAGAGGCAGTCTAGAGTTCAGTCTAGGACAGGAAGGAGCCAGGAAGTTGGCCTGGGGGAGCAAGGAGGGTCTCCTCGGCTTAGGGACCCAGGACAAGTAGAAGAGATCCCAGAAAGGAGAAGTAACTCAAGGCGAGAGTTCACTCAATGTGGGGAGCAGAGTAACCAGAGAGTTTGCCCCAGGAAAGGAAACCGGGTACTGGGGCCCGCACCTGTGAGAACCTACAAGGCTCACAGAAACCCGATGACCGGGGAGGTCTCGAGATACAGCCCCGACTCCCAAAAAGACCCACTAAGAGGGGAATCAGACCGGCGGTAGGCTCCCGCAGTGGTCACTAAGAAGGTTCGCCCGATGGGTGCAAGGGAGAGGAAGACGAGGAACAGCAGGAGGTCAGATTAGTCTTTATGAAGTCGGACTTCACAGCTACTGGGAGGCAAGGGAAAGAATGGAACAGGAATGACACACAGTGAGGGATCCAGCTACCAACCAGAAAATCCACTTGCAGCACCTGTAGCCATTTGTCGCTGTAACATCTTACTGCACTGAATAACTGTGATGACGATTAAAGGTTTTTCAATAAAGTACCCGGTGAAGTGACTTTATCGATTCTGCTGCATCCTTTCTTGCATGAACTCTTTCCCTACAGAATCGCTGCCCTGGAGGTCCAGTTCTGCCTGCGGAGGACTATAACATCATTGCCGCCATACCATCGACCACCGGAGGACTGTAGTGGCGCTGGTGAACATCACCAGGTACTGCAGGTGGCGTCATGAACTTATATACTTTATTTTCCTTTATTTAACCATTGACTACCAGGGCCACAGCCTCGGGCAGCCACCTGTGACATCCCAGACCGAGCCTGAGAGCTGAGTACCCTGCCCTGGGCGAGTCAATATTACGGTACTGAAAGGCAGTAATTATTGTTATTTCATGTTAATATTACGGTACTCGCTCATCACTATCCGTGATGTGTTTTGAAGTGGAGGTTCAATATGATCCACACACACATATATATATTCTTACCACCGCTCAGTGAGATGTCTCCTGTCCATGGACGTGTAAACATTGGATGAGACACAACACAAGTCACCGACGTCCCATTGATTCCTCTTCTCCTGAATGTGCTGATCACTGACCACGTCCCGTCCGGAGCTTGCAGTTTTGTAGTGTCTATAACATCTGAATGAGGGATCCAGGAGATTCCTGCGGGTGGATTCCCACCGATGGCTCCGCACTCTGGAGATCCATCACTGCTTAGTTTCAGGTATGTAGACGGCTCAACTGAAAATGAAGAAAAAGATTTAGTATGAAGTAAAACCAGAGCAAGGCTGCAGTCTGCATTACTTGTCATCCTCTCCATAGAAGACGTCATAAACGTATATTATTAGGAATAAGGTAAATCCAGCAACACTGAAATAACACGAGCCCCTATGTTATGGTTTTATCACTAAAAGTAGAATAAATAAAATTAAATAAAAAAAACAGGAAGGAAACTGGAAAATGTCAAATATTATTTACAGACAAGACAATTGCGTATTTTTGTGGGTCGGACTCATAATAATATAGAGATGAGTGGATTGATCCGCAGAGGGTTTAATTTAGGTTTAATTTCCTGAAATTCACAGTTTATGATCTCAACAAACTGAATATGAACATTCTGATTTCGATTCACAAGGAAAACAACCTTTTCTGCACCATCTCCCACACTGGAGAACCATCAGACAATGGATTATGTGGTCTCTCCATAATACCCTGACATCTAGCGGATTTCCAGTCCTTGTACAGGGGTGGTCAGTACCTGAGACATCAAAGATCATCGGTTCACAGTGGAGCATCGATTGTAAAACACTTGTTTTCTGTCTCCAGTCACTGAGTAAGTAACTCTCTCCACTAGAGTGTAAGCTCTTATGGTCAGTGAGGTCCTATCTCTCCATTAGAGTGTAAGCTATTGTTGCGCCCCCAGGGCTGTGGGGTGCTCAGAACCGGACTATAAAGCAGTTCTGGGGAGTCACAGGGATCGAGACCCGGCTTCCCTGACCCTGGGTTCAGTTGTAAAAGGACAGTTGTTGGCTAGAGTATGTAAAGGGAATTATCCATGACACCACCCGTAGTATACAGCTATGGGTAGCTGCCACTGCTGCAGAACCTCTGGGGACGATGGACGGGCAGCTAGGATGGATTGGCTTCCCACGGGTAGAGTGGATCCCCAGGGTAGTGGATGTTGGAAGGGTGTAGGGTACAGGATGGAGGGTGTGCATTAACAGACAGACTCATGGTTTTGTTGGTTCCTCAGATCCTTTACTGAAAATACTGATTCAACCACAGGTGATGGTTCTGTGAGTCCGTATAACCTGGGAGCAACTCAGGGTTCTCCACACCCAACAGGTTCTGAGGCCTCCCTGCTGCGCTTTCTCCTGTGGGTCCCTGCTGCTGCCAAAAGTGAACTGCAGCCCTCTCTCTCTGTCTCTCTCTCTGTCTTCTGCACGTGCCAGTATGATAGGTAGCTCGAGTCCTTCTCCAGCCCCACTTCTCTGGCGGCTCCTCTTGGGCTCTTAACTCTGCTTTGCCTCCAGGCACTTGGTGTGGATGAGGAGCCTGGAATTCCCCACCCTCCGGTATTAACTGCCAGGTCGTTAGGCCTTGCACAGCCTCGGACTCCGGTGTCCGTTTCTTGGTGCTCACTCCTCCGTGGGGTGAGCTCATCACTGCTCTGCTCCCCAGGCTCTCCTCAACTTCCTCAGACCCTTGCTTTAGGTCCCTTAGTTAGGGTTAGTTATCCTGGGACGAGCTTAGTGTGGCACCCCAGGGTATGATTGACACAGAAACACCTGGAGCAGAGAAGGATCTCCACATAAGGTAAGTGTGGCACCCCATGGGTTAATGTGCCACAGTAAGATCACACGGGTTCCCTCCCCACAACACACTGACTTACACTAGCACCTCTGGGCCAGGAGGGGGAGTGCAACCTGCTCTCTTAAATACTCCAGCTCATGAGGAAAGAGCTCAGTTCAGCACAGATCAGTGGTGAGAAGAGCACAAGTTAGTGCGGAGTTCAGTTCCTGGAGAACAGAGAGAGAGACTGCAGTGACAGAGAGAGGCTGTGCTAAGCTTCCATGCAGTCTGCTCACAGAGTCCAGGCCTAGAGAGGGTCTGAGGAACAGGAGAACTACAGACTGAGGAACACATCTGGGAGCTTGAGTGCAACCATTACTCGCCCCAGAAGAGCGCACAGAACGGACACCGGATCCGGCACTGTGTCTGGCACCCACAGCACAGTGAATCCAGGAGTAGTGGAGCCTTTAGACGACCACAGTACCAATGCGAAGCAACACGGAGGGTCAGCACAGCACAGAGGACTCAAGTTGCCTAGCCAACTGGTACCAGCAGCAGAACAGAGAGACAGTGAGACAGTCCCAGCAGCTCAGCTAGACGCAGCAGCCAGGACACACACACACACCGCAGCACGAGGAAGCTGATGACCCGGACAGGGTGGGAGGAGAGCTTATCCCCATTACAGACTCCGTGGACTATAATCTGCAACAACATCTGCAGTAAAGCTTTGGAAAACAGCAAAATTGTGAGTCTGTGTATTGATTGCAACCTTTGCCTTACATCCAACAGCAGAGAGGTCCAACTTGAAGAGCTACCAGCCTGTCAGCTCTGCACATGGGCTGGGAGAAAGCTGCAGCATCAGGAGAGAAAGAGAATTGCACCTTTTACTACAAAACGTGAGTGTGTGTTCTTTAACCCCGTCTCCACTATCCATATTCATTATAGACTATACCATCACTGCCCCGGGGATTACAGTTCTACCCACTGGAACTATTCCACCTACGCTGCCATTACATCATCTCCGGAGGTTCTGCAGCAGCGGCGGCCCCATCACTGGCCGCACATAGTGGGTGGCGTCACGATAGACTATTGTCCCCTGTAAATACACCCTTTTATTTGCCAGGGCCCGGGACACGGTCCAGACCAGGACCACCCGTGACTTCCCCAATAGCAGACACGGTCCCAGTGGCCTCGACATAAGCAAGCACACAACACCTTCTACTCCAGACCTGAAGGGGGTGTTCTAGTTCAGGTGAGGTCTCCTATACATTCAGACCTGGGGGTAAGGTTAATTAGTGCATTTCCAGGGAGGACTGTGAAGACATCTGTGTCGACCGGTGGTAAGGCCGCGGGTGTGTGTGTATGATCTTTCTCAACAGAATCCCCATACTCAGGTTTAACCGATAATAACGTTTCTTTACTGTCAAACATGTTTATATCACAGTCAACCGAACTATATGCGCACTTGTATATATTAGAGTCTCTGGATCTTCACTTCTTCCGGGTACGCAGCAAGAAAAGAAAAAAACACAACAATGAAGGTATCTTTCCCTAACTTTCCCTAAAATCACGTACCAGTATATCACAGAAGAAGATGTCGCTCCCACGTCGCAGGCCTGGGGATCTCACAAGGACGGGTCCCGGTGCAGCGCTGAAGGGGGAAACTCCTCAGTCTTCTTCTTTGGTCTCCTTCCGCAGGTAACGGAATTTTTCTTTGTTAGTCTCTCCCAGTCTCAGGGCACACCGAGCAGCAGAAGGGAGCCCACAGCAGCACAGAAGTCTCTCTCAGTCTCGGGGCACCCCGAGCAGCAGGAGGGAGATCACGGCAGTACAAATGGCTCCCTTATGTCGGTCACGGCCCCTGCACATGCACTCCGTGCTCGGCGGGCAAGGTTTTGCAGAGCGGCCAGAGTCACAGCACCAAAGTCCAGTGGCCCAGGATCAGTCACGGGGGCTTCTGCGGGGTGATTTTTCCGGCATGGTGTAGCACTGTAGGCCTCTTTCAACAGACATCCACACGCAGGTCTGTCCTGGCTCAGCTCTGGATCTGCACTGCACTTCCTGCTCTCTCTCTTCCTGAGTAAACACATTTGCTGAAAAGGGAATTTCCCACTTCCCTGTGTTTGTTTCAGCACTTGTCCACAAGGGGCAGTATCGGACTGTGTAATGTTCACTTCAGTGTCCATTTCAATAATACAATCTGAATTGCTCACCTCACTACACATCCTGGTGACGGAGCTGAGCTAAGCCCATCCCAGTGAGAGCTGTAGCCTGTGTGAGGGACCCTAGAGCAAGGGTCGGAGGCAAGGAGAGGTAGCGAGGGGAGTGGAGCCATACTGGTTCACCCCAGAGGAACAGTGCTAAAAACCTGGACACCGGTGTCCAAGACTGCGTGGGAACGACCTGCTCAACAGTGAACACCGGGGCCAGGGAGAATTCAAGTCTCCTTGCCACTGCAGTGCCTGAAGGAACATTAGAGCCCAGGGACCGCAGCTGATACAACAATGCCCAGCAATGGGGCTCCTGCCGCCTGCCATACAGGTGAAGACAGAAGGAGATGGTCAGGGCCTAGCTTCAGGCAGCCTAGGACCAAAACAGGCACAGCACAACAAGGAGGCCTCACAACTCGCCAGATGTGGAGATCCTGAATTGCTTCAGACCACCCAGACTTGTAACACCCGTGACTATACTCTGGACTATACCTGCAACATCAGTAAAGGTACGGAAACAAGAACGTGACTGTTATTGCGGTCCCTGATCCTGCTCCCTCCATAGACTGTCCTGCAACACTAAAGTAACTGCCCTGGGAATCCTGCTCCACCTACGGGGAGCGTAACCTTCATGCAGCCCTACCATCACCCTGGAGGTCTGACCCACAGCTCTGGTATCCATACCATCACAATATGTCACAAAACATTTTTATTTTTATTCTTTTTACGGACTCCCCCTTTTTAGCGACCAGCAGGGCCACGGGACTGGGCACAGGCCCCAGTGACATTCCTTGTGAACTAAACGTCTGGGATCAGGTACCCCACAGCCCTGGGGTATGTCAGCTTCTGGTGCCACGAACAGGATCCCATGCCCGGTAAAATCAGGTACTGTGTGCCGCACACACCCCTCTATAATCTGCTCCCCCCGCACACACCCCTCTATACTCCGCTCCCCCCGCACACACCCCTCTATACTCCGCTCCCCCCGCACACACCCCTCTATAATCCGCTCCCCCTGCACACACCCCTGTATACTCCGCTCCCCCCGCACAGACCCCTGTATACTCCGCTCCCCCCGCACAGACCCCTGTATACTCTGCTCCCCCTGCACAGACCCCTGTATACTCTGCTCCCCCGCACAGACCCCTGAATACTCTGCTCCCCCCGCACAGACCCCTGAATTCTCTGCTCTCCCCGCACAGACCCCTGAATACTCCCCCCGCACAGACCCCTGTATACTCTGGTCCCCACTGACCCGCCTCTATACACACAATTTATTTCACCGCACTCCCGATGCAATTGCATCGGGCCTTTTTACTAGTAGCATATATTTAGGAGTCCTGAGTACCAACCCCCTACATTGTATCTAATTGATCTATGTTAGGGGACTAGGGGATTAACTATCACTTCTCTATATTTGAGAGCAGAATTATCCTGATGTTTTGACCTAAGGTATATTGTATTTATGTATGAACCCCTTACACAGTAGCCTTAGTTCTTGGCAGTAGCTACACAATATTTGAAAATTTGTGCTTGGTGGGTACTTGTGAGACGAGTATTGTACCAAGATATCCCTTGTAGAGACGGTTTTTGCAAACTTAATATATCTAGGGTTCCCTTCGGGGCTCAATAGAGTGTGTTGGTCATAAGTATACCATCCATTGACTGTGCTGTATGGCTATCAAAGCCTTCTAATTGTTATTATCCTATGTGACCTGTTTGATTTATGTTGTCCTTGATGTTCTAAATAAAGAATTATTTGTCTGAAAAACGGACATATCATTCTGGGTTGTATCACTGCTTGGTAATACCCTCTTTCTTGTCTTGTTATACTTAATTCTGGGTTACAGGTTGATCCCCATTTATATTACTAAGTGACCTGATTGCGCCCTCCAACTTCTCGTATATATTAGAAAGTCCTCGTAACGAGTATAATGATTACCAATATTACGGTACTCGCTCATCACTATCCGCGATGTGTTGTGAAGTGGAGGTTCATTATGATCCACACACACATCTATTATATAATCGCGAATCGGAAAAGCGCCCCTCTGCGCGCACTTTCCGATGTCGTCATGTGGAAACGAATTTAACATTGGGCGCGAAGCGCCCAATGCTGCGCGAGCAATGGCCGCGAGGCCATTGCGAGTCGCTGGCCCAAAATCGATCCACAGCCTCGGCTACAACCTTAGCGATTTACCGCTCAGGTAGCGCGAGCAATGGCCGCGAGGCCATTGCGAGTCGCTGCCTGAGCCGCAACTCGCTCCCCGGGGACCATGGAGCGGAGGCGGCACAGCCGCCTCCGCTCCCCGCTACCCACAAATCGCCCCCCCAATGTCCGCACAGCCTCACCCAGGTCCAAACAGGCCCCCCATGTCCGCATAGCCGCCCCCCCATCTCCGCACAGCCACCCCCATGTCCGCACACCCACCGCCATGTCCGCACAGCCCCCCATGTCCAAACACCCACCCCCATGTCCGCACAGCCACCCCCATGTCCGCACACCCACCCCCATGTCCGCACACCCACCCCGCAACAAAACCACCCCGCTGCACCTAAGGCCCTACCCCCTAAGTCCGCCCCACCCCTACACGCTAAGCCCCGACCACCTAACCCCCGACCCGCAGCATCCTAAGCCCCCTCCGATACCCCCTAAGCCCCGCCGATACCCCCTAAGCCCCGCCGTCTACCCCCTAAGCCCCTACCCCCTAAGCCCCGCAGCAGCCCCGACCACCTAACCCCCCGACCCGCAGCACCCTAAGACCCCCGCCGATACCCCCTAAGCCCCCGCCGTCCTACCCCCTAAGCCACCGCCCGCCCTTAAGCCCCTACCCCCATAAGCCCCGCAGCAGCCCCTAAGCCCCTACCCCCTAAGCCCCGTAGCATCCTAGGCCCCCGCCGATACCCCCTAAGCCATGCCGCCTACCCCCTAAGGCACCGCAGCAGCCCCTAAGCCCCTACCCCTAAGCCCCGCCGTCTACCCCCTAAGCCATCGCCGCACCTAAGCCCCTACCCCCTAGCTCCCGCCGATACCCCCTAAGGCACCGCCGCCCCTACCCCCTAAGCCCCGTAGCATCCTGCCCCCGCCGATACCCCCTAAGCCCCGCCGCCTATCCCCTAAGGCACCGCAGCCCCTAAGCTCCCGCCGCTGTCCCTACCCCTCTCGCTAAAGCCCTACACCCTAAGCCCCCGCCGTTCCCTAACCTAACGCCGCTGTCACCTAAGGCCCTACACCCGAAGCCCCCGCCGTCCCCTAACCTAACGTCCCCGTCGATCACTTACATGCCTTCAAGTCATCTGATCGTCCGTCCGATCCACAATCCCTTCGTCCGGCCAGCCGTCCTCCTCCTCCGGCCCCGGGGTCTTCTCTCTTCTTTCCGCCATCTCCGCCTCTTCGTCCGGCCCCGGGGATCTTCTGTCTTCTTTTCGCAAACTTCCACCTCCGACGTCCTCTTCCTTCTCATTAAGATAGAATGGACGAAAAATCCGCCATTCTACCTCAATGAGATCTGAGGCCCTCTTCTGATTGGTCGCTGGATACTGCCCTCAGCCAATCAGAAGAGCCCCTCATTTTTTTATTATTTTTAAATTATTTTTTAATTATTTTTTTTATTATTAAATTTATTTATTTTTTAAGTCAGACTGAGACACAGTTCTCATTCAGGTCCGCATTTTTTTTTTTTTTTATTATTATTTTTATTTAATTATTTATTATTTTTTATTTTTTTTTTTATTATTATTTAATTATTTTTAAATTATTTTTTTTATTATTTAATTTATTTATTTTTTTTAAGTCAGACTGAGACACAGTTCTCATTCAGGTCCGCCTTTTTTTTTTTTTTTATTATTATTTTTATTTAATTATTTATTATTTTTTATTTATTTTTTTATTATTATTTAATTGTTTTTAAATTATTTTTTTTATTATTTAATTTATTTATTTTTTTAAGTCAGACTGAGACACAGTTCTCATTCAGGTCCGCCTTTTGTTTTTTTTTAATTGTTATTTTTATTTAATTATTTATTATTTTTTATTTATTTTTTTATTATTTTTAAATTATTTTTAAATTATTTTTTTTATTATTAAATTTATTTATTTTTTTAAGTGAGAGTGAGACACAGTTCTCATTCAGGTCCGCCTTTTTTTTCCCCATTGACATACATTAGCGGTGTGTCGGCGATTTTATGGCCGCCCACCTGGTTCTATTTGTCGGCCCTAAAATCGCGGACACACCGCTAATGCATCTCTATGGGCAGTCAGCCCGATTTCGGATTGAACGCCGACCAATCAGAATTCGAGCTGACTGCCCATAGAGATGCATTAGCGGTGTGTCCGCGATTTTAGGGCCGACAAATAGAACCAGGTGGCCGGCCATAAAATCGCCGACACACCGCTAATGTATGTCAATGGGAAAAAAAAAGGCGGACCGGAATGAGAACTGTGTCTCACTCTCGCAAGTAAAAAAATAAATAAATTTAATAATAAAAAAAATAATTTAAAAATAATTAAAAAATAATAAAAAAATAAATAAAAAATAATTAAATAAAAATAATAATTAAAAAAAAACAAAAGGCGGACCTGAATGAGAACTGTGTCTCAGTCTGACTTAAAAAAAAAAAAAATTAAATAATAAAAAAAATAATTTAAAAATAATTAAATAATAATAAAAAAAATAAATAAAAAAAAATAAATAATTAAATAAAAATAATAATAAAAAAAAAAAAAAAATGCGGACCTGAATGAGAACTGTGTCTCAGTCTGACTTAAAAAAAAAATAAATTTAATAATAAAAAAAATAATTAAAAAAAAAAAAAAAAAAATTTAAAAATAATTAAATAATAATAAAAAAAACAAATAAAAAACAATAACTAATTAAATAAAAATAATAATTAAAAAAAAAAAAAAAGCGCCCCTGAATGAGAACTCTGTCTGACTCTCACTTTAAAAAATAAAGAAATTTTATAATTAAAAAAAAAATTAAAAAATAATTTAAAACTAATAAAAAAATAAATAAAAATTAATAAATAATTAAATAAAAATAATAATAAAAAAAAAACAATAACCACACCTCAATGAGAACTCTGTCTCACTCACACTTAAAAAAATAAATACATTTATATTAATAAAAAAAAAAAAATATTAAAAAATAAAAAAAAACAAAAAAAAATAAAAAAAAAAAAAAAAATTACATACAAATAATAATACAAAAAAAAAAAAAAATTATCAATTATACTATAATAAAAAAAAAACATTATACCCTATGTAAGTCAATGACGCTTTTCAGCGGACCGGAATAGACACTATTTGGAAAGACACTCTCCATTCAGGTCCGCTCAAAGGCCTCATTCACTTACATAGCCGATAATCCTGGACGCTAATTAGTCGCGTTTTCCCATAGACAAACATGCCCATGTTTGTCTATTGGAAAAAACAACCAATCGGCGTCCAAAATTATCCCCTTTGTAATCACCTTTTAGCGGACCTGAATGGAGACTCTTTGGAAATAGTGTCCATTCAACGCCCAATCAGCACTCACTTTACGCCCCCCCGCCATTTTGTGGTTTCAAATTTCACAGCCCAGTTTATAAGGCGCGAAATTTGAAATCACAAATCATTTCGCCTACCCGCTACCTCGAAGACGGACTGCCGGATTCCGAGGCCGCAAGAAGACTCGCTCCTGGATTTACCGAAGCAAGCTTCAAGACGACCGCTACTACCCTACAGCTAAGATATCCTTTCTGAGCTAAAACCTTTCTTTACTTTCTTTTCTTTTACCTTTTCTACCGCTCCCCAGCCCACACACTACCACCACCGCCGCCGCTCCCCAGCCTACACACCACCGCTCCCGCCGCCGCCGCTGCTCCCCAGCCCACACACCACCACCACCGCCGCCGCCCGCTGCTCCCCAGCCCACACACACCACCACCACCGCCGCCGCTCCCCAGCCCCGATTATGTCCGCACAGCCCCCCCCCCGCCAATCGCTACCCCGGGACCATGGAGCGAGTCGCTGCCTGAGCCGCAACTCGCTCCCCCATGTCCGCACACCCACCCCCATGTCCGCACAGACCCCCCCCATGTCCGCATACCCACCCCGCAACAAAACCACCACGCCGCACCTAAGGCCCTACCCCCTAAGTCCGCCGCACCCCTACACGCTAAGCCCCGACCACCTAATCCCCGACCCGCAGCA
This sequence comes from Allobates femoralis, assembly GCA_033576535.1. Classification (NCBI taxonomy): domain Eukaryota; kingdom Metazoa; phylum Chordata; class Amphibia; order Anura; family Aromobatidae; genus Allobates; species Allobates femoralis. Next base: position 17,856,021 of record JARQOC010000002.1, read on the forward strand.
TCCTAAGCCCCCGCCGATACCCCCTAAGCCCCGCCGTCTACCCCCTAAGCCCCGCAGCAGCCCCTAAGCCCCTACCCCCTAAGCCCCGTAGCATCCTAGGCCCCCGCCGATACCCCCTAAGCCATGCCGCCTACCCCCTAAGGCACCGCAGCAGCCCCTAAGCCCCTACCCCTAAGCCCCGCCGTCTACCCCCTAAGCCATCGCCGCACCTAAGCCCCTACCCCCTAGGCTCCCGCCGATACCCCCTAAGGCACCGCCGCCCCTACCCCCTAAGCCCCGTAGAATCCTAGGCCCCCGCCAATACCCCCTAAGCCCCGCCGCCTATCCCCTAAGGCACCGCAGCCCCTAAGCTCCCGCCGCTGTCCCCTACCCCTCTTGCTAAAGCCCTACACCCTAAGCCCCCGCCGTTCCCTAACCTAACGCCACTGTCACCTAAGGCCCTACACCCGAAGCCCCCGCCGTCCCCTAACCTAACGTCCCCGTCGATCACTTACATGCCTTCAAGTCATCTGATCGTCCGTCCGATCCACAATCCCTTCGTCCGGCCAGCCATCCTCCTCCTCCGGCCCCGGGGGTCTTCTCTCTTCTTTCCGCCATCTCCGCCTCTTCGTCCGGCCCCGGGGATCTTCTGTCTTCTTTTCGCAAACTTCCACCTCCGACGTCCTCTTCCTTCTCATTAAGATAGAATGGACGAAAAATCCGCCATTCTACCTCAATGAGATCTGAGGCCCTCTTCTGATTGGTCGCTGTATACTGCCCTCAGCCAATCAGAAGAGCCCCTCATTTTTAAATTTATTTATTTTTTTAAGTCAGACTGAGACACAGTTCTCATTCAGGTCCGCATTTTTTTTTTTTTTATTATTATTTTATTTAATTATTTATTATTTTTTATTTATTTTTTTTTATTATTATTTAATTATTTTTAAATTATTTTTTTTATTATTTAATTTATTTATTTTTTTTAAGTCAGACTGAGACACAGTTCTCATTCAGGTCCGCCTTTTTTTTTTTTATTATTATTATTTTTATTTAATTATTTATTATTTTTTATTTATTTTTTTATTATTTTTTAATTATTTTTAAATTATTTTTTTATTATTTAATTTATTTATTTTTTTGAGTGAGAGTGAGAGACAGTTCTCATTCAGGTCCGCCTTTTTTTTTCCCCATTGACATACATTAGCGGTGTGTCGGCGATTTTATGGCCGCCCACCTGGTTCTATTTGTCGGCCCTAAAATCGCGGACACACCGCTAATGCATCTCTATGGGCAGTCAGCCCGATTTCGGATTGAACGCCGACCAATCAGAATTCGAGCTGACTGCCCATAGAGATGCATTAGCGGTGTGTCCGCGATTTTAGGGCCGACAAATAGAACCAGGTGGCCGGCCATAAAATCGCCGACACACCGCTAATGTATGTCAATGGGGAAAAAAAAGGCGGACCTGAATGAGAACTGTGTCTCACTCTCACTTAAAAAAATAAATAAATTTAATAATAAAAAAAATAATTTAAAAATAATTAAAAAATAATAAAAAAATAAATACAAAATAATAAATAATTAAATAAAAATAATAATTAAAAAAAAAAATAATTAATTTTAAAATAAAAAAATAATTTAATAATAAAAAAAAAATTAAAAAATAATTAAAAAAAAATATTAAAAAAATAATTAAAAAAAAATCTAATACTAATGATATTACTGTTAATAATAATGCTATTAATCCTAATATGTATGCTATTAATGCTAATATTTATGCTATTAATGATAATATTTATGCTATTAATGCTAATAATTATGCTATTAATAGTAATAATTATGCTATTAATGGTAATAATTATGCTATTAATAATAATTATGCTATTAATGGTAATCATAATGGTATTAATGCAAATAATATTGCTAATAATGCTATTATTAATGCTATTAATGCTAATTATGCTATTAATGCTAATAATTATGCTATTAATGCTAATAATTATGGTATTAATGCTAATCATAATGGTATTAATGCAAATAATATTGCTAATAATGCTATTATTAATGCTTTTAATCCTAATATTTATGCTATTAATGCTAATAAGTATGCTATTAATGGTAATCATAATGGTATTAATGCAAATAATTATGCTATTAATGGTAATAATTATGCTATTAATGGTAATAATTATGCTATTAATGCTAATATTTATGCTATTAATGGTAATAATTATGCTATTAATGGTAATATTTATGCTATTAATGGTAATAATTATGCTATTAATGCTAATAATTATGCTATTAATGGTAATTATTTATGCTATTAATGCTAATAATTAAAGCTATTAATGGTAATATTTATGCTATTAATCCCAATAATTATGCTATTAATGCTAATAATGATGCTATTAATGCTAATAATTATGTATTAATGCTAATAATTATGCTATTAATGGTAATAATTATGCTATTAATGGTAATAATTATGCTATTAATGCTAATAATTTATGCTATTAAATGCTAATAATTTATGCTATTAATGCTAATAATTATGCTATTAATGGTAATATTTATGCTATTAATGCCAATAATTATGCTATTAATGCTAATAATTATGTATTAATGCTAATAATTATGGTATTAATGGTAATAATTATGCTATTAATGCTAATAATTATGCTATTATATGGTAATCATAATGGTATTAATGCAAATAATTATGCTATTAATGGTAATAATTATGCTATTAATGCTAATATTTATGCTATTAATGCTAATAATTATGCTATTAATGCCAATAATTATGGTATTAATGCTAATAATTATGGTATTAATGCTAATAATTATGGTATTAATGCTAATATATGCTATAATGCTAATAATTATGCTATTAATGGTAATAATTATGCTATTAATGCTAATATTTATGTTATTAATGGTAATAATTATGCTATTAATGGTAATAATTATGCTATTAATGCTAATAATTATGGTATTAATGTAATAATTATGCTATTAATGTAATAATTATGCTATTAATGCTAATAATTATGGTATTAATGCTAATAATTATGGTATTAATGCTAATTATGCTATTAATGCTAATTATGCTATTAATGCTAATTATGCTATTAATGGTAATAATTATGCTATTAATGCTAATAATTATGCTATTAATGCTAATAATTCTGCTATTAATGCTAATAATTATGGTATTAATGCTAATAATTATGCTATTAATGGTAATAATTATGCTATTAATGCTAATAATTATGCTATTAATGCTAATAATTATGCTATTAATGGTAATATTTATGCTATTAATGGTAATATTTATGCTATTAATGCTAATAATTATGCTATTAATGCTTATAATTATGCTATTAATGCTAATAATAATGCTATTGCTAATATTATTGTTATTGATGATGGTTTTGATGATGGTTTTGATGATGGTTTTGATGATGGTTTTTGATATTTATGGTATTGGTATTATGTATGCACATTCAATGTCCTTAAGTATTCAGTGACCTCTTACTATTATTGATATGAATGAGAAACATGTTTATATATTTGTAATACGTTGTAGGGTACATTATAAGGACATACAAAACATGATATTTAAATATGTTCATTGTCTATCTGGAACTTATTATTTTCCTTAATAATTATTCTATACTTTTCAAGAATTCTTTTCTCCCAAAAAGCTTTTGTAAAAGCTCTTGCGTACCTATACATCTCCAAGCATAGTATTACCTTTGTATGTTCTAACATGACTTCAAAGGATACTAGCAAGGATGTTGGCGGGTACAAAGCCGCATGGATGCGTAAGACACGTGCTAAAGAAACTGAAGAAGAGAGACAATGTCGTTTGGATAAGTCTAAAGCTGAGTATAAGCAACGCATTGCAACGGAGTCGCTGGAACAAAAACAAGTACGGTTGGCCAAAAATGCTCAGAAGCTACATCAACGCCGTAAAAAAAAAAAAGTGACACCACCAGTACATCACTCTGCTGATCAGACAGTAACCTCCTCAGTACAACAGTCTGCTGATCAAACTACAAGCTCACCTGTACAATACTCTGCTGATCTAACTCAGTGTGCTGATCAGACAGTAACCTCATCAGTACTACAGTCTGCTGATCCAACTGTAAGCTCACCAGTACTACAGTTTGCTCTAGCTCTTTCTAGCAGTTCACCGGATGAAAGGAGCACAATTCCTCAAGTTTCATCACCGCGCAAAGCAACAGCAAAGCGTAAACATTCTGCTCAGGAGACGTCACGCACAAAACGTTTTCGCCTGAACAACAACAAACTCCTTTGGAGGCACAAATTGCTCAGGAGTCTTCACTATCCAAACAGAGCCGCTTACGTAAAAGTGGTGCCTCCCGTCGTCAACACCGCAAAAAGACTTCTTCTACTGTTACACAAGTGGATCCTGACTCTTTTTCTGCTTTATTACTTCAACGTCTCATCTATGTCGGTTTGCAGAAAGAAAATCGTATTTACCTACCTACACCTCCCTCTTCATATCCACCTGGATTTACAGATAGTGATTTTGGCATTGTGGAACATACCTGTGGCTGTATGATATTCATATGTAAGCATTGTGAAGCTCGACATTTCATGGATGAGATGCCATCGGATAAACAGTATACTCTCTGTTGTCACAAGGGAAGGTCAAGGTTCCGTTACCTCAGTATCCAGAGATGTTGGAATGTATTCTTAAAGGTCAGAGTCCATACAGTCGGAATATGATGGATAACATCAGAAGTATTAATAGTTCCTTTGGTTTTGCTTCTATGGGTGCAAGTATTGCTCCCCCACCTGGACATGGCCCCTATTGCTTCCGGATTCATGGCCAAATTTATCACTGTACTGGAACACTACATCCTGCTCCAGATCAAGCTCCTGCTTATGCCCAACTCTACATTTTAGATACTGCCACTGCTAATGACCAACGTTTACAGTGTGATGAAAATAAGAAATGTGATCCTAAATTGATGCGGCTCATTGCTAACTTATTAGATCGCATTAATCCTTTTGTTTCCGCATACAAAATGTTACGTTTTGTTGAACAAGAGGAACAGGAGAAGGCAATTGAAAATGGTACTGTCATGCCTAATATCATCATGGCTCTTAAACAGGATCGAGAACAAGACCCAAGACGTTATAATAAGCCAATTGTTAATGAAGTTGCTGTGGTCTTTGAAAATGCTGCTGGAGAGCCACCTTTCAATAGAGACATTTTAATTCATCTGAAACCTGACCCAAACAATCCTTTAGCTCCAAAAACACAGCAAGTCAGTATTCTCCACAGTAATTTAGATGCTTTACTGTATCCGTTATTTTTTTCCGCATGGAGAACAAGGCTGGCATGAGGGACTGAAGCATCAAGGTGAAAATCCACGGAGAATTACACAATTGCAGTATTACTGTTATTTGCTATCTGTACGTCCTGGGTTCAATCCTATTTTAAATGGTGGAAAACTAACGCAACAGTATTTAGTAGATGCGTATATAAAAATTGAGGCTAATCGCTTAAATTTTATACGTCAACATCAAAAAGACTTAAAAGTGGAGGACTATTGCGTACTACAGGAACATCTGCAAAGAAAATCTTTTGAAAAAGGAATTCCTATTGGCAAGACGGTCATTTTACCATCGTCATTTGAAGGCAGTCCCAGAAACATGCAGCAGAGGTATCAAGATGCCATGGCTATTGTTACAAAATTTGGACGGCCAGATCTTTTTATAACAATGACCTGTAATCCCAAATGGAGCGAGATTATCCATAATTTAGAACCATGGCAGAGGGTGGAACACAGACCGGATTTAGTCGCCCGTGTCTTCAAAATAAAATTAGAAGCCCTATTAAAAGATATAAACAGTGGATTATTTGGCAAGATTTGTGCAATGGTTCATGTAATAGAATTCCAAAAGCGAGGACTACCACATGCTCACATTTTGGTTATTCTGGATAGCAATTCCAAATTACGCACTGAGGTAGATGTCGATCGTACTGTTTGGGCAGAAATTCCTGACCCATCCGAGTATCCTGTGCTCCATCAAATTGTGATGCAACATATGATTCATGGACCCTGTGGACAATTGAACCCCAATTCTCCATGTATGGATATTGGAAAGTGTAAAAAAGGATTCCCAAAAGATTTCCAACCAAAAACTGTAATACCACACGATGCCTACCCAACTTATCAACGCAATGCAGGACCTTCATTTACACAACGTTCTCACATGGTTGATAATTCTTGGGTTGTTCCCTATAACCCTTTCTTACTATTAAAGTATAAGTGTCATATAAATGTGGAAATCTGTGCGTCCATTCAAAGTGTCAAGTATTTATTCAAATATGTTTACAAGGGGCATGATAAAGCCAATCTGGAAATTTCTCAAACAAACATACAACATGATGAACCTCACCAATTTATGGATTCAAGATACGTCAGTGCACCGGAGGCAGCTTGGAGAATTTTTGCCTACCCAATGCATAGACAATCACACAGCATTGTTCGCCTTGCCGTACATCTGCCACAGTCACAACCCCTTTATTTTCATGAAGATGCTTCTGTTGAGAACATTGCTGCCATGACACATAAAAAATCAACTCTTATGGCCTACTTTGAACTGAATGAGAATGACCCACGTGCTCATGAATACTTCTACCGCCAAATTCCTGAGCACTATGTCTGGAAAGCTGGTGCATGGGAAATTAGGCAGAAACGTGGAGCAACAGTCATTGGAAGAATGTATACGGTCAGTATGAAAGATGAAGAACGCTACTATTTACGGTTGTTGTTACTACATGTAAAAGGAGCAACAAGTTTTGAGCACATTAAGACCGTTAATGAAGTCGAGTACCCAACTTTTAAACAGGCAGCAATAGCCCTTGGATTACTTTTGGATGACAGTGTTTGGCGAAATACCTTACTGGATGGCTGTGTTCTAAACATGCCTGCACAGCTTCGGGATATGTTTGCTTACATATGTATCTTTGGTCCTCCTGCTCATCCATTGGAGTTGTGGCAAGAATTTAAAAAAGATTTTATTGAAGACTACTGCCGTGCATATCACCCTAACAATGAGGACTGTGAGCATTGTGAAGGCTATGCAATGACAGATGTTCAAAATGTGTTAAAATTTCATGGCAAAAGCTTTACGGATTTTAATCTACCACGCCCCAAAAGAAAACAACAACTACAACCACAATACGACAAAGAGGAGGAGTTTAGAAGAGCCCAAGAAATGAAAGAAACTTTAAATCAACAACAACTTTTGGCCTATAATGCCATAAATGAAGCATTACAGGATACAAGTCAGCAAGCTAAGTGCTTTTTCATTGATGGCCCAGGTGGCAGTGGGAAAACATATTTGTATGATTTGTTAATTCGTCAAATAAGAGGAGAAGGAGAAACTGTGTCACCTGCTGCCAGTACTGGGATTGCAGCCAACTTATTGGAAGGAGGAAGAACCATCCATTCACTTTACGGGATACCTATTCCAATCAATGAAACGTCTGTGTCAAGAATCAAAAATGACACTGATGCTGCACACCATTTGAAGAATACTAAACTTTTCATTATTGATGAATCCACTATGCTATCCAAATACGCACTGCATGTCATTGACCAACTATTAAAGGATGTTATGACCAAAGATATCTCGAAGAAAAATAAAACACCCTTTGGAGGGAAAGTCATTGTTCTGGGAGGAGACTTTCGTCAGTGTCTTCCTATTATTCCTCATGGAACACGAACTGATATCGTAGAGAGCTGCATTAAATATTCCAGACAATGGCAGATTTTCACTCAATTGCCACTACTTGACAACATGCGCTCTGTTGATCCAGAATACAGCAATTGGATACTTCAGCTGGGAAATGGACAATTGACCAATTATTATAACCTTGGAGATGATGTTATAGAAATCCCTGAAGATATGATTTGCACAGGTTCACTAATATTTGACATTTTTGGTGAAAACATTGTAATTGATGTCAATGACAATGAAAGCATTCATACAGCAGCATCACATGCCATTCTTTGCCCCAAAAATGATGATGTGGATCAGGTCAACTCTAAGGTCATGGATTGCATTGCTGGAGAGTATACAGAATACATTAGTGATGATTCCATTGATCCGGACGAGACAGAGGACCCAGAGCAATACCCTGTTGAATTTTTAAATTCACTTACACCCACGGGGATGCCATCTCATCGTCTGAAATTAAAAATTGGCACCATTGTAATGCTTTTGAGGAACTTCAACAGCAGAAAAGGTCTTTGCAATGGGACTCGCTTAATTGTCACCGGTTTGTTTGCCAACATGATTCGAGCAAGAGTCATTACTGGGTCTGCTGGAGGAAATGTGGTTTTCATTCCCAGGATTGATTTGTGCCCATCAGAAACTGGCTTGCCTTTTAAGTTAAGACGTCGCCAATTTCCTCTGAAGCCAGCTTTTGCCATGACAATAAACAAATCCCAAGGACAAACACTTGAGAAAGTAGGCATTTTTTTGCCAGAACCTGTTTTTGGACATGGACAATTGTATGTGGCTTTTTCAAGAGTGAGAAGACGATCCAATGTAAAAGTGAAAGTGGTGGACACTCCAATCCAAGGAAAATTGCTGCCTAACAGTGACAAAGTTTTTACCAAAAATATTGTCTACAAGAATATTTTGCACTGAACTCTTCCCTATGACTATTCTTCTGTTTATTTATCTTTTGAAAAAAAAAAAAAAAAAAAAAAAAAAAAAATTTACTGTTTTACATTTTATTCTTTTATATACTGATTTCTACTATATTTTTGTGAACACACATTTAAAATAATATGAGAGATGTGTATCATCCACATTTCTACAGTGGGTGATAGAAACCACTATTTCAAGCTCCAGCACTATATGTGCTGAGAGATTTCATTGTCAGTCTTTACAGGGAGAGGTTTTTGTGAACAGCTAAGAGACGGGTGGGATGGCTGTTCACACACATCTCATTAGCAAGGTGTGTTCCACATGTTTAGATAGATAGGGACAAACATAAATTATTAATTAGATTCTACCACACCATTTTTCTTAGATTTTTTCACTTTGTTGAGGAATATACTAAATGATAATAATTGATCATGAAGGACTCACCAACAACATACTTGCTGTAATTTTCATAATTGCATATATGTAATTTGTACTTAACTTGCGGTTTGTGCAGACAACATAGTTGCGGCAGTGTCATCCACATCAACTGCAGTCACCTGTGGTTAGTTAGTCGATGCATCTTATGCACCTGCTGAAGCTACGTTAACTCCATTTACCGTAGGTTAATTACAAGTTTTTTTGTTATTGCATGGATATTGCTGCAAGTCTGTAGCTGGTAACTCCTTCTGTATCAATTTACAAAATTTTATTATTTACATCACAATCCTCAAAAAATCTAAGAAAAATTCAGGTATAAAAAATATCTAAATTATATCAATTCGGATTTAGTTAGATTAGGACTCACCAGGCGTAAGGGCATCTTGACGCGATTGGTGGGCTGACACAAACTGGCTGATACACCTATTACTGTTATTAATTCATCAATTTTAATGATTGATGCATTAAGAAGTATTGCTACTTTGTGTTCTAAGACCCTTACAACATAATTATTCAATTTTCCTTATATGATATCAACAATACAAATATATGTAGTTGCTGTAAAGATGTCATTGGAATAATTGGATTATTATTTAAAAATCTTTAAAAAAACAATAAACATATTCTAGACACCCGATGCATTTGCATTAGTCTAACAGCTATAACTACTATAATCAAATTAACGTGCGTTCTAGAATCCCGATGCATTTGCATCGGGCTCACAGCTAGTATATATATATTCTTACCACCGCTCAGTGTGATGTCTCCTGTCCATGGATGTGTAAACGTTGAATGAGACAGAACACAAGTCACCGACGTCCCATTAATAGTCTCCCTACTGAGTGTACTGAGGAAGAGAGCCTGTATACTAATTATTCTCCATTGTGGTGATTAATTTTAAGAAAAAAAATATGAATAAATATAAAATGATGTACTTATTTACCTCTCAGTTTGATGTTTCCTTTCCATGGATTTACAAATGTTGGATGAGACACAACACAAGTCACCGACGTCCCATTGATTCCTCTTCTCCTGATTGTGCTGATCACTGACCACGTCCCATCCGGAGCCTCCAGTTTTTTAGTGATTATATCATCTGAATGAGGGATCCAGGAGATTCCTGCGGGTGGATTCCAACCAATGGCTCCGCACTCTGGAGATCCATCACTCTTTAGTTCTAGGTATGTAGACGGCTGCGCTGAAAATGTAAAACCAGAGCAAGGCTGCAGTCTGCATTACTTGTCATCCTCTCCATAGAAGACGTCATAAACTTATATTATTAGGAATAAGGTAAATCCAGCAACACTGAAATAACACATGCCCCTATGTTATGGTTTTATCACAAAAAGTAGAATAAATAAAATTAAATAAAAAAAAACAGGAAGGAAACTGAAAAATGGCAAATATTATTTACAGACAAGACAATTGCGTATTTTTGTGGGTCGGACTCATAATAATATAGAGATGAGTGGATTGATCCGCAGAGGGTCTAATTCAGGTTTAATTCCCTGAAATTCACAGTTTATGATCTCAACAAACCGAATATGAACATTCTGATTTCGATTCACAAGGAAAACAACCTTTCCTGACCATCTCCCACACTGGAGAACCATCAGACAATGGATTATGTGTTTGTGCATTGCCGCATGGTCTCTCCATTATACCCTGACATCTAGCGGATTTTCAGACCTTGTACAGGGGTGGTCAGTACCTGAGACATCAAAGATCATCAGTTCACAGTGGAGCATCTTTGTAAAACAGTTGTTTTCTGTCTCCAGTCACTGAGTAATTAACTCTCTCCTGTAGAGTGTAACCTCTTATGGTCAGTGAGGTCCTATCTCTCCTGTAGAGTGTAACCTCTTATGGTCAGTGAGGTCCTATCTCTCTTGTAGAGTGTCAGCTCTTATGGTCAGTGAGGTTCTATCTCTCCAGTAGAGTGTAACCTCTTATGGTCAGTGAGGTTCTATCTCTCCAGTAGAGTGTAACCTCTTATGGTCAGTGAGGTCCTATCTCTCCATTACAGTGTAAGCTATTGTTGGGCCCCCAGGGCTGTGGGGTGCTCAGAACCGGACTATAAAGCAGTTCTGGGGAGTCACAGGAGTCGAGACCCGGCTTCCATGAGACTGGGTTTAGTTGTAAATGGACAGTTCTTAGCTAGTGTAGGAAAAGGGGAATTATTCGTGACACCACCTATGATATGCGGCTACAGGTAACCACTGCTGCTGCAGAACCCCTGGGGATGATAGATGGGCAGCTAGGATGGAGTGGCTCCCCAAGGGCGAAGCAGATTTCCAGGGCAGTGGATGTTGGAAGGGTGTAGGGTGCAGGATGGAGGGTGTGCATTAACAGACAGACTCATGGTTTTGTTGGTTCCTCAGATCCTTTAATGGAAATAACGATTTAACCACAGGTGATGTTTCTGTGAGTCCGTATAACCTGGGAGCATCTCAGGGTTCTCCACACCCAACAGATTCTGAGGCCTCCCTGCTGCGCTTTCTCCTGTGGGTCCCTGCTGCTGCCTAAAGCTGAGCTGCGTCCCTCTCTCTCTCTCTCCTGCACATGCCAGTATGACAGGTAGCTCGAGTCCTTCTCCAGCCCCACTTCTCTGGCGGCTCCTCTTGGGCTCTTAACTCTGCTTTGCCTCCAGGCACTTGGTGTGGATGGGGAACCTGGAATTCTCCACCCTACAGAGTATTAGCTGCCGGGTCGTTAGGCCGAGGTGGACTCAAAAGTTTATATTTTTATGCAGTTAGTAAACTGGATAGTGAGATCTTGGCCAGTGGGTGACCCGAGGACCGTGAGGTCTATAACAACTACTGCAAATGTGTGTGTAACGTTACAAGAAAGGTTCCTCCTAGAGATAGGAAGAAATTGAAGTATGCTTAAATGTATATACAGTAGTTTACCCGTTGATATTGTTGAATATAAAATGTTTATTTTCACTCCCTGGTCAACAGGTGTCTATACTCGAGGATGAGTATGTTTCATCAGGGGGGTATGTGGCGCCCCAAATGGTTAGGCGTCACACCGGGGTATTGCACCTGTAAAAGAGGTGCAGTCTTCCCCAACTGCAAGTGGATGCTTTCCCAATTCTGCACTCGCACACTAGAGTAGTGGTGGGAGGTTACCACCCCGGGAGGGAGATATAGTCACATCTAGAGGGAGTAGGAGAGTTAGTTAAGTTAGTGAGTTAGTAAGGAGACAAGGAGAAGTGTGGAGTGAGTCGGGAGGTCTAACAGCACAGCTCCAGGCTGATCCTGAGAAAAGATGAAAGGGGATCCCGAGGGGATCCTGAGAGAGGGTGCCTGACGCGTAAGTCTGGGCCCAAGAGAAAAAAGGGGAACCCCAGCGTGGAGCAACCTTACTCCAGGGAATTCCCTAGTCCACCACGGGAACGCTGGGCCCGAGGATACGGTCAGAGTCCATCTCTGAAGTCGTCAACCGGCTGCTGCGGTCTGTTCACCGGCTGCGGCACCCTGCCAGACGGAGCGGTCGCCTGCTTCCTCACCACGAGGGAGGGGAGCCCCAAGACTACCTTCAAGGAGTAATTGGGTATAGACTAATCCTAGGTGGGGAAGAAAGGACACGGATTCGTCAACTAAGGCATACCACGGGTCCCACCATACCACCTGGCATCCACTTGCAGCCACCTGTAGAGCTGCCTGTTTCTTTAACAACTATTGCTGAACTGTGGACTTGTATGCTGATGACTGTTTACAGTAAAGTACCCGGGAGAGTGACTTTGCTTCAGTGTCTTTGTGCCATTATCATCAATCCCTTTACTTACAGCAACACTGCCCCGGAGGACCAGCTCCACCTGTAGGGAGCTTCACCATACTTGCCGCAATACCATATCGCCCTCCGGAGGACTGTGGCGGCGCTGGTGACTCATCACCAGGTACTACAGGTGGCGTCACGTGACAAATAACTGTGATCCCCTGTACATAATCCCTTATTAAAGTGTCACCCAGGCCACAGGCTCAGGCGCTACCACCCGTGACATCCCCGTAAACCCCTTTGAGCCTGATACCCGAGTACCTCCAGGCCTGGGGCTCGACACTAACAGTCTACTGTCAGCCATAGAGCTCTTGTTACTAAGCGAAATAGTGTTTCCCCGTTTAAAGTATAAACGAACAAAAAACATTTACGCTTGCACTTTCATGGATCTTTTAGTTATTTTTATTAACTTTAAACTCGAATAATATAGGAGCTGGGTATTTTATAAGAGATTGAAGTATTAAAATACAATTTTTTACCATCAGTTTGGGGCCCCTTGGGTGGCTGGGGCCCCGGGGCAGTGCCCCAGTTGTAGTTTCGGCCCTGCCTAGGCTCAAGAGTGTGCATTGGCCCCTGCAGTGGCCTGTGGGGTTTGCGCCCCCTCTAGGTGGTATGTTATGGCCAGGTGTTGTGCAGGACCTGGGCCACTGGCAGTTGATTTTTCTTGCAGTATTCTAATGACCCTGTCCTTAAACTGTGCAAAGTCCAGATCAGGGTTCTGGATGGCCATCGTCATGAAAACGTAGTCAGGACCTACAGCTCTCTGGCGCCCTCTTATCCTGCTGGCCAAGCGCGGTATTGCCAGAGGATGAGAAAAGGAGCCCAGCTGCCCTAATGTATGTCATCTACTGCGGCATGTGATACAACGGGATGCATATACACCACCAGTTCCTGTTAGGAACGTATATATATATTCATATTATCCTTATGGTAAATTATAAATGCCTGTGGCCAATTCAGCCAAATACTGGCATATTGCAACTCAACACTGTTTCAACAGTATCATTAAAGAAGGCAAAATAGTGGAGCTATATTGCTTAGAGAGTTTATTACAAATTAATTTATCAATAAGACCAGAATAACACAAATAGGTGCTGGATAAAAAGTGACAGCGGAGTCTGCAGATGGTATACATGAATTCTCTGAATCACAAGAGATGCTGTATTTACAATTGATCAAAATCAATCAGACGGTACAAAGTTGTAATTATACATATGTCACTAGTGATTTTTGGTTACGGGATTATTACCTATAACCATCCTATAAAGGTATGAGGGAAAACACAAGGTTAATGCAACCAATTTACCACAATGTGGGGGATTTTTGACAAATGTAAGTGGTATGCAGATCAATTGCCTAAATACTGAAGGTTGGAACAACCAACATACAGTGCAGGGTCCATAGTATAAATGGTAAAAGACAATGCAAAGATATATATAGAGCCCATGCAACTGATATCACACGTCCTACCTGATCGTACTTTAGCAGAACATCATGGCAGACAAAGTGGTGAGACAAAGTGGAGGGGTAATCTCTCCTGAGACTGAGTGCCATCACCACTCACCCTGGAGGAGCGCACAGAATGGATACCGGATCCGAAACTGTGACTGACACACACAGCACAGCAAATCCCGGGATATTGGAGTTTATAGGTCGACACTGTACCAGAGCAAAGCAACACGGCGGGGTCAGCAGCACACGGAAGACTCAAGTTGCCTAACCAAGGGGTACCTGTGAGGAGAGAGACAGTGCCAGCAGCTCAGCTAGAGGCAGCAGCAGGGACACACACACAGCGCAGCAGGAACGAGCTGAGGACCCAGTACAGACTCCGTGGACAATAATCTGTGACTACATCTGCAGTAAAGCTTTGTAAAACTTCAGAAACGTGAGTGTGTGATCCTTGAACCCGTCTCAACTTTCATCCCTTTACTATCATATCCACCATAGACTCTAATTACTACTGCCCCGGGAAACCAGCCTCTACCTACGGAGAGCTGTTTCATCTAAGCTGCCCAACATCATCCCCGGAGGTTCTGCAGCAGCAGTGGTCACCCTGACCACACACCGTTGGTGGCGTCACGACAAACATTTATCCCTTGTAAATACCCCCTTTTACTTGCGGAACCCGGGACACGGTCCGGACCATTGTGTGCCGTGATTTGTGTAAATACTGTTTTTAAGCTGCGCCACCAGAACTGTACTTTTGAAAATCCGCCATTTTACAACGCGCGGCACGCGGGAAAGTAAGGGGGCAGTATCCTGCAGTGGCGCGAATCCAGCCGCCTCCCTGGTGCTGACGACATCCGGCAGGGAAGAAGATCCCTGGTGCACCACGGAACCTCCAAGAGACATCCGGACGGAAGCGGAAGACAGGAGGGCGAACATTAACTAAGAAGGCACAGGATGTCGCAGCCAGCAGCGTCAAGCGGCAGCAGAGCAGCCGGTGGAGCTGCAGCGCAGTATCAAGCAGTAGCACCCGGCGGTGCAGCGGCGCAAGGAGCAGCACCTATCATGCCGTTCCTGATGCCGTATACTCCAGGGGCAATGTTGCTGCCCCAATACTCCGGTGAGCCTAATATGCTTAATGACTTTCTGCTAAAGATAAAAGCTTATTATGTGATGTACCCCCTTACTGAAGCCCAACGTGTAGGAATGATTATTGGACAATTAACGGGCAATGCACAGCGGAAGGTTGCATCCTGGCTGGACACGGATAAGGACACTGTATAGCATCTACTAGCTGGACTAAAAGCAACATTTGAATCTACTGCTGATACCCGGGCTAAGATGAGGTTCTTTGCATGTCACCAGAAGCCCAAGGAGAGTGCCAGAGAGACTCTGACAAAACTAGGATTGCCATTGACTTGCATTGGACTCGTTACTGTGCAAGTAATCACAGGGAAACTCGCACAGTAACGAGTCCGGCTGTCTGCTCTGTGCCGGGCTCGGGTCCTGCGGGCTGCCGCAGCTCCAGGGTCCTAGAGCCCACCTGCTTCTCCCTGTGTACAGACATGAATGTCTGTGCACAGAGATGATGTAGCAGAGCTGAGATTGTTCTCAGTCTGCTCACTCCCTGTGCATAGACATCTATATCTATGCACAGGGATGTAGCAGAGAGGACATCGCGTTTGGACTACGTCGGACGGAAGAGGATTTTTTTAATTAAAGATGGAGTCCCTAATGGATTTTTTTTTTATTTCTAATAAAAAAATTTCTCTGTGTTGTGTTTTTTTTAAAACAATTTAATAAAAATTCATGGCGGTCATGTCTAATATTGGCGTGACCGCCATAAATTTCTGGCTTAGGGCCAGCTGATAATACAAAGCTGGCCCTAACCTCTTTATTACCCAGTGAGCCACCGCCACCAGGGCCACTGGAAGAGCGGGGTTCAGCACCAGAGGATGGCGCTTCAATGAACGCGCCATCTTCTGGGGCGGCTGCAGGCTCTAATTTGCAGCGGGGGGTGCCCAGAAAGCTTGGGCCTCCCTGCGCTGCGGATTCCAGCCCCCAGCTGCTTAGCTGTACCTGGCTAGACATAAAAATGTGTGGGGCTCCGCGCAATTTCTTTTTTATTATTTCATGAAATTCATGAAATAATATAAAAAAAGGGCTCCCCTATATTCTTGTGTCCGGCCAGGTACAAATAGGCACCTGGGGGTTGGGGGCAGCCCGTCGCTGCCGGCTGGATCCGGCTGGTTCCAGAAATACGGCGAAGCCCACATTATTTCATTTCTGAAAAATGAATAAAACAATCCTAAAAAAGGGACTGCATCTTTATTAACCCCTCGCCCATGGTCCAGGGGTTAATAAAGATGCAGTCCCTTTTATTTATATTGTTTTATGGATTTGTCAGAAAAAAATTTGACGGGGGCTTCGCCGTATTTCTGGAACCAGCCGGATCCAGCAGGCAGCGACGGGCTGCCTCCAACCCCCAGGTGCCTATTTGTACCTGGCCGGGCACAAGAATATATGGGAGCCCTTTTTTTTATTATTTCATGAATTTCATGAAATAATAAAAAAAAAATGTGTGGTGCTCCGCGCAATTTCTATGTCTAGCCAGGTACAGCTAAGCAGCTGGGGGTTGGAATCCGCAGCGCAGGGAGGCCCAAGCTTTCTGGGCACCCCCCACTGCAAATTGCAGCCTGCAGCCGCCCCAGAAGATGGCGCGTTCATTGAAGCGCCATCCTTTGGCACTGAACCCCGCTCTTCCAGCGGCCCTGGTGGCGGTGGCACACTGGGTAATAAAGGGGTTAATACCAGCTTTGTTATACAAGCTGGTATTAAGCCCGAGATTCTTAATGTCAGGCCAGGTTTGACCCGGCCACTAAGACTCTCCAATAAAGGGTTAAAAAAACACCACACAGAGAAAAATTATTTATTAAAGACACAGACACCATTAGGGACTCCATCTTTATTACCACCACATATCCCTCCAAAGATCCAGGTCTTCTCTCTTCTTTCTTCTTTCTTCTGTCTTCTGACTTCCTTCTTCTTATTGAACTCATTCAGCTCTGCTACATCACACATCACACCACAGGGGGCGGAAATGAGCTCCCCTGCTGTGTGATGAGTCAGTGAGGCTGTGTGCATTAAGCAGTGCCGACAGCACAGAGCCGACTCATTAATAAGCTGCTGGATTTAACTCCCTGTATACCGATCACTGCAGCGCCGGTAAGCAGAGAGTTAACTCTGCTGTGACAGCGGATGGTATATGCGGATGGTATATGGTATATGCGCCGCTCAGAATAGCGGCTCACTTCCCATAGAGATAGAATGGACGAATTTTCGTCCATTACATCTCTATGGGAAGTGAGGCGCTATTCTGATTGGTCGCTGTGTGCTAGCGGCGACCAATCAGAATAGCGCCTCACTTCCCATAGAGATAGAATGGACGATTTTTCGTCCATTTTATCTCTATGGGAAGTGAGGCGCTATTCTGATTG
This sequence comes from Allobates femoralis, assembly GCA_033576535.1. NCBI lineage: Eukaryota > Metazoa > Chordata > Amphibia > Anura > Aromobatidae > Allobates > Allobates femoralis. The sequence goes on from JARQOC010000002.1 coordinate 17,873,864, forward strand.
GTCGCCGCTAGCACACAGCGACCAATCAGAATAGCGCCTCACTTCCCATAGAGATAGAATGGACGATTTTTCGTCCATTCTATCTCTATGGGAAGTGAGGCGCTATTCTGATTGATCGTCGCCAGCACACAGCGACCAATCAGAATAGCGCCTCACTTCCCATAGAGATAGAATGGACGAAAAATCGTCCATTATATCTCTATGGGAAGTGAGGCGCAATTCTGATTGGTCGCCGCCAGCACACAGCGACCAATCAGAATAGCGCCTCACTTCCCATAGAGATAGAATGGACGATTTTTCGTCCATTTTATCTCTATGGGAAGTGAGGCGCTATTCTGATTGGTCGCCGCCAGCACACAGCGACCAATCAGAATAGCGCCTCACTTCCCATAGAGATAGAATGGACGATTTTTCGTCCATTCTATCTCTATGGGAAGTGAGGCGCTATTCTGATTGGTCGCCGCCAGCACACAGCGACCAATCAGAATAGCGCCTCACTTCCCATAGATAATAATAGCGTTTTTTCAAGCGAAGTATAGCCGGGCCCTTGGTTCTATTTTCGGCCACGGGTCTCGGCTTTCGTCGGTCGTTGCCGGGGTGGGAGACTCGCAATGGCCGCTTAGCGGCCATTGCTCGCGCCCCTGCAACGGCTCGCAATCGCGGCCATTGCGAGTCTCCCGCCCCGGCGACGACCGACGAAAGCCGAGACCCGTGGCCGAAAATAGAACCAAGGGCCCGGCTATACTTCGCTTGAAAAACCGCTATTATTATCTATGGGAAGTGAGGCGCTATTCTGATTGGTCGCCGGCAGCACACAGCGACCAATCAGAATAGCGCCTCACTTCCCATAGAGAATAATAGCGGTGTTTCAAGCGAACTATAGCCGGGCCCTTGGTACTATTTTCGGCCACGGGTCTCGGCTTTCGTCGTCTATCTATCTGTGTGTCTATTTCTTTCTTTCTTTCTATCTATCTATCTATTTCTTTCTATCTATCTATGTATCTATTTCTTTCTATCTATCTATATATCTAAAAAGCAAAAAAACTAAACAGCACAGTCACACACAGTCGGGTGCAAAGCCCTCCTACCACTTCACTGGTACTTATATAGATGAAAAAACGAAAGGCAGCACTTCCTTCAAAAAATCCATGTGGGTTTTATTTGTCCTAGGACTGCAACGTTTCGGCGTTCAGCCTTTTTCAAGCAGTGACAAACATAAATGGTGCTCACATATATATAGCTCCCATGCAAGGGGCTTACAATAATCCAATCAATATAATATTACATAAAATTCCATATATAAATACAATATTACATACAAACAGTGATAACATGTGCATTATAAAGTGCATATAGTGCTCCAATCCATTTACATACATTATACAGATCAATATTTTCACCAATATCAAACATTATATCATAATTGCCTTAATTAAAACACAGATGTCACTTATCTCACGATTAGAGGACCTCATGCTGCAACTGTACCCTGTTATTTCCGCTAACGTGATCATGGCGTCCACACTATCCCACTGCGCATGCTCCGTGTGAAAAAAACCCATATTCTCGTCCAGCAGATCCCGTAGTTCTATCACTAATCCCGCGATTGCGCGTTGTGCACCGGGATCTTCAGTACACCCACTGCAGCTGCGCAGTAGTGTACATGAAGCTTCTACCTTTCTCTCGTTCCCGCGCATGCGTCCTCCCTCCCGAGATTATCGGGCGCCATCTTAGAATTGTTGGCGATTGCGCAGTAGTGAATACACTGGTCTATTACCTGCGCTTTTATCCGGTTACTTGGAGGTTATAAGCGCTCCTTAACTGCAATTACGCAGTGTTATAGGGAACAGAGCTACACTATAAAACATCACATACATTATCTCTTGTTCCCAAGAATTCCCAAATCACTTAACAGCAGAGTCTCAGTGTACACATTGGGTAATTCATTAATAGATAATAATCTGGGAAATAAGATTAAAAAACAGGCACCAATTTCATATATATATGAGAAGAGACCCATAGTCACCGCCCTGGTGGGCTTTATACAGTTAAGTATGCTCAATCACATACAAATAGACACAATACTGTGTCCTTCTGTTTAGGTGACTAGTCCCATATTTTATAAAAATTATCAGATGGACCTGAATAAAGATAATTGTTTTTTTCTTGGTAGACTGGGATATACTATAACAAAGAAATATCGGCTATCACAACAGAAACCAATTGCAGATGGAACAGTATGTTTACAGTCAAGTTGCAGCTTGTGGGAACCTCCGCTCGGATCTATAAAATTAAAGAAAGAAAAAAAAGAAAAAAAGATTGTAAGCCCCTTGCATGGGAGCTATATATATGTGAGCACCATTTATGTTTGTCACTGCTTGAAAAAGGCTGAACGCCGAAACGTTGCAGTCCTAGGACAAATAAAACCCACATGGATTTTTTGAAGGAAGTGCTGCCTTTCGTTTTTTCATCTATCTATATATCTATCTATTTCTATCTATCTATCTATCTATCTATCTATCTATCTATCTATCTATCTATCTCTATCTATGTATCTATTTGTATCTATCTATCTATGTATTTCTATCTATCTATGTATCTATTTCTTTCTATCTATCTATCTATGTATCTATTTCTTTCTATCTATCTATCTATGTATCTATTTCTTTCTATCTATCTATCTATGTATCTATTTCTTTCTATCTATCTATCTATCTATCTATCTATCTATCTATCTATTTCTATCTATCTATCTCTATCTATTTATCTATCTATCTATCTATCTATCCCTATCTATTTATCTCTCTATCTCTATCTATTTCTATCTATCTATATCTATCTATCTATCTATCTATCTCCCTCTCTCCCTCTCCCTCTCTCTCCCTCTCTCTCTCCAGATTCTAGACTCCCGATTCTTCAGAATCGGGCTCACAGCTAGTTATTTAATAAAAGAAGAAAAATACTGGAACCGTCCTGCTGAAATTTCTTCTTCTAATTGCACCAGCCCACAACCAGGGCGTTGTCCTTGCAGGCTTGGAACCAGTGGAAGCTGATCCTTACTGACGGTGAGCTGTTCCCCTTCCCATTTCCCATTTTCTGCATATGCCCTCACAATGGTGGACCACTATTCCAGATTCCTAGTGGTAGCTCCAGTAAAAGATTTAACAGCGGAAACTGCAGCAAAAACCTTTCAAGCCTACTTCTGTAGACCACACGGGTATCCGGAGCAGGTGTTGACTGATCAAGGTCCTGCATTTGAAGCTGAGATATTCCAAGACTTTTGTCATTTATATGGGTGCAAGAAGATCCGAACCACGCCTTATCATCCACAAACCAATGACATGTGCGAAAAGATGAACAATGTGGTGATAGACCTGCTATAAACTCTGCCTTTGGAAGAAAGAAACATGTGGCCGGAGAAGTTACCCGACTTAGTGGACATGCATAACAACATACCTATAAGTTCCACCAATTGCACGCCAGCATACCTAATGCGAGCAAGACCTGGAAAGTTACCAGTTCATCTCGAGATGGGAATTGTAGCACCTGAGACTGATTCACCTGATGCTGATTGGGATTCAAATCGCAAGGAACAGTACAACAAAGTACAAGAATGCGTAAAAAGATGTCTAAACCAGATCAGAGAAAAGCAAGAAAGAGATTACAATAAAAATGTACAAGCTGTTCCCTTAACACCTGGACAAATGGTTCTCAAGAGGAAGAGAAGAGTTCATAAACTTGATGACCAATGGGAATCAGAACCCTACACACTTCTAAATTCCAACAATCATCTAAAGAAATACCCTGAACAACTGAAACCGCAAGAAGAAGAAACCCCATGTACACCCCAAATAGAAGAAGAGAAAGAAAAAGTAATCCATACTGTACTTGGAGATTTTCCTGAAGTGTGCAATGGAGCCATAATAGTACCTGTAATCACCTTTCTGCAACCAGTAGAGAATCAAGGAAGACTGGAAGAAACTGTACGGGTTCCAGAAAAACCTGTTCAAGTTCCAGAAGAACCACCTGTTGTAGCAGAACCAGGGATCCTGCAATCTGTGAACCTCCCAGACCCAAAGAAAGACTAAGGCAATACTATGGTATTACAGAATCACGTAGGTCTGCCAGTAGACTAGTGGATAGTGCACACACAACACTAGAAGTAGACACTAGTGCACCACTTGTAGAAACACCAGTGTTACCCAGGTCAACCCGTAGTAATTTTGGACAACCACCACTTAGGTACAGAGAGTAAAGTGTAAATATGAGTACCTGTATGTAAATGATATGTGAATAGTAGTGTACAGAAGGGTGAAGGAACTGGACTAACCCCCATGAACATTAAGTTAGGAAGAGAAAGTTCCTGGGGGTGGAAAGTAGAAACCAGGACTCCTAAGCCAAGATGCCCAAGGAAGGATAGGGAATGTAAATGTGTTGAATAACTTATTGCAATTTAAAGATTTGAACCCGTAACCGTTAAATTATTGAGCCTAAAAAGACTGTAGCTGTAAGAACTTTTTGCATTTGCTTGGACTTATTTAAAATATGGACCATTAGCCACGGGACTGGTTGTGACAAAAGACTTCTTTAACAGCCTTCGGTGGATGGACTAGCGCCGTATGGACTGCTTTACCTGTTTTCCACCATTTTTCTTGTTTTTTGTAATTTTTATTTTTGAGACTCTGTTCATAAAATTGTTATTTTAAATGTTTAAAGATGTTCCTTAGTCTGGGAGTACTGAAATTAACTAGGGGAGAATGTGGCACCCCCGCACTTAAGTGTCACAGAATCACCTGGTGCAGGGAGGGATTTCCACATCTGGTACCCTACACATGCAACACCTTTCACCCCAGACCTGAAGGGGGAGCTCTACTTGCCACCTTCAGGCAAGGTCCCCTATAAATTCAGGCCTGGGGAGGAGTTAGGCAGTTCAGTGTGGAGCAGCACTGAGGAAGACATCCTGGTGAACGGAGCCGCGCTAGGCCTGTGCCAGAGAAAAGCCTAGCCAGTGCAGGGGCCCAAGAGTGAGGGTCGGAGGCAAGGCCAGAACAGATTGGAGGCAGAGGAGCCATACCGGCTCACCCCAGGAAACCACCCGGACACCACAGTCTGAGTCTGTGAGGGAAAACTAGCCCAGCAGAGAAAGCACCGGACAACCAGAAGACTTCAGTCTCCTGGGACGCTTGTAGCATAACATACTAGAGAGCCAGGGACTCCAGGAGAGGAGCAGTGCCCAGCAACAGGTTCTCTCCACCTGCCATACAAGCAAGGAACACAGGAGAGGTCAGGGCTGAGCTTCAGGCAGGCCAGGACATTAACACACACACAAAGACAAGGAGGCCTCACAACTCACCGGGTGTGGAGATCCTAAAGTGCCTCCCGATGACCTGGAGTGTACCCTGGACATTACCTGCAATTCCATCAGTAAAAGGTACGGAAACATCCTCCAACATGTGTGTGTTATTGCAGCCCCTGATCCTGCCCTTAACACAGAGTGCCTGCCAGCATCTCCACCTAATGAGCCCCCTTCGCCTGCAGGACAAGGGACAAGGCTGATGGTAGAGCTGCCTCCCTTTGCAGAATCCCTGCATCCATCCCTACCCTGGGAACCCCACTCAACCTACGAGAAGCGTTACCATCTAGCTGCAGCAACACCATCCCCAGAGGTCTGAAGGCAGCGCCGGCATCTTTATTGGGTACCGTAGGTGGCGTCACAAACTTTTATTATTTTTCTATTTTTTAAACCATTTTTCAGTGATCACAAGGGCCACGGACGGAACTGAATCAACGCCCGGGGCCAGGGTACCCAAGGCCCTGGGGTGGGTCACAAACATGGCTAAGTTACACCAGATCTGTCAGGAGGAATGGGCCCAAATTCCTATAATTATTGTGAGAAGCCTGTGGAAGGATCCAAAACATTTTACCCAAGTCATACAGTGTAAGGGGAATGGACCAAATACTAATGAAATGTATGGAAACTTGTGACTGCAGAAAGTAGTAAAAGAAAGCCTTAAAACCTTCTCTCTCTCATTATTCTGCATTTGGTAAATATTAATAATTCTGGTTCATCCTAATTGTCCTAAAACAGGAAAGGTTTATTCTGATTTCATGTCAGATAGTGAGAAAAACATAAACCTGTGTCTGTATATAGAGTGGATGGAAACGCCTGGTTTCAACTACATTTAGAGTAAAAGTATTGTCAAAAAGTTCTCACCTAATACTTGAACAAGTAGTAAGAAGTTTCTGATGAATGTGCCTTTATCATTCACCACTTCACACCTGTACGTCCCTTGATCAGAGATGTCAGTGCTACTGATGGTCAGTGATAAGTGGTCACTTCTCATCCTGGAGCTGCAGGAGCTGAATGACGTCTTTGTATTATCTTCCTCCATCTTATATGATATTACACAGGATGAATTATAGAGATGAAGCTTCCATGTGACTGATAGTAATGTGTCTCCGGGATCAGCCTCACATTGCAGAACCACTGGATCACCTCTTCTCACCCTCACCACCACAGCTGAAAGTAGAAATATAATATTGTTTTTGGCTCATTCAGATGTCAGTGATTTTCTCCTACAAGAACATTGGTCCAAGGTTCATTAGTGATTTTGATGCAAGTTCCAACAGCTTGTAGGAGGATCTTCAGGGGCAGGAGCATATCAGCATAGGCCACTCCCATACTCCTGCCCCTGAAGATACCAACCACATTATTGTGCTGTAATGTGACGAGTGTTATGTATATACTAAATGGCAGCCCGATTCTAAAGAATCGGGTAGTCTAGAATGCATATATAGTTTATTTAGTAATAGTTAGGGGAGTGCGGTGAAATTAATTGTGTGTATAGAGGTGACTCAGTGGGTAGCACTGCGCGGTGGCTCAGTGGTTAGCAGTGAGTGCGCTGGCTCAGTGGTTAGTACTGCGTGCGGTGGCTCAGTGGTTAGCAGTGAGTGCGCTGGCTCAGTGGTTAGCAGTGAGTGCGGTGGCTCAGTGGTTAGAAGTGAGTGCGGTGGCTCAGTGGTTAGCAGTGAGTGCGGTGGCGCAGTGGTTAGCAGTGAGTGCGGTGGCGCAGTGGTTAGCAGTGAGTGCGGTGTCGCAGTGGTTAGAAGTGAGTGGGGTGGCTCAGTGGTTAGCAGTGAGTGCGGTGGCTCAGTGGGTAGCAGTGAGTGCAGTGGCTCAGTGGTTAGCAGTGAGTGCAGTGGCTCAGTGGTTAGCAGTGAGTGCAGTGGCTCAGTGGTTAGTACTGCGTGCGGTGGCTCAGTGGTTAGCAGTGAGTGCGCTGGCTCAGTGGTTAGCAGTGAGTGCGGTGGCTCAGTGGTTAGCAGTGAGTGCGGTGGCTCAGTGGTTAGCAGTGAGTGCGGTGGCTCAGTGGTTAGCAGTGAGTGCGGTGGCGCAGTGGTTAGCAGTGAGTGCGGTGGCGCAGTGGTTAGCAGTGAGTGCGGTGGCGCAGTGGTTAGCAGTGAGTGCGGTGGCGCAGTGGTTAGAAGTGAGTGGGGTGGCTCAGTGGTTAGCAGTGAGTGCGGTGGCTCAGTGGGTAGCAGTGAGTGCAGTGGCTCAGTGGTTAGCAGTGAGTGCAGTAACATAGTAACATAGTAACATAGTTTTTAAGGTTGAAGGAAGACTTTAAGTCCATCTAGTTCAACCCATAGCCTAACATGTTGATCCAGAGGAAGGCAAAAAAATCCCCATGTGGCAACACTAATCTCCACATTGGGGGAAAAAATTCCTTCCTGACTCCAGATACGGCAATCAGACTAATGGCTCAGTGGTTAGCAGTGAGTGGGGTGGCTCAGTGCTTAGCAGTGAGTGCGGTGAAATTGGTCAGCGCAGCGGCGTGGGCAGAGTGGTCAGCGCAGCGGCGTGGGCAGAGTGGTCAGCGCAGCGCCATGGGCAGAGTGGTCAGCGCAGCGCCGTGGGCAGAGTGGTCAGTGCAGCGGCGTGGGCAGAGTGGTCAGCGCAGCGCCGTGGGCAGAGTGGTAAGCACACACATACACTCCGCTATACTTACCACCGACCCTGCGTCTTCCCCGCCGCCTGGATCCTGAGTCGACATATCGCCGCCCCCGGACGACTGGATCCAATATGTTGTCCGGGTAGTTTTGCGTGACATCTTGGACGCTATATTGGATCCAGTAGTTTGGGGGCAGCGACATGTCGACTGAGGATCCAGGCAGCGGACGCAGGGCCGGTGGTAAGTATAGCGGAGTGTGTGTGTGTGTATGTGTGTGTGTGTACAAAGTTGAGGGAAGTGTGGACAAAGTGACGGAAGTGCGTACATACACACATATACACACATACTGTACATTGCATATGGAGGGGTGAGGAGAGCGGAGGCTGGAGGGCAGAGGACAGGAAGAGGAGAGTGGAGGCTGGAGGGCAGAGGAGGGTGGAGGCTGGAGGGCAGAGGACAGGGAGAGAAGAGTGGAGGCTGGAGGGCAGAGGACAGGGAGAAGCGAGTGGAGGCTGGAGGGCGGAGGAGAGGGAGAGGAGAGCGGAAGGTGGAGGGTAGAGGAGAGGTAGAGGAGAGCGGAAGCTGGAGGGCAGAGGACAGGGAGAGGAGAGCGGAGGCTGGAGGGCAGAGGACAGGGAGAGGAGAGCGGAGGCTGGGGGCAGAGGAGGACGGAGGCTGGAGGGCAGAGGACAGGGAGAGTAGAGCGGAGGCTGGAGGGCAGAGGATAGGGAGAAGCGAGTGGAGGCTGGAGGGCAGAGGACAGGGAGAGGAGAGCGGAGGCAGGAGGGCAGAGGACTGGGAGAGGAGAGCGGAGGCAGGAGGGCAGAGGACTGGGAGAGGAGGCTGGAGGGCAGAGGCCAGGGCAGAGGAGGCTGGAGGGCAGGGCAGAGGAGGCTGGAGGGCAGAGGCCAGGGCAGAGGAGGCTGGAGGGCAGAGGCCAGGGCAGAGGGGAGGGCAGAGGAGGCTGGAGGGCAGAGGCCAGGGCAGAGGAGGCTGGAGGGCAGAGGCCAGGGCAGGGCAGAGGAGGCTGGAGGGCAGAGGCCTGGGCAGAGGAGGCTGGAGGGCAGAGGCCAGGACAGAGGAGGCTGAAGGGCAGAGGCCAGGGCAGAGGGGAGGGCAGAGGAGGCTGGAGGGCAGAGGCCAGGGCAGAGGAGGCTGGAGGGCAGAGGCTAGGGCAGAGGAGGCTGGAGAGCAGAGGCCAGCAGAGAGGCTGGAGGCAGAGGCCAGAGCAGAGGAGGCTGGAGGCAGAGGCCAGAGCAGAGGAGGCTGGGAGGGCAGAGGCAGGGAGCAGAGGAGGCTGGACGGGCAGAGGCCAGGGCAGAGGAGGCTGGAGGGCAGAGGCCAGGGCAGAGGAGGCTGGAGGGCAGAGGCCAGGGCAGAGGAGGCTGGAGGGCAGAGGCCAGGGCAGAGGAGGCTGGAGGGCAGAGGCCAGGGCAGAGGAGGCTGGAGGGCAGAGGCCAGGGCAGAGGAGGCTGGAGGGCAGAGGCCAGGGCAGAGGAGGCTGGAGCCAGTAGGGCAGAGGCTGCTGGAGCCGGCAGGGCAGACTCACCACGGGCCGGGAATCAGCTGTACTGTAGCAGGAGAGGAGGGGCGGGCAGAGCTGCAGGAGAGGAAGTCCCGCCCTCCCTGCTCTCCAGGCGCGCGGCATGTCTGGAGGGCAGAGGGTGGAGGGGAGTGGCTGGAGGGCACACGGAACTTCCGAGGTCGGAACGTTCCTATGCCGCTGCCTGTAGCAGGGGGGCCCTGCACTGGCTGACGTCACCAGCCCCTGGGCGAAGGCCATCACGGAAGTGGCCTTCGCCTTTTCAGGAAGTGGCCTTCGGGTTTTATATATAAGATTGTGATGTATCTGTGTAAATGATGTAATGTGACATACAATATAGCAGTGATCATAATATTAGTATAAGGTAATGTGTATACTACTGTATATATATATACTGTATATGTACAGGGTGGGCCATTTATATGGATACACCTAAGTAAAATGGGAATGGTTGGTGATATCAACTTCCTGTTTGTGGCACATTAGTACGGTATATGGGAGGGGGAAAACATTTTTTCAGATGGGGGGTGACCATGGCGGCCATTTTGAAGTCGGCCATTTTGGATTCAACTTTATTTTTTTCAATGGGAAGAGGCTCATGTGACACATCCAACATATTGAGAATTTCATAGGAAAAACAATGGTGTGCTTGGATTTAACGTAACTTTATTCTTTCATGAGTTATTTCAAGTTGATATCACCATTCACTCCCATTTTATTTGGGAGTATCCAGTGGCGTGACTACATGGCCGCGGGCCCCGGTGCAAGATGTCCTCCGGGGCCCCTTTGGTGAGAAGCAGGGGGGGTGTGTGCTAGTGGAGCTGGCCGGGTGAGAAGCGGGGGGGGGAGGGGTGCTAGTGGAGCTGGCCGGTAGGAAGGGGGGGGTGCTAGCGGTGCGGGCGGCGCGAATACCTGATGTGCCCGCCGGCTTGTAGATGAGTCAAGGGGTGGGCACTGTTGCGCGGCTGCAGGGAGTGATCCAGTCCGCCCTCCGCACCTCTTCCAGCGCGGGCCCGGTCTCAGCCGTGACCACGGTAGTTACGCCACTGGGTGTATCCATATGAATGCCCACCCTGTATATGGTCCACCTGGGAAATTGTCTATGCTGTGAAGATACGAGATGTGCAGCCTCAGACACAGCGGATTCTGGAGGCCTGTGCAGCATTTCTTCTGTGGTGTTGCTATCAGTGTCCAGAGTGGGAGAAGAGAGTTGTGACAATCCAACACAATGGGCAGCACTGTGAACACATTTTATAAGTGGTCATAGATTTGTAAATAACTCATGAAAGAATAAAGTTACGTTAAAACCAGGCACACCATTGTTTTTCTTATGAAATTCTCGATCAGTTTGATGTGTCACATGACCCTCTTCCCATTGACCAAAATAAAGTTGCATCCATAATGGCTGCCATGGGCACCCCTCATCTGGGAAGGTTTTCCCCCTCCCATATACTATTGTGTGACAAACAGGAAGTTGATATCACCAACCATTCCCATTATATATGTACAGTTAGGGCCAGAAATATTTGGACAGTGACACAAGTTTTGTTATTTTAGCTGTTTACAAAAACATGTTCAGAAATACAATTATATATATAATATGGGCTTAAAGTGCACACTCCCAGCTGCAATATGAGAGTTTCCACATCCAAATCGGAGAAAGGGTTTAGGAATCATAGCTCTGTAATGCATAGCCTCCTCTCTTTCAAGGGACCAAAAGTAATTGGACAATGGACTCTAAGGGCTGCAATTAACTCTGAATGCGTCTCCCTCGTTAACCTGTAATCAATGAAGTAGTTAAAAGGTCAGGGGTGGATTCCAGATGTGTGGTTTTGCATTTGGAAGCTGTTGCTATGACCAGACAACATGCGGTCAAAGGAACTCTCAATTGAGGTGAAGCAGAACATCCTGAGGCTGAAAAAAAAGAAAAAAATCCATCAGAGAGATAGCAGACATGCTTGGAGTAGCAAAATCAACAGTTGGGTACATTCTGAGAAAAAAGGAATTGACTGGTGAGCTTGGGAACTCTAAAAGGCCTGGGCGTCCACGGATGACAACAGTGGTGGATGATCGCCGCATACTTTATTTGGTGAAGAAGAACCCGTTCACAACATCAACTGAAGTCCAGAACACTCTCAGTGAAGTAGGTGTATCTGTCTCTAAGTCAACAGTAAAGAGAAGACTCCATGACAGTAAATACAAAGGGTTCACATCTAGATGCAAACCATTCATCAATTCCAAAAATAGACAGGCCAGAGTTAAATTTGCTGAAAAACACCTCAAGAAGCCGCTCAGTTCTGGAAAAGTATTCTATGGACAGATGAGACAAAGATCAACCTGTACCAGAATGATGGGAAGAAAAAAGTTTGGAGAAGAAAGGGAACGGCACATGATCCAAGGCACACCACATCCTCTGTAAAACATGGTGGAGGCAACGTGATGGCATGGGCATGCATGGCTTTCAATGGCACTGGGTCACTTGTGTTTACTGATGACATAACAGCAGACAAGAGTAGCCGGATGAATTCTGAAGTGTACCGGGATATACTTTCAGCCCAGATTCAGCCAAATGCTGCAAAGTTGATTGGACGGCGCTTCATAGTACAGATGGACAATGACCCCAAGCATACAGCCAAAGCTACCCAGGAGTTCATGAGTGCAAAAAAGTGGAACATTCTGCAATGGCCAAGTCAATCACCAGATCTTAACCCAATTGAGCATGCATTTCACTTGCTGAAATCCAGACTTAAGACGGAAAGACCCACAAACAAGCAAGACCTGAAGGCTGCGGCTGTAAAGGCCTGGCAAAGCATTAAGAAGGAGGAAACCCAGCGTTTGGTGATGTCCATGGGTTCCAGACTTAAGGCAGTGATTGCCTCCAAAGGATTCGCAACAAAATATTGACAATAAAAATATTTTGTTTGGGTTATGTTTATTTGTCCAATTACTTTTGACCTCCTAAAATGTGGAGTGTTTGTAAAGAAATGTGTACAATTCCTACATTTTCTATCAGATATTTTTGTTCAACCCTTCAAATTAAACGTTACAATCTGCACTTGAATTCTGTTGTAGAGGTTTCATTTCAAATCCAATGTGGTGGCATGCAGAGCCCAACTCGCCAAAATTGTGTCACTGTCCAAATATTTCTGGCCCTAACTGTATATACAGTACAGACCAAAAGTTTGGACACACCTTCTCGTTCAAAGAGTTTTCTGTATTTTCATGACTATGAGAATTGTAGATTCACACTGAAGGCATCAAAACTATGAATTATCACATGTGGAATTATACACTGAACAAGTGTGAAACAACTGACAATATGTCTTATATTCTAGGTTCTTCCTTTTGCTGTGATTACTGCTTTGCACACTCTTGGCATTCTCTGGATGAGCTTCAAGAGGTAGTCACCGGAAATGGTCTTCACTTCACAGGTGCCCTGTCAGACTTAATAAGTGGGATTTCTTGCCTTATAAATGGGGTTGGGGCCATCAGTTGTGCTGTGCAGAGTCTGGTGGATACACAGCTGATCGTCCTACTGAATAGACTGTTAGAATTTGTATTATGGCAAGAAAGAAGCAGCTAAGTAAAGAATAACGAGTGGCCGTCATTACTATAAGAAATGAAGGTCAGTCAGTCCGAAACATTGGGAAAACTTTGAAAGTGTCCCCAAGTGCAGTTGCAAAAACTATCAAGCACTACAAAGAAACTGGCTCACATTAGGACCGCCCCAGGAAAGGAAGACCAAGAGTCACCTCTGCTGCGGAGGATAAGTTCATCCGAGTCACCAGCCTCAGAAATCGCAGGTTAACAGCAGCTCAGATTAGGGACCAGGTCAATGCCACACAGAGGTCAAGCAGCAGACACATCTCTACAACAACTGTTAAGAGGAGACTTTGAGCAGCAGGCCTTCATGGTAAAATAGCTGCTAGGAAACTACTGCTAAGGACAGGCAACAAGCAGAGGAGACTTGTTTGGGCTAAAGAACACAAGGAACGGACATTAGACCAGTGGAAATCTGTTCTTTGGTCTGATGAGTCCAAATGTGAGATCTTTGGTTCCAACCACTGTTTCTTTGTGCGATGCAGAAAAGGTGAACGGATGGACTCTACATGCCTGGTTCCCACCTTGAAGAGTGGAGGAGGAGGTGTGATGGTGTGGGGGTGCTACTCCAGATGACCTGGCCTCCACAGTCACCAGACCTGAACCCAATCGAGATGGTTTGGGCTGATATGGACCATAGAGTGAAGGCAAAAGGGCCAACAAGTGCTAAGCATCTCTGGGAACTCCTCAAGGCTGTTGGAAGACCATTTCCGGTGACTACCTCTTGAAGCTCATCCAGAGAATGCCAAGAGTGTGCAAAGCAGTAATCAAAGCAAAAAGGTGGCTACTTTGAAGAACCTAGAATAGAAGACATATCTTCAGTTGTTTCACACTTTTTGTTAAGTATATAATTCCATGTGATAATTCATAGTTTTGATGCCTTCAGTGTGAATCTACAATTTTCATAGTCATGAAAATAAAGAAAACTCTGAATGAGAAGTGTGGCGCCCCGCAACGAGTGCGTCACAAGAGGGTATTGCAGCCACAAATGCAGCCGCAATATCCTCTGACTCAGCAATGATCTGGTTAACATAGAGATCCAACCCAACATGCAACACCTAGAACAGGGGACCAATCATAGGTCCTGGGGGGTGGAGTGTTAGGGAAGTGTAGTAAAACACAGACAATAATCTAGAGAGTAGAGAAGAATCTAGAACCTGACAAGAGCAGACTAGAACTTGGAGAGGAGCGGGGGCTCCGCACCCAGTGCGGGCCCCTGGGCCGTCACTGGTCGGGTGTCAGCACCTGAGGCCTTAACCACCGGGATTGGGCATTATCTACACGGGTTCCCAAAAGACTCCCGTGCCCACAACTCACAGCCGGTTCACTGGTACCGAAGCTGGCAGCAGTTCACCTCTGCCACGCGAACCAGAAGAGTGGAGGAGCAGCTTCAAAGGAGCACCCCACCACCAGCCAGTTTCCAGTCGTCTAACCAGCGGTGTACCCACTGAGGGATCCAAGGCTCCCCAAAGCATCCAGAACGTACATCATGGATAGGGCATTGAAGCAGCCTCCCCGTACCCGACCTGGTATTCCCGGGCGACACTGGCAAACTAAGTAGGTAGAATGGAGGAACACTGCGGATCTCTAAGGGACACTATCACTGCTGAGTCCACCCGGTCTACTACTCAACCACTGTATACCATGTATTGCCTGCTGGTTACAGTAAAGACCCGTTATAGAGGCTTTCTGTGTCCGTGCTTCCTTATGAACTGTCCGTCCGCACAACAAAGTAACCGCAGCTGCCGCACAACATCTTGAGCAGCTCCAGCCTCCGGGGATCACCGCTCAGCCTGTGGGGAGCGTAACATCTTGCTGCTGTCCATCCCCCGGGGGCTCCGCAGCGTCGGTAGTCCTTACCGAACATACTCATAGGTGGCGTCACGAATAAATTTAAAAAAAAAACCCCTTTAATCTGTTCCACCAAGACGTCTTCACTTTTGATCTGCACTACACCGGGCCCCACTACCGGCAGGCGCGGTCCACCCGTGACAAGGAGGAAGGAAGCATCGCCTGTCTAAACCGGAGTCCCGGCCGCGGTGAGTCAGAAAATGGCGTCACGAACAGGATACGAGCAGGCCCGTTACCTAACGGGTATATTTTGCTTAAACTGGACTTTATTGTCTACAATTGGACTTTGTTCGTCCCTAAAAGAACTTTCCCGCCTTTTCACCATTGGGTCAAGATGGCGCCCAAGATGGCGTTCCCGCCACAAGAAGCCGCCACGTGTAAGCCCAGGAGTGAGTCGACCCCCCCTCACCGTGGGAGGGCTAAAGACAAAAGGCGCCAAACTCTCTGTCCGCCCTGATTGCTCGAATCAACCATGGGGGCGGACCCCAAAGACTTTTCCCACGATTGGACTACAAAAGCCCAGAGGAAATGGGAGTGTCGGACAGACTTCTTCACAAGCTCTACCAGAACGCTTACCGGTTGAACGGGTGTGGTTTCCCTCCAAGAAGAGAATGGCCAGCATGAGACTCCAAGACCTAACGCGGGAGGTCGAGGCGGAGGCCAGAGCAGCCATAGGCCAACCGGGTCCGGATCCTGCCCTTACCATAGACGGGAGCCCCGACTTCTGGCTAGAGGCTCTACAAGACCTCCGGGTGCGACTACTTGAGACAGTGGAATGGACGATTCGCAGCTGGAGCGAGACCCTACGCAGAAGACTCCATCATGCGATGTAGCAGAGCCGACCGGGTACAGCTTCTCCAAGCCCAGACGACGTCGCCAGTTTTTTTAACCACCTCACCGTCGCCTACCACCTGTCCTGCTTCGTCACCGGAGCCAATAGACTGCATCATTCCCGTGAGGACCACGGCTCGACCCGTTCCAGCGGACAAAACCGCAGCCGACCCCGTTCCAGAGCCGGAGCTTCCAATATGCTCCCACGAAGAAGCTGACATCCACCTGGTTCCACCTGCGGAACCCGCGACTAGTTTCCACACTACCGAGACTGTCGCCTGTTTCTCCCCTGAACCGGAGGCCTCCTCTGCAAATACAGAGGCCTACCTGGTGACCGGGATCGAAACACCACTTCCCGCTGCTACAGAAGAAGAGGCAGGCAGCCTGGAAGTCCTGCACAACGACCACGAGGAGAACTTTGAGCACAGCCACCCACCGATCCAGAGGATTCCATCCCATCGTCTTCGTCAGCCGAGCAGCCCGACGTAGTCATCGAAGGAGAGGTCGAGGAGGATGACGAGACCTACAGTCCAGCTGAGGATCTCTACACCGGGTTCGCCTGGGGAGACACAAGGAACCCTTCTGCCGGGCGATCAGCTCGGGTGCACTGGTCGGGTGCCGCCGCAACAGTATCTTCTCCGGTTCCGTTGAACCGGGCTCCACTCCAGACTGCCCACCAAGCTCGAGCGGTTCCACAACCAGCACGCCGTAGTGACTTTATCCACACGCCGCATCACTCCGACGAAGAGGTACGTCGTATCCGGAGAGACGAGTGGCACACTCGACTGCAAGCCAACATGCAGGCTCGCGCCGAGGCCCGCCGCCAATCTCCATTGCCTGAACAATTCCGTAAAACCGGGCGGGTAAGCACATTTAACTTGTCCACCGGGTGGGGATTCGTAAGGGAGGAGGGTGTGAGTACCGAAGTGTTTGTGGGGCGTCGTGATGTGGAATCGCACCTACCGCGAGGTCATCCTAACCGAGACTTGTATAGAGGGGACATAGTAACCTATGAGCGACATGTATGCTGTGACGGGTGGTTCGCTATACGAGTCCGGAACACTGCCCTCCATAAGTGACTTAAGTTGTTTGAACTTTTCTACTAAAGAGACTTCTTCCTGTTTGCACCGTAACACCGCGACTTGGCGGCTACAGCCTGAACCTTTATTCTAAGGACAGCCGACCGCCCGCCGGGTCCGCGCAATGTGTTAACCTGTTTATTTACCTCACTTTTATGCATACAATGACTTGTCATTAATAAAAGTGTATTACCTGTTATAAAATATAAAAACCTCTGTAATGTGAGTAGTGTGACGCTTGGGGACAAGCGTATTCCACCAAGGGGGAGTGTGGCGCCCCGCAACGAGTGCGTCACAAGAGGGTATTGCAGCCACAAATGCAGCCGCAATATCCTCTGACTCAGCAATGATCTGGTTAACATAGAGATCCAACCCAACATGCAACACCTAGAACAGGGGACCAATCATAGGTCCTGGGGGGTGGAGTGTTAGGGTAGTGTAGTAAAACACAGACAATAATCTAGAGAGTAGAGAAGAATCTAGAACCTGACAAGAGCAGACTAGAACTTGGAGAGGAGCGGGGGCTCCGCACCCCGTGCGGGCCCCTGGGCCGTCACCGGTCGGGTGTCAGCACCTGAGGCCTTATCATCCGGGATTGGGCATTATCTACACGGGTTCCCAAAAGACTCCCGTGCCCACAACTCACAGCCGGTTCACTGGTACCGAAGCTGGCAGCAGTTCACCTCTGCCACGCGAACCAGAAGAGTGGAGGATCAGCTTCACAGGAGCACCCCACCAACAGCCAGTTTCCAGTCGTCTAACCAGCGGTGTACCCACTGAGGGATTCAAGGCTCCCCAAAGCATCCAGGACGTACATCATGGATAGGGCATTGAAGCAGCCTCCCCGTACCCGACCTGGTATTCCTGGGCGACACTGGCAAACTAAGTAGGTAGAATGGAGGAACACTGCGGATCTCTAAGGGACACTATCACTGCTGAGTCCACCCGGTCTACTACTCAACCACTGTATACCATGTATTGCCTGCTGGTTACAGTAAAGACCCGTTATAGAGGCTTTCTGTGTCCGTGCTTCCTTATGAACTGTCCGTCCGCACAACAAAGTAACCGCAGCTGCCGCACAACATCTTGAGCAGCTCCAGCCTCCGGGGATCACCGCTCAGCCTGTGGGGAGCGTAACATCTTGCTGCTGTCCATCCCCCGGGGGCTCCGCAGCGTCGGTAGTCCTTACCGAATCTACTCATAGGTGGCGTCACGAATAAATAAAAAAAAAAAAAAAACCTTTAATCTGTTCCACCAAGACGTCTTCACTTTTGATCTGCACTACACCGGGCCCCACTACCGGCAGGCGCGGTCCACCCGTGACAAGGAGGAAGGAAGCATCGCCTGTCTAAACCGGAGTCCCGGCCGCGGTGAGTCAGAAGGTGTGTGCAAACTTTTGCTCTGTACTGTATATGTGTGTATATATATATATATATATATATATATATGATGAGCCCACAGGGGGTGGAGCAGACTCTAGACTTAGAGGAGAGGCTTCATCTCTGTTCTTCAGGGTTCAGAGTTGTGTTGTGTCAAGTCAATCATGTATGTCATGTAGAATACCTATGTGACAACTGTACAGTGAGAATAGAGCTCCCGGGGAGGACTCAAGGATTGTGGATGTACAGAGAACTAGCTCCATTGCACTACAAGGTAGTCCCAGCTCTGGACTTTAAACAGACTCTCCAGTCACCGGACTGACCCCAGTACTACAAGTCCTCAGAAGGCCACTTTTGGCATAGACCTGAACAAACAGGTCAAAAGAGTAATGGACATTAGATGAGCTGAATAGTCTGTACACTCTGGTTGAAGTGAGCAGGTCCCTGTTGGTGGGACGCCCACCTCGAGCTGATGGGACTTAATTACTGATGTGAAGGGAGCATAAAGCTAAATTGAGAGGCTTAGGCCAGACTAGCAACATCAGTAATGTCAATAACTATGAGCAGCCCAAGGATAAGGTGTGACCCAAAGTGAAATGTTCAGTGTGGACCATGCTGAAGAGTTGCGCCCACAGTATTGATGTGTTGTGTGTGTAACGTTAAGTAAAAGACTGTTAAAAAGAACTCTGATTCTGTAGTGATGACTCCCCTATGGATCCCAGAAGACCACACACCCATCCAGGACCACCACAACCTTTCCTTCCTCTGTGGGGATGGCCATGATGCAGGTTACAGGAGGAAGCCTCTCGACCATTGCTACCACCCAAGATGCACTCACAAGGTATTCACTGAAGAGAAAACAAAAATAGCTTCTTCATCTTGTCCTATTGGTCCATGAAGGAAGGAAAGGAGACGGTAAAAACATTCTTTACCTTATCAGAAGGTAAGGAGAACAGCGATCGTAAGCAGAGAGGAGGCACCAGGTCAAGATCAGCGACATCCACCGGACCAGACGGCTCCACGGGTGAGTATAATAAAAGCTCTTTTATTTGTCATACAGATCAGCCTGGGGACTTATATACAGTATTCTAGAATCTATATATAAGGACTTTAAGATTTGTGGCTAAAAATCTGCTGCATATTCTAGTATCAGCATTAATGCTATGCGCTGGAGGCAGCCCATAGAAACCCGACGTTTACCCGACAACCACTGGTTGTCAATGTAAACATCGGGTTTCTATGGGCTCAGTTGCTGGCAGCGCATAGCGTTAAACGCTCTGCGCTGCAGCAGACAATACTTGCGTCAGGCTAGGGTCACAATGCAAGTGTGACCCTAGCCCTCAGGGGCCCGGTAGGCCCCCTCCAAGCAGTCGGGCCCCGGCACTTGCCCGGGTACGCCGGGTGCTGACGCCGGCCCTGAGCATTGTGGATGAGATATTACAAAAATCTGCAGGGTAAGTGTCCAGTGTTATGGATCTGAAATCTAAAATATGCCGATTTACAACCTAAGATATAAACAAAATGAGCAAGAAGAAAATAATAATGCATAAAATAACATAGGGACTTAGTAACTTTGCTTTGTTTTCTTTTTTATTAAAAAAAAAGGGGAAAAGCCGTCCACCGCTAGTATCCTATCTACTAGTATTAAAAGCTCACATCGTGTCAACCCACCTCAATGCAGATGGGGACCAAGCAGGACCGGGGCCCGACTGTTCACATATGGGAAACTATATAGATAAAATAACAGCTCAAAGAGGGGGGACACAGCCCTGCCTACAGTGCAGAGTGCTGCAGCAGTGACAAACACATCTTGCCCTCTGCGCTCTGCATAGGCTGCAACTGACATGACAAAGACTGAGTGAGATAGCAGTAACTCATGCTCACGACACACGTGCGGCAGCCTTCTCTGTCTCTTTCTGTCTCTACTCTTATGTATCATCTTGTGAAAGGAGAGACAGAGACCTGCTGCTGGGAGACACTTCTCAAATCTTAATTTTAAATCTAACTGTATACATTATTTGCTCTTATACATTTTTCCGTCTCTAGGTAGGGTTAGGGTTATGTTTAGGG
Source organism: Allobates femoralis (assembly GCA_033576535.1). Classification (NCBI taxonomy): domain Eukaryota; kingdom Metazoa; phylum Chordata; class Amphibia; order Anura; family Aromobatidae; genus Allobates; species Allobates femoralis. The sequence goes on from JARQOC010000002.1 coordinate 17,894,169, forward strand.
TTGAAAAGGCACAAAAATATTTAAAGAAAAGTAAAAAAATTGAACAATGTGAAACTTTTTCTTTTAAAATGTTAAATATCAGCAAAAACATATTTATAAAAAAAATCTACAACACCAAAACTATAATGACAGAAGGGTTTTCTTAAAACTACATTAAAAGTTCTTTGGGGGATAAAGGGTTATTATGTCCAACATTAGAATGAGACTTTTTTTAGTACTAGGGTAAAATATTGGAAACCTCAAATTATCTGAAAACTCTATTTGAAGACTGAATCACAGCTTTAATCTGCTCCCATCCACTCACCTGAGGACGCGGCTCCCAGGTACCAACAAAGCAGAACCGTCCGGACACTCACTGATCGCACAGGCTCCATTTCTGAATTCTGCTGTAAAAAGGAAGAGAAAAACAATACTTCTATCTGCAGCTCATCTTCCTGTCCAGCAAACTTTCCGTCTGAGACACATTGTGGTTTTATTACATGTTACCACTGCACACACGAAATAGCACATATCCGGCTCTCATGTGAACGTGCGTAGGGTGGTTGTCATGAACGAGGGCTTCGTTCTTTTTACCCCGGCTCGCCACAGACATTATTAGGGTGTGTGATAACCTGATTACCTTTATATAAGGCCCCTTTAAATCAGAGTCCTCCTTCCTCCAGACGGACACATTAATCACTGACAGCACGGTCTGAATCCCAGTGGCAGGAATCGCACCATTCCCCGCTGGTATCAAAGGTTCCATAATGAGATCACGGGACCTCCACTGCTACTATCACAGCCCGGGGTCCTGTGATGACCTCAGAGTCTGTCTACAATCACTTCTGCCATCGATATCTCATCATCGACAGAAAGTGATGATTTCTCCTGTGTACAGATGAGCAGCAGCATGTGTGTCCACAGGAGAAGCAATCACACTGTGAAGCACTGAGGCTCATTAGAGGGCCAAGTAAAATTAAAAAAAGGTTTTTAAAAATAGGAAGAAAAAACACAAAAGTTCAAATCACCCTTCTTTTGAGCCATTGAAAATAAAACTAGTAAAAAGGGAAATATAAATATTTGGTATCACCGCATTCAGAAATGTCCAATCAATCGAAATATAACATCAATTAATCAGATACCGACACCTCAGTGTTACCATATAGTACTGACCCCAGACATCATACCAATACATCAGTGTTACCATATAGTACTGACCCCAGACATCATACCGACACCTCAGTGTTACCATATAGTACTGACCCCAGACATCATACCGACACCTCAGTGTTACCATATAGTACTGACCCCAGACATCATACCGACACCTCAGTGTTACCATATAGTACTGACCCCAGACATCATACCGACACGTCAGTGTTACCATATAGTACTGACCCCAGACATCATACCGACACCTCAGTGTTACCATATAGTACTGACCCCAGACATCATACCGACACCTCAGTGTTACCATATAGTACTGACCCCAGACATCATACCGACACCTCACTGTTACCATATAGTACTGACCCCAGACATCGTACTGACACCTCAGTGTTACCATATAGTACTGACCCCAGACATCATACCGACACCTCAGTGTTACCATATAGTACTGACCCCAGACATCATACCGACACCTAGAGTGTTACCATATAGTACTGACCTGGGACATCATACCGACACCTCAGTGTTACCATATAGTACTGACCCCAGACATCATACTGACACCTCAGTGTTACCATATAGTACTGACCCCAGACATCATACCGACACCTCAGTGTTACCATATAGTACTGACCCCAGACATCATACGACACCTCAGTGTTACCATATAGTACTGACCCCAGACAGCATACCGACACCTCAGTGTTACCATATAGTACTGACCCCAGACATCATACTGACACCTCAGTGTTACCATATAGTACTGACCCCAGACATCATACTGACACCTCAGTGTTACCATATAGTACTGACCCCAGACATCATACCGACACTTCAGTGTTACCATATAGTACTGACCCCAGACATCATACTGACACCTCAGTGTTACCATATAGTACTGACCCCAGACATCATACTGACACTTCAGTGTTACCATATAGTACTGACCCCAGACATCATACCGACACTTCAGTGTTACCATATAGTACTGACCCCAGACATCATACGACACCTCAGTGTTACCATATAGTACTGACCCCAGACATCATACCGACACCTCAGTGTTACCATATAGTACTGACCCCAGACATCATACCGACACCTCAGTGTTACCATATAGTACTGACCCCAGACATCATACTGACACCTCAGTGTTACCATATAGTACTGACCCCAGACATCATACCGACACCTCAGTGTTACCATATAGTACTGACCCCAGACATCATACCGACACCTCAGTGTTACCATATAGTACTGACCCCAGACATCATACCGACACCTCAGTGTTACCATATAGTACTGACCCCAGACATCACCCCGACACCTCAGTGTTACCATATAGTACTGACCCCAGACATCATACCGACACCTCAGTGTTACCATATAGTACTGACCTGAGACATCATACCGACACGTCAGTGTTACCATATAGTACTGACCCCAGACATCATACCGACACCTCAGTGTTACCATATAGTACTGACCCCAGACATCACCCCGACACCTCAGTGTTACCATATAGTACTGACCCCAGACATCATACCGACACCTCAGTGTTACCATATAGTACTGACCTGAGACATCATACCGACACGTCAGTGTTACCATATAGTACTGACCCCAGACATCATACCGACACCTCAGTGTTACCATATATTACTGACCCCAGACATCATAACGACACCTCAGTGTTACCATATAGTACTGACCCCAGACATCATACTGACACCTCAGTGTTACCATATAGTACTGACCCCAGACATCATACCGACACTTCAGTGTTACCATATAGTACTGACCCCAGACATCATACTGACACCTCAGTGTTACCATATAGTACTGACCCCAGACATCATACTGACACTTCAGTGTTACCATATAGTACTGACCCCAGACATCATACCTACACCTCAGTGTTACCATATAGTACTGACCCCAGACATCATACCGACACCTCAGTGTTACCATATAGTACTGACCCCAGACATCATATCCTATTTAAGAAATCATGTGATCAGACATTGCTCTGTGTACATTTCCAAACATGTCCCCCACCTGCATCCTGAGCTCACGGGCTGACTGAACCATCCTGACTATGGAATGACCATGCGAAGGACCATAAAACACAGACAACTTTTGGGAAATCTGGGTATGAGGTTGTGTACTTTGCCATGAGGCCCCCAATTGTCCCCAACACACTGGGGCCCCATAGCAGCTCCTGTCTGCTGTGGTGGGGGTACGCCACTGAAAAATCGGATTCTTTAATTCTGGATGGTGGAGAATTTACCAATTTGAACCGGAAGTAAAAGGCAAAAAGAAAGTGATAATGATTTCCAGACTCGGTCAGAGAAGACAAAGCAAGAACTGAAGATCGTTATCATAAATCTATTGGATCCTGATTGCTAATAAGTGACAAAATGACCAAATACGAATAAGAGTTTAATGAAACTTTACTGAAGGAAAATACAAAATTTACAGCAAAAGTAATAAGTGGAAAATCAACTAATAATAGTAATTAGTTCTATAAAAGATTGAAGCATCCCAGATATTCCACAACAGCTGATGAATGAAAATGGAGGTCCGACTCAGAACACAAGTGTTACTTTTATGTAGCAAAGGTGAATGGAACAGCAGACGAGCAGTTAGTGTACTCGACGCTGTCACGCTGGTCTCTCTCACCTGGGAGACTTGTGACAGGTACAGAATCTGTGTCTCATCTCTGTATTGAGACATCATAGTAAATGTGTTTCGTTCCTTTGGCAGTGTTTGGAGTTAACGTCAATTTCTGTTATTAGCAAGCTCCTTAGGCCGGTTTCACACCACGGTTTTCAGCTTTCAGGTTCTGTCAGGTTTGAATCGGACAGAACCTGATCCGATAGTGCCCCCATGTGTCCCTATGGTGCTGGATTGGTCCTATTTGGCCATCCGGTTTTGTGATTTTTGTCTCTGATCAGATTTTATCCGGTTTTGCACAGGACACAAAATGGAAGTCGGCATGATTTTGTGGCTTAGTTGCAAAAATTGGACAAAATCGAATCCTCCCGGATCTGGGACGATCCGGCGCCCATAACATGGGAGTCTATGGATGCAAGATTTGTTAAAAAATCGGATCGTTTCTCTGATCGAATTTGTTTCACAGGGCAGGCTCTGATCTGTCAGCCTGTGTGTGCAGTGCTGCTCTCCATGGTGCTGATCTGTCAGCCTGTGTGTACAGTGCTGCTCTCCATGGTGCTGATCTGTCAGCTGTGTGTGCAGTGCTGCTCTTCATGGTGTTGATCTGTCAGCCTGTGTGTGCAGTGCTGCTCTCCATAGTGCTGATCTGTCAGCCTGTGTGTGCAGTGCTGCTCTCCATGGTGCTGATCTGTCAGCCTGTGTGTGCAGTGCTGCTCTCCATGGTGCTGATCTGTCAGCCTGTGTGTGCAGTGCTGCTCTCCATGGTGCTGATCTGTCAGCTGTGTGTGCAGTGCTGCTCTTCATGGTGTTGATCTGTCAGCCTGTGTGTGCAGTGCTGCTCTCCATAGTGCTGATCTGTCAGCCTGTGTGTGCAGTGCTGCTCCCCATGGTGCTGATCTGTCAGCTGTGTGTGCAGTGCTGCTCTCCATGGTGCTGATCTGTCAGCCTGTGTGTGCAGTGCTGCTCTCCATGGTGCTGATCTGTCAGCCTGTGTGTGCAGTGCTGCTCTCCATGGTGCTGATCTGTCAGCTGTGTGTGCAGTGCTGTTCTCCATGGTGCTGATCTGTCAGCTGTGTGTGCAGTGCTGCTCTCCATGGTGCTGATCTGTCAGCCTGTGTGTGCAGTGCTGCTCTCCATAGTGCTGATCTGTCAGCCTGTGTGTGCAGTGCTGCTCTCCATGGTGCTGATCTGTCAGCCTGTGTGTCCAGTGCTGCTCTCCATGGTGCTGATCTGTCAGTCTGTGTGTGCAGTGCTGCTCTCCATGGTGCTGATCTGTCAGCCTGTGTGTCCAGTGCTGCTCTCCATGGTGCTGATCTGTCAGTCTGTGTGTGCAGTGCTGCTGTCCATGGTGCTGATCTGTCAGCCTGTGTGTGCAGTGCTGCTCTCTATGGTGCTGATCTGTCAGCCTGTGTGTGCAGTGCTGCTCTCCATGGTGCTGATCTCTCAGCCTGTGTGTGCAGTGCTGCTCTCCATGGTGCTGATCTGTCAGCCTGTGTGTGCAGTGCTGCTCTCCATGGTGCTGATCTGTCAGCCTGTGTGTCCAGTGCTGCTCTCCATGGTGCTGATCTGTCAGCTGTGTGTGCAGTGCTGCTCTCCATGGTGCTGATCTGTCAGCCTGTGTGTGCAGTGCTGCTCTCCATGGTGCTGATCTGTCAGCCTGTGTGTGCAGTGCTGCTCTCCATGGTGCTGATCTGTCGGCCTGTGTGTGCAGTGCTGCTCTCCATGGTGCTGATCTCTCAGCCTGTGTGTGCAGTGCTGCTCTCCATGGTGCTGATCTGTCAGCCTGTGTGTGCAGTGCTGCTCTCCATGGTGCTGATCTGTCAGCCTGTGTGTCCCGTGCTGCTCTCCATGGTGCTGATCTGTCAGCCTGTGTGTGCAGTGCTGCTCTCCATGGTGCTGATCTGTCAGCCTGTGTGTGCAGTGCTTGCTCTCCATGGTGCTGATCTGTCGGCCTGTGTGTGCAGTGCTGCTCTCCATGGTGCTGATCTGTCAGCCTGTGTGTGCAGTGCTGCTCTCCATGGTGCTGATCTGTCAGTCTGTGTGTGCAGTGCTGCTCTCCATGGTGCTGATCTGTCAGCCTGTGTGTGCAGTGCTGCTCTCCATGGTGCTGATCTGTCGGCCTGTGTGTGCAGTGCTGCTCTCCATGGTGCTGATCTGTCAGCCTGTGTGTGCAGTGCTGCTCTCCATGGTGCTGATCTGTCAGCCTGTGTGTGCAGTGCTGCTCTCCATGGTGCTGATCTGTCAGCCTGTGTGTGCAGTGCTGCTCTCCATGGTGCTGATCTGTCAGCCTGTGTGTGCAGTGCTGCTCTCCATGGTGCTGATCTGTCAGCCTGTGTGTGCAGTGCTGCTCTCCATGGTGCTGATCTGTCAGCCTGTGTGTGCAGTGCTGCTCTCCATGGTGCTGATCTGTCAGCCTGTGTGTGCAGTGCTGCTCTCCATGGTGCTGATCTGTCAGCCTATGTGTGCAGTGCTGCTCCCCATGGTGCTGATCTGTCAGCCGGTGTGTGCAGTGCTGCTCTCCATGGTGCTGATCTGTCAGCTGTGTGTGCAGTGCTGCTCTCCATAGTGCTGATCTGTCAGACTGTGTGTGCAGTGCTGCTCTCCATGGTGCTGATCTGTCAGCCTGTGTGTGCAGTGCTGCTCTCCATGGTGCTGATCTGTCAGCCTGTGTGTGCAGTGCTGCTCTCCATGGTGCTGATCTGTCAGCCTGTGTGTGCAGTGCTGCTGTCCATGGTGCTGATCTGTCAGCCTGTGTGTGCAGTGCTGCTCTCCATGGTGCTGATCTGTCAGCTGTGTGTGCAGTGCTGCTCTCCATGGTGCTGATCTGTCAGCCTGTGTGTGCAGTGCTGCTCTCCATGGTGCTGATCTGTCAGCCTGTGTGTGCAGTGCTGCTCTCCATGGTGCTGATCTGTCAGCCTGTGTGTGCAGTGCTGCTCTCCATGGTGCTGATCTGTCAGCCTGTGTGTGCAGTGCTGCTGTCCATGGTGCTGACCTGTCAGTCTGTGTGTGCAGTGCTGCTCTCCATGGTGCTGATCTGTCAGCCTGTGTGTGCAGTGCTGCTCTCCATGGTGCTGATCTGTCAGCCTATGTGTGCAGTGCTGCTCCCCATGGTGCTGATCTGTCAGCCGGTGTGTGCAGTGCTGCTCTCCATGGTGCTGATCTGTCAGCTGTGTGTGCAGTGCTGCTCTCCATGGTGCTGATCTATCAGCCTGTGTGTGCAGTGCTGTTCTCCATGGTGCTGATCTGTCAGCCTGTGTGTGCAGTGCTGCTCTCCATGGTGCTGATCTGTCAGCCTATGTGTGCAGTGCTGCTCCCCATGGTGCTGATCTGTCAGCTGTGTGTGCAGTGCTGCTCTCCATGGTGCTGATCTGTCAGCCTGTGTGTGCAGTGCTGCTCTCCATGGTGCTGATCTGTCAGCCTGTGTGTGCAGTGCTGCTCTCCATGGTGCTGATCTGTCAGCCTGTGTGTGCAGTGCTGCTCTCCATGGTGCTGATCTGTCAGCCTGTGTGTGCAGTGCTGCTCTCCATGGTGCTGATCTGTCAGCCTATGTGTGCAGTGCTGCTCCCCATGGTGCTGATCTGTCAGCCGGTGTGTGCAGTGCTGCTCTCCATGGTGCTGATCTGTCAGCCTGTGTGTGCAGTGCTGCTCTCCATGGTGCTGATCTGTCAGCCTGTGTGTGCAGTGCTGCTGTCCATGGTGCTGATCTGTCAGCCTGTGTGTGCAGTGCTGCTGTCCATGGTGCTGAACTCCCAGCCGTGTCTCTGAAATGCTGCCGTACTCATTCAGCGCCATGGACAGCAGCATTTCAAAGACAGGGCTGGGAGTTCAGCACCATGGAGAGCAGCACTGCACACACAGGCTGACAGATCAGCACCATGGAGAGCAGCACTGCACACACAGGCTGAAATCTCAGCACCATGGAGAGCAGCACTGCACACACAGGCTGACAGATCAGCACCATGGAGAGCAGCACTGCACACACAGGCTGACAGATCAGCACCATGGACAGCAGCACTGCACACACGGCTGAGAGAGCAGCACCATGAAGAGCAGCACTGCACACACAAGCTGACAGATCAGCACCATGGAGAGCAGCACTGCACACACAGGCTGACAGATCATTACTATGGACAGCAGCACTGCACACACAGGCTGAGAGATCAGCACCATGGAGAGCAGCACTGCACACACAGGCTGACAGATCAGCACCATGGAGAGCAGCACTGCACACACAGGCTGACAGATCATTACTATGGACAGCAGCAGAAACTAATCCTGCAAAAAAACAGGATCGGAGGGCGTATTTGCCAACACTATGTGCTCATCCTGTGCGGTTGGGTACTGTCTAGTGGATCTTGCAGAACACCGGACAGAACCTGACAGCTGAAAACCGTGGTGTGAAACCTGCCTTCGTTTCCTTACCAGTTGTGGCTATTCGGTGATCACTCCCATCCTTATTTTTATGGTCACTTGGTTCCAGCATGCTTTGCTGGTATTAAGCTCCATCACTGGCCAGCTACATGAGATTAAGGTACTGTACTGGAAAAGCTAATTGTTTCCAAGCCTTCTGATGCCTATCAGCATGGCAGCAGGCATGAAGTGTTTTTTGTTGTCCTTCTGTGTGAGTCCTCTTCCCATTGTTGATATTATTGCAGTGGTTGGGACTTGTGCTCCCACCAGCCATTTCCCTATTGAGGGCTAACAGCAGGGCCAGTGAGGGCCCAGGTACACTGCTCAGTGACAGGGTAAAAGAACCCATATAGGGACAGTAGGGAGATCAGGGCACAGCCGCTGGTGAGTGCAGGAGGTCACTTCAAGCAGGGCTCTCCACTGTATCTGACCCCCCGGTGTTTCTCCTTTCTGCTGTTGACTGTAGTGCGCCGGACACAATTGGTCTGTGCGCCACTGTCACGCACTGTTTCTGAGTGTCTACCTATGCCCAGCGTGACAAACACCCTTAATAATGACCGGCATGATAACGGTGTTCCACCAGAAACGCGTCGATTATGCTAGCTGCTCTTTTGCTGTAACTTGCACTTTTCCCAAATGAAACCCTTGTGTCTGTGAGCCGGACCTGTATGTTCATTCATAGGATTCGCTGACGTCCGGCTCCGTACTCCAGGTGAAGGGTGATCTGGACTTCTCTTTAAGTGTTTGATATTTCTTCTCACCAGTCTTTGCTAATTTGCTCTTCAGGAAAACTTTGTACCTTTAAAAAAAGTGAAAATGTTCATTCAATGCAAATATTAACCAAAATATATAAAATTAGAGACACGGTAGATATTATCAGTATAATCGATATTTAAGTGATCTTGCAAAAAAATTGCTCAAAACATCATAAAAGAAGCAAAATAGAAACAGAAAACACCTGAGTTCATTGTATCATCCATTAATATATGGGAAGACCCATAGGAAAGAGATGACAACTGACGCGCTTCCGGGGAAACCGTCCTCAATCATATCATCATAGGCGTCAGTCATCACTTTTCTATGGGTCTTCACATATTTTGATGGATCCTTGACTTAAGTGACCAGACGGATGTGTCTTCATGAGAAAAAAATAGTCACAATCTTCTGGATGAAACGCAGAAATATTTGTTATCCTGCTGTAGAGCGAACGCTCCCAAATGAAAGGGCCGAGAGGGTCAGATCTTATAGGAAACAGTCCTAAATGGAGCAACAGATCCCATCAGGATTGATCCCCGCTCCGGCCACCAGCCATAGTGATCCACACAACGTTCACTATAATGGGCTTACATGTGTGTGACGCTATAAATGTCATATTACTATAATGGAATATGGGAGTGTATGTGATCAATGTGGATTCATGTGATCTAACATCACGCCCTATACTGTGAGCCAAGATAAAGAGAGCTGTGGGGCGAGACGTCGTTATATCAACACCAAGTCCAGAAAGTACCTGAGTCTTCATCCTGATGAGAAGTCCGGTCAGGAGCACGGTGAGGATCACTGTAATGATTAATCTCACAATGTTATCAAATCTAAATGTATCACCTGGAGGGAAACAAGAGAAGATGGTCAGACGTAAAGAGTGAGGGGCAACCGGTGCCGGGAACAAGAGAAGATGGTCAGACGTAAAGAGTGAGGGGCAACCGGTGCTGGGAACAAGAGAAGATGGTCAGACGTAAAGAGTGAGGGACAACCGGTGCCGGGAACAAGAGAAGATAGTCAGACGTAAAGAGTGAGGGACAACCGGTGCCGGGAACAAGAGAAGATGGTCAGACGTAAAGAGTGAGGGACAACCGGTGCCGGGAACAAGAGAAGATGGTCAGACGTAAAGAGTGAGGGACAACCGGTGCCGGGAACAAGAGAAGATGGTCAGACGTAAAGAGTGAGGGACAACCGGTGCCGGGAACAAGAGAAGATGGTCAGACGTAAAGAGTGAGGGACAACCGGTGCCGGGAACAAGAGAAGATGGTCAGACGTAAAGAGTGAGGGGCAACCGGTGCCGGGAACAAGAGAAGATGGTCAGACGTAAAGAGTGAGGGACAACCGGTGCCGGGAACAAGAGACGATGGTCAGACGTAAAGAGTGAGGGACAACCGGTGCCGGGAACAAGAGAAGATGGTCAGACGTAAAGAGTGAGGGACAACTGGTGCCGGGAACAAGAGAAGATGGTCAGACGTAAAGAGTGAGGGACAACCGGTGCCGGGAACAAGAGAAGATGGCCAGACGTAAAGAGTGAGGGACAACCGGTGCCGGGAACAAGAGAAGATGGTCAGACGTAAAGAGTGAGGGACAACCGGTGCCGGGAACAAGAGAAGATGGTCAGACGTAAAGAGTGAGGGGCAACCGGTGCCGGGAACAAGAGAAGATGGTCAGACGTAAAGAGTGAGGGGCAACCGGTGCCGGGAACAAGAGAAGATGGTCAGACGTAAAGAGTGAGGGACAACCGGTGCCGGGAACAAGCACGTGGGTCACAGTCAGGGTGTGTAGGGATTAGATACTGAATATATGACTGGAGACCTCGGACTCTACACATCACCAACCACTAGATATGGACAAAGTGTCCACAGGAATGGATTCCACATACACCATCCACTAGATTCAGACCCTGAGTGATGTTTCATCAATGGTTGACTTATACTCACTTAGATGATTTGTTTTCATTGGTTACAGAAATTGTGCTGCCGACCGGTAAAGAAACCCACCGCTTCCCGTCACAGGCTGCCCCTTCATCTCTCTCTTCCCGGTTGTACAAATCTTCTATGAAACTACCCATATTGTGCAGACAGCAGGACATTGAGTACAAGTCAAGTACAGTAGAGAAGATACGGACCAGCCCAACGTACGTTTCACTGATTTGATGTGCATGCGCTTCCTCAGGGGAAGATCGTTCCTATCAAGCAAGGAGCAGCCTGTGAAGGGATCCGGTGGATTTCCTGATCGGTCGGCAGCACAATTTCTATACACTTTTCCATCAATGAAATGAAAAATGTTTATTATTTGGGTTTGCAGCAGCCGATGATGCTATTATGGTGGTTGTGTCTCCTACAACTATATCAGGTGAGAGGTTCTTCTATTACAAATCTATCTGGATAACAGCCTATTTGCACTTTCATTTCCTTCCAGTTTGTATATAAGTAACTTGGAGCGGTTGAATTATGCCCATCTATATTTCTTTGAGAAAGGGATTATTTGTCGGCTCCTATTCCTTGCGCATGCGCATATATTTCAACAATAGCTTGTTTGTCTCAATTGCCATTAAGAGCGCTCAAGCTTGTAATACGCATGCACTCCTGCACTTGATGTGGTGTTCAGCTCCGTCCTTTGATTGTGTCACACCATGTTGCTGATTGGATATTGCGCATGTGCACCTGTGATTGACAATTTGAGCTCTATCACGCCCCTTACTGCATCACCATAGGTTATTTCCGGACCTGTCCTCTGCATTTGACAAAGTCGACCACTGCCTCCTATTACAGATCCTCTCTTCCATTAGTACCTTGTCCTCTCCTGGATCTCCTCCTACCTTTCCAACCGCACATTTAGCGTCTTCCACTCCCACACGACCTCCTCGCCCCATCCCCTCTCTGTTGGGGTCCCTCAAGGCTCTGTCCTGGGGCTCCTCCTTTTCCTATCTATACCCTTGGCCTAGGACAACTCATACAGTCCAATGGCTTCCAGTATAACCTGTACGCTGATGACACTCAGATCTACCTCTCTATCTCAGGCGTCACCTCTCTGCTGTCCAGAATCCCGAAGTGTCTATCAGCCATATCCTCCTCCTCCTCTTCTCTGCTGTCCACAATCCCTGAGTGTCTATCAGCCATATCCTCCTTCTCCTCTCTGCTGTCCAGAATCCCGGAGTGTCTATCAGCCATATCCTCCTCCTCCTCTTCTCTGCTGTCCACAATCCCGGAGTGTCTATCAGCCATATCCTCCTTCACCTCTCTGCTGTCCAGAATCCCAGAGTGTCTATCAGCCATATCCTCCTTCACCTCTCTGCTGTCCAGAATCCCGGAGTGTCTATCAGCCATATCCTCCTTCTCCTCTCTGCTGTACAGAATCCCGGAGTGTCTATCAGCCATATCCTCCTCCTCTCCTCTCTGCTGTCCAGAATCCCGAAGTGTCTATCAGCCATATCCTCCTCCTCCTCTTCTCTGCTGTCCACAATCCCTGAGTGTCTATCAGCCATATCCTCCTTCTCCTCTCTGCTGTCCAGAATCCCGGAGTGTCTATCAGCCATATCCTCCTCCTCCTCTTCTCTGCTGTCCACAATCCCGGAGTGTCTATCAGCCATATCCTCCTTCACCTCTCTGCTGTCCAGAATCCCGGAGTGTCTATCAGCCATATCCTCCTTCACCTCTCTGCTGTCCAGAATCCCGGAGTGTCTATCAGCCATATCCTCCTTCTCCTCTCTGCTGTACAGAATCCCGGAGTGTCTATCAGCCATATCCTCCTCCTCCTCTCTGCTGTCCAGAATCCCGGAGTGTCTATCAGCCATATCCTCCTTCTCCTCTCTGCTGTACAGAATGCCGGAGTGTCTATCAGCCATATCCTCCTCCTCCTCTCTGCTGTCCACAATCCCGGAGTGTCTATCAGCCATATCCTCCTTCTCCTCTCTGCTGTACAGAATGCCGGAGTGTCTATCAGCCATATCCTCCTCCTCCTCTCTGCTGTCCACAATCCCGGAGTGTCTATCAGCCATATCCTCCTTCTCCTCTCTGCTGTACAGAATCCCGGAGTGTCTATCAGCCATATCCTCCTTCTTCTCCTCTCTGCTGTGCAGAATCCCGGAGTGTCTATCAGCCATATCCTCCTCCTCCTCCTCTCTGCTGTCCACAATCCCGGAGTGTCTATCAGCCATATCCTCCTCCTCCTCTTCTCTGCTGTCCACAATCCCGGAGTGTCTATCAGCCATATCCTCCTTCTCCTCTCTGCTGTCCAGAATCCCGGAGTGTCTATCAGCCATATCCTCCTCCTCCTCTTCTCTGCTGTCCACAATCCCTGAGTGTCTATCAGCCATATCCTCCTTCTCCTCTCTGCTGTCCAGAATCCCGGAGTGTCTATCAGCCATATCCTCCTCCTCCTCTTCTCTGCTGTCCACAATCCCGGAGTGTCTATCAGCCATATCCTCCTTCACCTCTCTGCTGTCCAGAATCCCAGAGTGTCTATCAGCCATATCCTCCTTCACCTCTCTGCTGTCCAGAATCCCGGAGTGTCTATCAGCCATATCCTCCTTCTCCTCTCTGCTGTACAGAATCCCGGAGTGTCTATCAGCCATATCCTCCTCCTCCTCTCTGCTGTCCAGAATCCCGGAGTGTCTATCAGCCATATCCTCCTTCTCCTCTCTGCTGTACAGAATGCCGGAGTGTCTATCAGCCATATCCTCCTCCTCCTCTCTGCTGTCCACAATCCCGGAGTGTCTATCAGCCATATCCTCCTTCCCCTCTCTGCTGTACAGAATGCCGGAGTGGTCTATCAGCCATATCCTCCTCCTCCTCTCTGCTGTCCACAATCCCGGAGTGTCTATCAGCCATATCCTCCTTCTCCTCTCTGCTGTACAGAATCCCGGAGTGTCTATCAGCCATATCCTCCTTCTTCTCCTCTCTGCTGTGCAGAATCCCGGAGTGTCTATCAGCCATATCCTCCTCCTCCTCCTCTCTGCTGTCCACAATCCCGGAGTGTCTATCAGCCATATCCTCCTACTTCTCCTCTCTGCTATCCAGAATCCCGGAGTGTCTCTCAGCCATATCCTCCTTCTCCTCTCTGCTGTCCAGAATCCTGGAGTGTCTATCAGCCATATCCTCCTTCTCCTCTCTGCTGTCCAGAATCCCGGAGTATCTATCAGCCATATCCTCCTTCTCCTCTCTGCTGTCCAGAATCCCGGAGCGTCTATCAGCCATATCCTCCTCCTTCTCCTCTCGCTTCCTAAAACTCAATGTAGACAAAACTGAACTCATCATCTTTCCTCCACCTCCCACATCTTCCTTACCAGACTTATCTATCACAATAAATGACATCACACTTTGTCCTGTACCTGAAATCCGCTGCCTCGGAGTAACCCTTGACTCTGCCTTGTCCTTCAAACCGCACATCCAAGCTCTCGCCACCTCCTGCCACCTCCAACTCAAAAATATTTCCAGAGTCCGTCCCTTCCTTAACCATCAATATACTAAACTACTAGTGCATGCCCTCATCATCTCCCATCTTGACTACTGCAACCTCTTCCTCTGTGGCCTCCCTGCTAAAGGTACCGTCACATGCCGCAATCTCGCCAGGTGATGTGTGGTGATATAACGTGCGCGCTCACGTTTTTCGTGGCCGCCTCAGATCGCCGATGGCGGCATCACATGCTGCAATCTGAAGCTAAGGCGATGTGTCACTCCGGAAATCACCTCACCTACAGCGGAAGTAATCCTGCCTCATTCCATCGCCGCTTCACACACCGCAATCTCAAAGGCAATGTGGGCGTACATGTTCAGCGCGGCGAGGAGATAGGCATGCCTCAGTGGTTTACACCGCGCCCCATACACGCTCATTGGACAACACAATAGCGTTACGATTGGTCAGCCTGCTCTGGAAGGCTGGCTAATATATGACGCGGACGGTTGTGTAGCAGAAGATGTGTGTGGTGCTGAACAGACAGCTCTTCAAATGTGGCGTGGTGTCAACTGACAGCCAATGGGAACACAGTAGCCCCGACCAATCATCTCAGACGGGGTGCGGACTCCAGCACACTGAGGCACGCCTACAGGAAATCACAGAAATCACTCTTTCCATCACTATCGCCCTGTCACACGCCAAAACACGAAAAAATCACCTTGGTGATATCGCCTGATTGCTGAGCACTGTTCAGCAATCAGGCGATGGGCGCTTTATCACCGCGAAATTGCCCAATCACACGCCGCCACAGTGAGGCAATTTCACGGCGATAACGTTGGGGCAGCACATCGCCTTTCAGATCACCAGGCGAGATTGCAGCGTGTGGCGGTACCTTTACTCTCTTGCACCTCTTCAGTCTGTCCTTAATTCTGCTGCCCGACTAATCCACCTCTCTCCTTCCTGCTCCTCCACTTCTCCCCTCTGCAAATCCCTCCACTGGCTCCCAATTCCCCAGCGTATCCAATTCACACTACTAACATTGGCTTACAAAGCCGTCCACAATCTGTCCCCCCCATATATCTCTGATCTAATCTCCCAATATCATATATTATTGTTTACGGTTGTTGCATTGATCCCATTTCTCACTGACAATTGTCCTCATGGGATTCTATTATCTATTTCTGCCACCAGGGTCACCTACATGGTTTTATTTGGCTTTAATTAATTTTGGTTGTTTGTTGTAATTTCCTATAATAAAGATTTCAATAGTTTGTATATATTGGTGTGCACGTTTCTATCTGTGTGGCCTTTTTCTCTTTTTTGCAATGTTTGTATATACTGCACATAGTAACATTGACATAAGCAGGATTAGGAATATTGTGTGTAAACAGGTCTTAGAGAGGTGTTCCCATTAATACTTTTTATGGTAAATCCAAAATCTCCACCATAACAGTATAGAGGTCTCCATTGTGCGCTGCTGTCAGAGGAGAAATTGTCATCATTTCCAAACAAATGAGAATTCGACCACCTCTCCACTAACGATGGGGTAGATTGAGACCCATAATTATGCTGTAGCCTGAGGAGATGCGCTCACTGCACTAGGCTGCCCCAGCCCTAAATGGCCCTGCGCTTGCATTTGCGCTAGCAAAGGGCAGCCTAGCGCAGTGAGTGCATAGATGTGAAACAGGCCAATGAATTTCAACATGCCAAAACGAGCCCCCAGCGGAGGTGTCCGGCAGGGATATAATCCTCCTTATGAGAACACATGCATGTCTCAGTGTTGAGGGGGTATGTGCATGATAATGAACAAAGAAGTTATTTGGAAAAAGTGGGGAAAACTCCATGCCGTTACACCCCTGGTCATGTGGTTACTTAATGTGGTGTAGGTCCGGGTCCACAGGCACAAACTGGCGATCTCACACTGATTAGGCACAAGGCGATCCATTTCTAAGAATCCTGAGAAACCCTGACACCCTTTACCCCTATACAGGGTCTGGATTTCTAACAGGGTCCAGGAGTTGCTGCCTATGGATGGACTGCAGGTCAAAGACAGGAAAGTCCCCAAGGTCAGGGTCAAAGCCGGGAGGACAATCCCTACAATATCACTTACATGGATTTATAGAATACAATAAGATCACCTTGATACATAGTCATACCTTTACCACTCAGTGAGATGTCTCCTCTCCATGGATCTACAAGTGATGGATGAGACACAACACAAGTCACCGACGTCTCATTGGATCCTCCTCTACTGAACGTGCTGATCACATCCCACATCTGTCCCGGGTCCTTTATTACTGTAATGTTGATATCATCTGAATGAGGGATCCAAGAGATCTCTGCAGGTGGATTCCCCCAATAGCTCCGCACTCTGGAGATCCGGCAATGTTTAATTTTAAAAATATAGAAGGTTCCGCTGAAAAGTGAGAAAGATAAATTTAATGAGCTATTATAGTCTATGCCTCTCTATTACTAATGAGCTATTATAGTCTATGCCTCTCTATTACTAATGAGCTATTATAGTCTATGCCTCTCTATTACTAATGAGCTATTATAGTGTATACCTCTCTATTACTAATGAGCTATTATAGTCTATGCCTCTCTATTACTAATGAGCAATTATAGTCTATGCCTCTCTATTACTAATGAGCTATTATAGTCTATGCCTCTCTATTACTAATGAGCTATTATAGTCTATGCCTCTCTATTACTAATGAGCTATTATAGTCTATGCCTCTCTATTACTAATGAGCTATTATAGTCTATGCCTCTCTATTACTAATGAGCTATTATAGTCTATGCCTCTCTATTACTAATGAGCTATTATAGTCTATACCTCTCTATTACTAATGAGCTATTATAGTCTATGCCTCTCTATTACTAATGAGCTATTATAGTCTATGCCTCTCTATTACTAATGAGCTATTATAGTCTATGCCTCTCTATTACTAATGAGCTATTATAGTCTATGCCTCTCTATTACTAATGAGCTATTATAGTCTATGCCTCTCTATTACTAATGAGCTATTATAGTCTATGCCTCTCTATTACTAATGAGCTATTATAGTCTATGCCTCTCTATTACTAATGAGCTATTATAGTCTATGCCTCTCTATTACTAATGAGCTATTATAGTCTATGCCTCTCTATTACTAATGAGCTATTATAGTCTATACCTCTCTATTACTAATGAGCAATTATAGTCTATGCCTCTCTATTACTAATGAGCTATTATAGTCTATACCTCTCTATTACTAATGAGCTATTATAGTCTATACCTCTCTATTACTAATGAGCTATTATAGTCTATACCTCTCTATTACTAATGAGCAATTATAGTCTATGCCTCTCTATTACTAATGAGCTATTATAGTCTATACCTCTCTATTACTAATGAGCTATTATAGTCTATACCTCTCTATTACTAATGAGCAATTATAGTCTATGCCTCTCTATTACTAATGAGCTATTATAGTCTATACATCTCTATTACTAATGAGCTATTATAGTCTATGCCTCTCTATTACTAATGAGCTATTATAGTCTATACCTCTCTATTACTAATGAGCTATTATAGTCTATACCTCTCTATTACTAATGAGCTATTATAGTCTATGCCTCTCTATTACTAATGAGCTATTATAGTCTATACCTCTCTATTACTAATGAGCTATTATAGTCTATACCTCTCTATTACTAATGAGCTATTATAGTCTATACCTCTTCATTACTAATGAGCTATTATAGTCTATACCTCTCTATTACTAATGAGCTATTATAGTCTATGCCTCTCTATTACTAATGAGCTATTATAGTCTATGCCTCTCTATTACTAATGAGCTATTATAGTCTATGCCTTTCTATTACTAATGAGCTATTATAGTCTATGCCTCTCTATTACTAATGAGCTATTATAGTCTATACCTCTCTATTACTAATGAGCTATTATAGTCTATGCCTCTCTATTACTAATGAGCTATTATAGTCTATGCCTCTCTATTACTAATGAGCTATTATAGTCTATACCTCTCTATTACTAATGAGCTATTATAGTCTATGCCTCTCTATTACTAATGAGCAATTATAGTCTATGCCTCTCTATTACTAATGAGCTATTATAGTCTATACCTCTCTATTACTAATGAGCTATTATAGTCTATACCTCTCTATTACTAATGAGCTATTATAGTCTATACCTCTCTATTACTAATGAGCTATTATAGTCTATACCTCTCTATTACTAATGAGCTATTATAGTCTATACCTCTCTATTACTAATGAGCTATTATAGTCTATACCTCTCTATTACTAATGAGCTATTATAGTCTATACCTCTCTATTACTAATGAGCTATTATAGTCTATACCTCTCTATTACTAATGAGCTATTATAGTCTATACCTCTCTATTACTAATGAGCTATTATAGTCTATACCTCTCTATTACTAATGAGCAATTATAGTCTATGCCTCTCTATTACTAATGAGCAATTATAGTCTATGCCTCTCTATTACTAATGAGCTATTATAGTCTATACCTCTCTATTACTAATGAGCTATTATAGTCTATGCCTCTCTATTACTAATGAGCTATTATAGTCTATACCTCTCTATTACTAATGAGCTATTATAGTCTATACCTCTCTATTACTAATGAGCTATTATAGTCTATGCCTCTCTATTACTAATGAGCTATTATAGTCTATACCTCTCTATTACTAATGAGCTATTATAGTCTATGCCTCTCTATTACTAATGAGCTATTATAGTCTATACCTCTCTATTACTAATGAGCTATTATAGTCTATACCTCTCTATTACTAATGAGCTATTATAGTCTATGCTCTCTATTACTAATGAGCTATTATAGTCTATACCTCTCTATTATTAATGAGCTATTATAGTCTATGCCTCTCTATTACTAATGAGCTATTATAGTCTATACCTCTCTATTATTAATGAGCTATTATAGTCTATGCCTCACAACTACTAATGAGCTTTGAACAGGGGAGGCTGGGCCGGGAACAGAGGGGCATGTGTCCCCGGGGCGGGCTGATAACATCTATATGATGAGATGATGGGTGTATGCTGCTATTTCTATTATGACGGTTTGCTACACTTTACACTAATGTATGTGTGTATTTGTGTGAAAAAAGTTGACAAATGTCATCTGTAATTGGAGATAAAAGAATATGTAGAATATGATCCTCTAATCAGTACCGAAGCCCCTAGGCTGAGGTCACATAGCATAAGAACAACTGGTGACTGAATTATACCCCGAGCCTTCACCTCAGGGTGTTAGGTTCTTATAGGATTGGTGGGATATGGCTCTTCTCTCATTGGTCGGCAGTTTAATTCAGCTGTATAATTTTCTTCTGAATGATGTAGACAGAGGAGGCTGAGGCCATTTACATTTAGATAAAAATCCACAAACTAGGACAATGGGGGCTCTGAGCAGACTGGCAAGAAAGAAAGATTTACTTCTCGGGCTACCTTCACATTACGATTTTTAGGGAGCCGATGCTGTCCGATATAAATCGGACAGCATCGGCTCCTTTCTGATGCCTGAAATCGGGTGCCAAATAGGCACCCGATTCCGGCATAAAATCTGTGCCTCCGGACTGAAAAAAAGAAAAACAAAAGGTTTATTCTCACCTCCCCCCGAGCCCCCGCCGTCTCCCGCCATCTTCTTTGAGGCTCCCGGTGGCTCCCGCAGGCTCCCGGTGGCTGCAGAGGTCTTCCTCTGCTGTTTAGGACCTGCGGTGATGTCACAGTCACGTGACCGCGGGTTCACCATGATAACCCGCGGTCACATGACTGTGACATTACCGCAGGTCCTAAACAGCAGAAGAAGACCTCTGCAGCCACCGGGAGCCTGCGGGAGCCACCGGGAGCCTCAAAGAAGATGGCGGGAGACGGCGGGGGCTCGGGGGGAGGTGAGAATAAACTTTTTTTTTTTTAACCCTTGTGCTCCCAGTTAGGAGCAGTTTTACTGTACTGAGCATGCTCAGTACAGTAAAATGGGGTCCAAGGAGACATCAGATGTTTCCTTGGACCCTTCTCCATAGGGCCCCATGTTATAGGGATCGGGTCAGATCGGATGTGCACTAAATGCCATCCGATTTGGTCCGATCCGATTCTGTCAGATTTTATTATCGGTGCAAAAATCGGTGCAGGCGCCGATTTTTGCACCGATAAAAAAATCGGACAGAATCGGATCGGACCAAATCGGATGGCATTTAGTGCACATCCGATTCGGTCCGATGCCCATAGGGATGCATGGGGCCAAATTCGGATCCGATGCTGTCCGATTTTGATCGGACAGCATCGGATCTGAAAAATACGTAATGTGAAACCAGCCTCAGGAGTAAACAAACAAAAGAACTGGCCTAATTAAGTGTATTTAACCCACAACACGTATGGTAATATGTTGGGTCGTCACAAATATGTATAGAATAAAAAAAGGTTAAATAACAAACACATGAAAGGTGAAAAATAGTTATAAAAACAAGAGGTGAGAAAACAGGAAAGTCGGCCCACAGGGGCAGAATAGCAAGTGGGCCCACTAGTCAGGCGATTTATCACCCCCTTTATGTATGTGCAAAGAAATGCTCATGGTTCTGGGTATACAAGGGAGCAGGCCACAATCATGAGCCCCACCACATACCAGCTGTTCCAGCCACAATATTGCATAACATAGGGCTATACTCACTGTGAAAAATTAGCCACTAGTGATGGGCGAATCCTAAATTACTCGGAATCGCTTGACTCTAGCGAGTCCGAGCACAGGACTCGCTACTCGTTGCGAGTCTAGCGAGTCCAATGTTAATGAATGGGGAAGCGAGTAATAGTGAGTAGTGTGAGATTTACAAATCGCAGATGTGTCTCGGAAGCTTCAGCCTGAAGCAATCCTAGTTTTGTCATTTATTTGCATTGGACTCGTTTACTTTGCAACTGTAATCGCTGGGAAACTCGCACAGATAAGAGTCCTGTCTGCTTAGTGTGCTGGCTGCCAGCTCCAGGGTCCTAGAGCCCGCCTGCTGCCTGATGTAGCAGAGCTGAGATTGTTCTCAGTCTGCTCATTCCCTGTGTACAGACATGAATGTCTGTGCACAGAGATGATGTAGCAGAGCTGAGATTGTTCTCAGTCTGCTCATTCCCTGTGCATAGACATCTATATCTATGCACAGGGGATGTAGCAGAGAGGACATCGCGTTTTGGACTGCGTCGGACGGAAGAGGATTTTTTTAATTAAAGATGGAGTCCCTAATGGCTTTTTTTTTTATTTCTAATAAAAAATTTTCTTTGTGTTGTTTTTTTTAAAACAATTTAATAGAAATTCATGGCGGTCATGTCTAATATTGGCGTGACCGCCATAAATTTCGGGCTTAGGGCCAGCTGATAATACAAAGCTGGCCCTAATCTCTTTATTACCCAGCGTGCCACCGCTACCAGGGCCGCTGGAAGAGCGGGGTTCAGCGCCAGAGGATGGCGCTTCAATGAACGCGCCATCTTCGGGGCGGCTGCGGGCTGCAATTTGCAGCGGGGGGTGCCCAGAAAGCTTGGGCATCCCTGCGCTGCGGATTCCAGCCCCCAGCTGCTTAGCTGTACCTGGCTAGACATAGAAAATTGTGCGGAGCCCCACGCATTTTTTTTTTATTATTTCATGAATTTCAGAGTCAGAGTCTCAGAGTCAGAGTCAGAATCTCAGAATTTCATGAAATAATAAAAAAAAAATGCGTGGGGCTCCGCGCAATTTCTATGTCTAGCCAGGTACAGCTAAGCAGCTGGGGGCTGGAATCCGCAGCACAGGGATGCCCAAGCTTTCTGGGCACCCCCCGCTGCAAAGTGCAGCCCGCAGCCGCCCCAGAAGATGGCGCGTTCATTGAAGCGCCATTCTCTGGCGCTGAACCCCGCTCTTCCAGCGGCCCTGGTGGCGGTAGCACGCTGGGTAATAAAGGGGTTAATACCAGCTTTGTTATACAAGCTGGTATTAAGCCCGAGATTCTTAATGTCAGACCACGTTTGACCCAGCCACTAAGAATCTCCAATAAAGGGTTAAAAAAACACAACACAGAGAAAAAATTTTATTTGAAATAAAAAAAAAGCCATTAGGGACTCCATCTTTAATTTAAAAAATCCTCTTCCGTCCGACGTAGTCCAAAACGCGATGTCCTCTCTGCTACATCCCCTGTGCATAAATATAGATGTCTATGCACAGGGAATGAGCAGACTGAGAACAATCTCAGCACTGCTACATCAGGCAGCAGGCGGGCTCTAGGACCCTGGAGCTGCACAGAGAAGACAGCTGGACTCGGCTCCAATGTAACAGCAGTTATTTGCGAGTTTCCCTGCTATCACTGGCACAGTAGCCGAGTCTAATGCAAACAATGGCAATCCGAGTTTTGTCAGCGTTTCTGACAAAACTAGGATTGATATTGATTTGCATTGGACTCGTGCGAGTAATCACTGGGAAACTCGCAGAGTAACGAGTCCTGCGAGTCCCTTACTACTCGCCGAGTAACGAGTCCTAGCGAGTAAATTCGCCCATCCCTATTAGCCACCAAACCTGGCAGCTCTATAGCGCCTCCTCTATGCTCAGGCCAGTCAGACAACTGCCTGAGGATAAAAGGACAACTGCTGCCCTGCCAGTGCCAGGTGAGAAGCCCATATAAAAATCGCCACCCTGTCACTGACAGAGGCTTTGAATTACCCAGGCACTAATTGCTGTCACCAATTTCTAGACTGATATAAGTCCGGTCCGTGAACAGGCTTTTGTTGTGTGAGAAACCAACCCAGGTAGCGTTATAATGTTAAATGAGCACACCGACATCGGGGTTCGTGATTGAGAATAAGAGCAATTTAAGATTAAATTAATATTTAATCGCCCAATTGGCACACTAGATATTAATATATACAGGAATGATAAAGATATTACAGATGTTACAGTCAGTTATGCAAATAAAATATTAATATGATACACAGAATTACAGACAAATGTGATCAGTTACCGGTTCCTTGATGCTGCTGATGCCCACAAGGAGGCAAAGTGGAGCCACCTGGTTCTCTCAGGTATACTCTGCCCCGCCATGTAATGGAGGGGTCCTCCTCAAAGTAATACAAAAATCCAGCAGAGGTCTGCCATTCTTATTCTGTAAGAGGACGACCCCTCTCCTGCACATCTCCTGCCCATGGGCTGTCCTGCAGATCCCACCCCCTGGGCTGTGATATGAGATATTCAAAAGCTACTATTGGTCATAGCTTTGCCTGGGAGCATCATAGGTGAAAGAAAATGCTTTCCGATGGTAAGACACATGGCATGTTTGTGATCGTTCCCCTGGCTGCAATTAAGTTTGCGGTAGTTAGGAAGGTCGCACATTTATGCAGAAGTATGTGTTATGATCGTCTACATCTCTAGGTGTCATATTTATGCTTGTCATATTTAGAGGATTGAAGTGTTGTGAAATATTAGGAGTTATGCTCCTGTGTGTCTGTGCTGTGTGTGATACTTCTTTTGAATCTGCAGGCAGAGGGAAATTAGTTCTCACAGCTCTCTGCAGTCACAAGTGGTCTTCCTTTTTTATAATGCCTCTGGTTGCAAAGTTTCATCTATCTGCATTTATTAGGAAGCCTTCATTGTGTGGCCAGTTGGCCAGGATTTGAATACCTTCAGGTTAATTAAAAGACCCGATAGATTGATTACCCTTCAGGCCAAAGGAGGGGACTCCTGGGAGTGAGAGGACGATGGTGGAAACATGACAAAATGGCTGCTATAGGAATAGGTCAGAATATCCCTTATTCCTTTCACTTACCTAGTACTTTTAGCAATGTGTATCTGATGAATGTGCCTTTATCATTTATCACTTCACAATTGTACATCCCTTCATCAGAGATGTCAGTGTCACTGATGGTCAGTGATAAGTGATCACTCCTCATCCTTGGGCTGCAGGAGCTGTATGACGTCGTCTTATTATCTTCTATCTTATATGATATTAAACAGGATGAATTATAAAGTTGAAGCTTCCATGTAACTAATAGTAATGAGTCTCCGGGATCATCCTCACACTGCAGAACAAACGTCTGACCTCGTCTCGCAGTTGCCACATCTGAAAGTCCGAGAAGAATTTAAGAACATTAAAAAATAGCCAGATGTTGTCTAGATATGAAACCTCACATTAATTATTATTATTATTATTATTATTATCATTATTATTATTTATAGTGCCAATAGTTCCATAGCGCTTTAAACATGGAAGGGTAAACAAGGACACGTACAAAGTTCATGGACCAAATATGGCATACTGGTACAGAAGGAGGGAGGACGCTGTCCGCGAGAGCTCACAAACTACGAGGGGCCCGGTGATGATATATTAGGAGAGGGTAGTGTTGGTCATGCGGTGCTTTGGTGGACCGAGGCTCACAGCAGTTTGTAGGCTTGTCGGAAGAGGGGAGTCAGGGTTTTAAACCGAGACCTCTGAGAAATGGGGAGCCAGTGAAGGGCTGGGCAGAGAGGAGAGATTGGGGAATAGCGGGGAGACAGGTGAACTAGTCGGGTAGCAGAGTTGAGGCTAGATTGGAGAGGTGGAGGAGTGCTAGAGGGGAGGCCAGTGAGCAGGAGGTTACAATAATCGAGGTGGGAGATGATGAGGGCAAGGACAAGTGTTTTTGCAGTGTTGGTCGAGGAATGTACGGATCCGGGAAATATTTTTGAGTTGGAATCGGCAGGAGGTGGCAAGAGCTTGGATATGTGGCTTGAAGGAGAGGACAGAGTCGAGGATCACCAAGAGGCACCGAGCATGGGGGACTGGGGAAAGTGAGCAGCTGTTGACAGTGATAGAAAGGTCAGGTGGGGGGAGAATGAGATGAATGGAAAGATGAGGAATTCTGTTTTGTCCATGTTCAGCTTCAGAAAGCGAGCAGAAAAGAAAGATAAGATAGCAGACAGATAGTGCGGAATTTTGGATAGGAAAGAGGTGATATCAGGTCTAGAAAGGTAAATCTGAGTGTCATCAGCGTAGAGATGTTACTAAATACCGAGGGACTCAATTAATTGTCCCAAACTGAGGGTGTAAATGGAGAAAAAAATGGGTCCAAGAACCGAGTCTTGGGGGACACCGACAGAAAGGGGGTAGGGTGAAGAGGTGGTGTGGGAAAGGGTGACGCTGAAATTCTGGTCAGATAGATACCAAGGATTCCAGGATCTATAGTAGGAGGGAATTGTCAACAGTGTCGAAGGTAGAAGATAGGTCAAGGACGAAGTTGACAGAGTAGGGTCGCTTGCTCTTGGTGGTCAAAAGGTCGTTGGAAACTTTGGTTAAGGCCGTTTTGGTGGAGTGGTACGGTTGGAAGCCAGACTGCAAGCGGTCTAGGAGGGAGAAGGAGGAGAGGTGGCAGGACAGTTCGAGATGGACATGGTGTTCCTGTAGTTTTGAAGCAAAGGGAAGAAGCGTTTTTGGGTGATAGTTAGAGACAGATGATGGGTTGAGGGAGGGCTTTTTAAGGATGGGTGTGATCAAGGTGTGTTTGAAGGATGAGGGGAAGACACCAGTAGTAAGTGATAAGTTGAAAAGATGGGCTGGGATGAAGATGGAGGCGAGGCTGGGAATGAAGCGGGATGGGAGCAGGTCAAGGGCACTGGTGGTGAGGTGTGATTTAGATAGGAGGGAGGAGAGTTGATCTTCTGACAAAGTGGAGAAGCAGTCTTTGGAAGGAGAGAGCAGTGTAGTTGTGAGGAGAGGCTGCGGGGACATTGGGTCAAAGCTGTTTCTGATGTTATAGATCTTGTGTTTGAAGAAAGAGGCACATTTTTCGGCCAAGATAAGATGAGAGGGAGGAGGTGCCGAGGGACGGAGGAGAGAATTGAAAGTTTTAAAAAGCTGTTTGGGATTGTGAGACAGGGAGGATATTAAAGAGAAGAAGTAGTCGTGTTTTGCGGCAGTGAGTGTGACAGCAGCGTGAAACGAAAGTAAGTATGATCCTGCTTTTATTCCCCATTTTGCTTCCTTTTGCAGCCCCTAGCTCTTTATATGGGCGGCCAAACCGGAACAATAACATGGACTCTCCTGAGAAGTCTATGTTCGGAGTCCCTGTAGAGACACTAGGTGTCCAGGTCTAACCCTGAACTCTACAGTTTGGGTTCACCCATCACTAGATAGAATGCTATTTCAGAGATGCTCCTATATATAAAAACATATATAACAGCCTTATACAAAAGCAAGAGCTCGAATGTTCACTCACCTAAAACCTGCAGTAAAGAGTTCCTGATGAATGTGCCTTTATCATTCACCACTTCACAGCTGTACGTCCCTTCATCAGAGATGTCAGTGTCACTGATGGTCAGTGATAAGTGGTCACTTCTCATCCTGGAGCTGCAGGAGCTGAATGACGTCGTCTTATTATCTTCCTCCATCTTATATGATATTACACAGGATGAATTATAGAGATGAAGCTTCCATGTAACTGTTAGCAAAGAGTCTCCAGGATCAACCTCACACCGCAGAACAGCCGTCTGGCCTCTTCTCACTCTCACCACATCTAAACAGTTACAAAAGTTATTGGAAAGTTGAAAAAAAATCAGGAGGTCAGACTGGCAGTGCATATACCCTACGATGCTTGGTGCCAGGGAAGATAGTCCTTTACCACTCATTTGTAACTGTCTATAGTATACTACATGTGGGCCCGATGCTATCGCATCAGGAGGGGGGTGACATCACGATGGGGCAAACTTTGTGCTGCTGGGGGTGGCAGCCTTCCCCCGTACAGTCTCCCCAGTCTCTCCCTTTTCCCCCCGTGGTCTCTCCCAATGTATGTAAATATAAATGTATTTTTCCTTAAAAACCTGTTTCTGTTTTTTTTTATTAATAAAGTATTTAATTTCCAAGTAAAAACTGTGCAGTGTTCTATTACCAGTGCAGGTAAACCAAGCAGATACTGGCTGCCAACCCCCGCTACATGGTTTTACCTTCGCTGGCAATGAAAAATACTGGGGTGCCCTTATTTTTTGCAATTATTTAACTAAATAATTTTTAAAAAATTGGCGTGGACTCTGCCATATTTTCTATTGCCAGCCAAGGTAACCTAGGTGGCATGGGGCTGTAATTCTCAGCATGGTGAGACCAAGCGTTCTGGGTCCCCCACATTGAAAATTGCAGCCAGCAGCTGCCCCAGAATTAGCGCCTCCATGAGACGCCAAAACTGGCTGTTACCCCGCTCTTCCAGCTGCAGTGTAGTGATGGCAGACTGGATAATAAAAGAGTTGATGTCAGCTTTATTTTGACAGCTGACTTCAAGCCTCATTGCTAATGTTAGCTGTCTATATGACAGCCGGCAATATTCTCAGTAAAGAGAAAAAAACACACATACAGAGAAATCCTTTATTGCATACAAAATAGACAGAGATGCCTTGTTATCTGCTTTATTAGCTCCCACCAAGTTCCCCTCTGACGTTATCCTGTAATTACTGTAATCTTGCTGTGGAAGTAGTAGGGCTGTGTGATTCTTCATGCTGCTGCCATCTTTTTACACCCAACAAAACAAAACCAAGGATTTGGCTCTTCTTTCTCACCCCTTTTTGGGTGACAGTGCTGTACCATATATTCGCCAAAGGTTATGGGTTAGGAGTGACAGAAAGGAGCAAGAGCAATGGACCAGTCCTTTGGGCAAAAGGGCTGTCAATGGGGTAAAGGGGCAGTCCATAGCACACAGCCTTTGCTGAAGAATGTACAACCCTCTCACTGTCCATAATCCCCTCAATCTGACAAGGGGCACGGGAGGAACATTAGGTGGCACAACAGCACCATCTGCTTTGCCTGGATCATTCATAGCAAACACCGTATCTTGCCGACTACGCCAAGATATACCAACCAGAACGCAGGCTGTACTTGTGAGAGTGAGATACGACGCTGCTATGTATAAGTCCAACTGCAATATGATAACAAACCAACCTCTTTATAACTTGCAAAAAGATAGCAAATTCTCAACAAGATATAGGCCACAACAGCCACACACCTCAAGCTACAATTTATACAACCTGAGAAACCCCAAGTGCCAGCTTCACAGACAGGAGCAGGACTACCCCCAGGCTATGCCACTCCCTCCCTTATTTGACACAAGACTGCCTGGAAGGAGCATGGAAGGAGGCTGGCCACACAGCACAAGGTCACCGCCGGATCAAATCCTGAGGCATGGCAAAGATAACGTTCACCATACAAGTTCTTTTCGATAATCATTTGAAAAAGTTGCTCCTTATTTTTACACATGCGTGAAAATCAATCTAATTCTGCAAAGTCTGGACAATTATTATCCCTATAACGAACCATATTTCATTAAAACTGGTATAGCTCACTATGAGAGGTGGATTCTCACAGCTGTATGTCTGGATGTGCAGCACGGGCAGCAGTAAGGTGATTGGGAAGAAAACAAGGATGCTGTGGAAACTCGATGGCAACTGAAGGAACAAAGGCTGAGTGATCAGTAGCAGATAAGAAGAGGTGAGCAATGGGCAATGTCCAGTGGAACAGCAGAGCTGGGTAACTGTTCAGCGGATCACTTGCTTTGATGTAACAGAGTCCACTGGATCAGTAGAACTGGGTAAATCAGGAGATTTATATCTAGTGAATTAAAATGGAGAACGAGGGAGCAAAGGTGCAAATTGGGTCTTATCTAATATATGAAAAAATAATTGATGAGGGTACGCACACCTGTTTAACGGGACACTGTCAGGTCATTTTTCACTATGATACTAATGGTACCCTGCAATAGTGCCTGGGCAGACCTTTTAAAAACATGTAAAATCATTATTGTACCATTTGTAGTTTCTTTGCTATAAGCATCTTCACACCCTGCAGGGAGCTGGTGCATTAGTCCACCTCCATTACAGCGGATTAGTCCGGCTCCTGTATAAGTGTTATTTAAATATCCACACCCAATAATATTATGTGAAACTGTGGGAGGTAATGAAATTTATAAAATCTTTAATGCGAAAAAATTCATATACAAATTCTCACACAGTTTAAAGAAGGAGTTGTTTAAACAAATATATAAAACGCACTCTTTTTGCTGGAAATTACAAAACAATAAAACATCTGCTATGTGGTGTAAGGGATGAGGGAAAAAAAGGGAGGGTGGGGGGATTGGCTTGGTGGTTTTTCCTAAAATATTTCCTGGGTGTTCACTACACTCATTGGCAGGTACATTCATTTGCAGGTACCATTGTTTGCAAGCACACACTTCCTCCCCCCTCCATTCTCTGTCTGTGATGAGTCACACAGTATACAGACCAGAGGAGGGCAGGACAGTGTAGTGATACATGAATATTCATTCCTTGGTGAGTGGGCAGCAGAGAACTCACTGCGATTGACAGATGGAATGAATCTTTTATTTTGAAGTTTACACAGGATAGGAGGGAAATATAAATAATATAATTACATGAATAGAGAGAGCTTAGAGGGAGGAATTAGAAAATGATACCAGTTACATATGGATTTTTGTCCTGACAGATTTCCTGTAAATTGTGACTGACAACAAGATATGCACTTGAATGTTGTGCAGCTGCTGGAGATATACAACAACTGTACAGGCAGATGCTGAAAAAGGGAAGAAAACATGTTCAATCAGCACTGCTGCTGTAGACCTTCTGTTAGAAGATCCAGGACACACCAGGCGAGATCATGCGGCATTTATTTCAACACGTTTCAAAGCTTCTTCAGATTGTGGTTCATTTCTGGAAGTAGAATCTTTGGTAGCTTTCAAGCCCGTTGTAAAAAATATCACATTATCTCACCTGGTGTGTCCTGGATCTGTGGTGTCCCACTGGTCAGTGCACCACAGTAGGGGTACTGCTAAATCCTTAGACCAGAAACCCAGTCCCAGTGGGCGGACTTAGGGGAGGCAGGAAGTCACACAGACAGCTTTAGTTTGGTCTGATGAGCAAAGCAAAGAGGGAGCCCAAGATAGAAGGGTCTCCCAGGGAGGGCACCAGAGAGAGAAAAGGGTGGCCCAGGAAAAGAACACAGATTGTCTGGTGACCATTCATGTAACTTTACTTCTATCCCCCATTTCCTCAAGATGCCTGGACCATCAGTGTAATAAGCCCCTGCACTTAGGGGTTACACAATCTCGTTGTAGATTGTAAGCTCTTTTGAGCAGGGTCACCCTTACTTTTACTTTATCTATTGTGTTGTATTGTTTACATTGATTCTCTGCTTATTGTATTGTTTCCTATTATTGTACTGTATTATTTCTCTACTGGAATTACTGTATTATATTGTTTATTTTCTTACTGCATTATACTGTGTATTTTCGTCTATTACCCACTGTATTGTACAATGCTGCGGAATATGTTGGCGCTATATAAATAAAGATTTATTATTGTTAATAGCACGGCTGGGTATGTCAGAAAACTCATCTGTAGCGATGCTGCAAAACAGAGGAGCTGTGTATTTTAATAGAATCTAAAGCAGTAATAAAACAATGCTCAACAGAACATCAGAGCTGAGTACGTGTCACGCTGGGTATAGGGAGACACCCTAGGGAGGAGTCCCAGATGCTAAGGGCAAAGGAGAGATGGTGACCCCCTGAAAACACTAGCACTGAAACCTGGCTCCCCTAACAACCCTATACCGTCTCCGCAACTGTCGCTGAGCACGATACCTCGTCCCTGTCTGTCCTTCAACTAAGACTACTTTGGGATCAAACAGGGTGAACACTGGTCAACCCAGCTAACAACTAAAGGAAAACACCAAGGGCACAAACAAGGGGAAGAGGGAGAAACACTTATCTGAAAGGAGCTAGACAGCAAACTACACCACTGCTGAGCTAGGAAGCAACACAAACTACAAACACGCTATCACCAGCAATGCATCATGAGACCCAAGGGGTATAAATAGATAGAGCTTTAAGGCAGGCAGGTAGGAGACCTGCTGGTTCTCCTGTTACACCTGTGACATCAGGAAAATCAGAGGAAGTGATGCAGCAGAGCCCAGCAACAAAGTAGGTCTTAGTTATTTTAGATGGCTCAAGAAATAGAGTGACCTCAGGAGTGAACGCTAAGTTACTAAATTAATAGGATACCTACAGTAGCAAAGGAGGCCAAAAAGATTTATGACACTGGAGCCAAGACAAATGAGATGTGGCGCCCCTGCGACCAGGTGGCCACAAAGGGAAGTGCAGCCAGGTAAGGCAAGACGATTGACAAAACACCCAGACAGATGCACACACCGACCCTACGCCTAGGACTCTAGGTTGGGCAAGGGGTGGCAGGTGTTAAGAGTAGGTGGGTGGAGCATAGAGTAGCACTAAGTGGGTGGAGAGACCAACACAATAAAAATTCGGGAACACACAGTTAGAGTCAGAACAGAACAGTGAGAGTGAGAAGGAGCCTGGTGTGCCCAAATATCTGAACCTGGGACACTGGAGGCTAGGCCAACACCAGAGAACCGGCTCTGAAGAGGTGACAGGGCGTAATCCAGACCCTAATCATGAGACACACTGGTGTGGGGCAGGGACTCTACGACCTGCAGCCTAACTTTCCACCACGGACTTAGCACACAGTCATCATACTAGGACTGGTGACCCTGACTGTGAGGGACACATTCACCCGTGAGTCCGCGACGACCAGACTGAACCCGTGGGTGAGGTACTATATTGAGACTGAGAGGACTTGGAGGGAACAACACGGAGGAGCCACCTGAGCTGCACAGTGTGAGTAACCCGGAGCAGTGCTGAAGTGTTTAAGTGACTAAAGAACTGTAAACTGTGTAAACTGCTGTTGAAAGACCAAGTAAAGTCCCCAGTAAGCTCATCACTGCCTGAGACTGTTTACTGCCAGTATTGCAACTGAGTCCCACCTGCAGAGCCGGACACTGCTTTTCCCTCACACTGGCTGGAGAGGCTACAACAGCAAAGTACCGTAAGTGAACTGCACACAATCCCTCGTCAGGCTCATCCACTACTACTACTCCTGCCCTGGGAACCCTCAGCCCTACCCAAGGAGGGCTTACCTTCCATGCTGCCCCAAATCGGCTGTACAGGATTAACCCCCTTTCTCCATCCCTACAGTTATCTTTACAGAGGCTCAGTGTGAGCCCGTCATTGTGATTGGGCACTTTAATTTGCTTTATCAAACACCTCATGATGGAAATCCAAGAACTTAAGTTGTAAATTGTCCATATTTGACCACTGGAGATGATCGAAAGTATCGATTTCTCTATGAATTTCTACAATATGAATGTTGGGGTGCTCCACCGTTTACCTACTCCTGGGGTTTCTGTTTCTATTCCCCAAGAGGAGACAGAGACGCCGTCATTAATGTACATTCTTGTATCTTGTCTTTTTTTAGCCATCAGAGAGGTCAGAACAGTGAAGGGGTTTAAGGTTCAGGAGACTCAATTAAGACTTTTCACCTTCTCCCAAAATACATTCCTATATCCTGTAATGATATGGAGACTCACCGATGGATACCGCTCCCAGGACCCAGAGAAGCAGAGTCATCACCAGACCTCCGGATCGCAGCGGGGACATCTCTACACTGTGGGGTGGAAACAGAGACAACACCGATATGTAGGATTATTTTTGGCCCTGATCTTCCTGTTCTGACCACTTTGTATGGTCACATCCTCCTTTCACTTTCTTCATTACACCAAGTATTAGTAATATTATTCACAGATTAGCACAGTAGAGACAGTGTTAGAACTGATGGCATAACCCCGTCCACACCAATGATTGGCAGCCGTGCTGGAACTAGAGTCCGATGGGCCCATCATGGTATATATGATCCCCATCCTTGTATAAATGTCTTCCATCCTGGAATATATGGTCCCCATCCTGGTATATACATCCTCTGTCCTGGTATATATGCCCCCATCCTGGTATATTTGTTCCCCATTCTGGAATATATGTACCCTATCCTGGTATATATGGTCCACCATCCTGGTATATATCTCCCCATCCTGGTGTATCTGTCCTCCATACTAGTATATTTGTCCCCCATTCTGGTATATATATGATCCTCATCCTGGTGTATCTGTCACCCATCCTGGTATATATTGTCCCCCTTCTTGGTATATATGTCCCCCATCATGGGGTAACTGTACCTCATCCTTGTATATATGTGCCCATCCTGGTATATTTGTCCCCCATCCTGCTATATCTGGTCACCATCCTGGTACATATGATTCCCATCCTGGTATATAGGTCCCCCATCCTGGTATACATGTCCCCCTTCCAGGTATATATGATCCCCCATCCTTGTATATATGATCACCATTCTGGTGTACAGAGTTGGCCAAAAGTATTGACACCCCTGCAATTCTGTCAGATAATCCTCCGTGTCTTCCTGAAAATGATTGCAATCACAAATTCTTTGCTATTATTATCTTCATTTAATTTGTCTTCAATAAAAAAACACAAAAGAGAATGAAGCAAAAAGCAAAACATTGATCATTTCACACAAAACTCCAAAAATGGGCCGGACAAAAGTATTGGCGCCCTCAGCCTAATACTTGGTTGCACAACCTTTAGCCAAAATAACTGCGATCAGCCGCTTCCGGTAACCATCAATGAGTTTCTTACAATGCTCTGCTGGAATTTTACACCATCCTTCTTTGGCAAACTGCTCCAGGTCCCTGATATGTGAAGGCGCCTTCTCCAAACTGCCATTGTTAGATCTCTCCACAGGTGTCTATGGGATTCAGGTCTGGACTCATTGCTGCCACCTTAGAAGTCTCCAGTGCTTTCTCTCACACCATTTTCTTGTGCTTTTTGAAGTGTGTTTTAGGTCATTGTCCTGCTGGAAGACCCATGACCTCTGAGGGAGACCCAGCTTTCTCACACTGGGCCCTACATTATGCTGCACAATGTGTTGGTAGTCTTCAGACTTCATAATGCCATGCACACGGTCAAGCAGTCCAGAGCCAAAGGCAGCAAAGCAACCCCAAAACATCAGGGAGCCTCCGCCATGTTTGACTGTAGGGACCGTGTTCTTTTCTTTGAATGCCTCTTTTCTCTCCTGTAAACTCTATGTTGATGCCTTTGCCCATAAATCTCTACTTTTGTCTCATCTGACCAGAGAACATTCTTCCAAAACATTTCAGGCTTTCTCAGGTAAGTTTTGGCAAACTCCAGCCTGGCTTTTTTATGCTTCGGGGTAAAAAGTGGGGTCTTCCTGGGTCTCCTACCATACAGTCCCTTTTCATTCAGACGCTGACGGATAGTACGGGGTGACACTGTTGTACCCTTGGACTGCAGGGCAGCTTGAACTTGTTTGGATGTTAGTCGAGGTTCTTTATCCACCATCCGCACAATCTTGCGTTGAAATATCTTGGCAATTTTTCTTTTCCGTCCACATCTAGGGAGGTTAGCCACAGTGCCATGGGCTTTACACTTCTTGATGACACTGCGCACGGTAGACACAGGAACATTCAGGTGTTTGGAGATGGACTTGTAGCCTTGAGATTGCTCATGCTTCCTCACTATTTGGTTTCTCAAGTCCTCAGACAGTTCTTTGGTCTTCTTTCTTTTCTCCATGCTCAATGTGGTACACACAAGAACACAGGACAGAGGTTGAGTCAACTTTAATCCATGTCAACTGGCTGCAAGTGTGATTTAGTTATTGCCAACACCTGTTAGGTGCCACAGGTAAGTTACAGGTGCTGTTAATTACAGAAGCATCACATGATTTTTCTAGCAGTGCCAATACTTTTGTCCACCCCCTTTTTTATGTTTGGTGGAATTAGATCCAATTTGGCTTTAGGACAATTCTTTTCGTGTTTTTTTCATTGAAGACAAATTAAATGAAGATAATAATACCAAAGAATTTGTGATTGCAATCATTTTCAGGAAGAAACTGAGGATTATCTGACAGAATGGCAGGGGTGTCAATACTTTTGGCCAACACTGTATATGAGCCCACCCTGATTATATATGTTCCCAATCCTGGTATATAGGTCCCCCATCTTGATATATATGG
>JARQOC010000002.1:17929625-18002147 GCA_033576535.1 Allobates femoralis
GATACCACAGGTGGCGTCACGACAAACTTACAAACTTTATTCACATTTCAACTACCCCTTTTTAGTTGACCACCAGGGCCACGGATCTGGGCAGGCCGCCAGTGACATCCCAATCGCAGCAGAGGGCCCAGATACCCGAGTCCCCATTCCCTGTGCTAGTCAATTTCTGGCATCAGAAACAGGATCCCGTACCCGGTGCTACCGGGTACTGTGTGCCGTGTTTAAGACTGTAATTTGTGACTGTTAAACTGAGCCACCATTACTGCACCGCGGAGCGGGAAGAAAGGGGCATAATGGCTTGCAGAGCGCAAAGACCAAACCCCGCCCCTCGCTCTGCCGAATACTTCCGAAGCGCAGCGGCCTCATCCTGAAATTCCTGAACGCTTAACTCCTTGCCTAGGGGGTTCAAAACTGTTTAACTGTTTAAAGACTGGTCGTGATTCCTTAGGGGGGCCCCGAAAATGTCCGCCTCGTCCAGCAACGACAACAATACATTTGCTGACCCCGAGAATCACCCCGAAGCGACCATGGCTGCTACCGGTAGAACCGCCAACCCACCGGGCGCAGTAGCCCCAATCATACCGATCTCGCTACCATATATCCCGGGTGCTAAGTGGTTACCCCAGTATGACGGATGATATCCGGACCTAAGCCTGGCGCCTACAGGAGGCGCTGCGAGCCCTGAAGCAAATCAGCCCTGCTAGTGTCCCTGATGGGAATAAACTATTGATTGAGCAGTTTATCCAGGGGCTACTATCACCAGAGGACAACAAAACCCTGCGCTGGTGTTTCCTAAGCCACCTGGACGCTGATTTCAATACTTTAAAGGACATGGCCATAAACTGGTTACAGCCAGTGGAGACTCCTGAAGCTGCCATCCGACGGTGGTGCAGTGGCAAGGCTCCAGCTACAACAACACCAGTACCCGTGCCTGCAGCTGAAAGCTGTGTTCAGTCTACTAACTCCGACAGAATTGACTCTTTGTGCTTGGAGGTGTGCCAGCTGGGCAAGAGCTTAGGCACAGTCATGGAAGCCCTACAGCTGCAGCAGGGACCAAAGACCCCAACCTCTGATCCAGCTTGCTGACAGCCCGGAGGATGTCCCGTGGATGAGAGGAAAGAAGACCACGTCACCCAGAGGGAGGACCTTTAAACGAGCAGACCCTGGGGGCTGGAACGGAATCTTAGGAGTAAATCAACAGGGCACAGCCGACTGGTATGATACCTACATTGGACAGCGACCATTCCTGTCTATCATACTAGATGGTATCTTGACACCTGCTTTATTGGACCCCAGGTCACAAGTGACCACTATCCCTGATTAGAGTTGAGCCACCACCCTAGTGTTCGAATTAGATTTGATTCGTCGAATTGAAGGTGTGTTCGGTGAATGTTAGTCGAATGTTCGTTGAACACCGTCGAACTCCATTGAAAACAATGGCAGGCAAACTCAAACACATACAAACACATAGAAAACATATAGAAAACACCTTCTAGGGTGTCCAAAAGGTGACAAACGTCTCAAAAGATACAAAAAACACATGGAAAAGTGACAAGAACATATAAAAATGCGAAAAGAAAAGAGCTGGACGAGTAAAAGGAGGAGGAGGAGGCACAGATATCGGCATGTCATGCTCTTGTAAAATCCATTTTTACTCCACTATTTGTGAGACCTTTTCATGCGATGAATATTAGTGAGGTTTTTCCTCATTATTTTGTAAGACCTCGTGCACACGCTGAGTATTTGGTGAGTTGTTACCTCAGAATATATAAGGCCTCGTGCACACGCTGAGTATTTGGTGAGTTTTTACCTCAGTATCTGTAAGGCCTCGTGCACACGCTGAGTAATTGGTGAGTTGTTACCTCAGTATCTGTAAGGTCTCGTGCACACGCTGAGTATTTGGTGAGTTGTTACCTCAGTATCTGTTAGGCCTCGTGCACACGCTGAGTATTTGGTGAGTTCTTACCTCAGTATCTGTAAGGCATCGTGCACACGCTGAGTGTTTGGTGAGTTCTTACCTCAGTATCTGTAAGGTCTCGTGCACACGCTGAGTATTTGGTGAGTTGTTACCTCAGTATCTGTAAGGCCTCGTGCACACGCTGAGTATTTGGTGAGTTCTTACCTCAGTATCTGTAAGGCCTCGTGCACACGCTGAGTGTTTGGTGAGTTCTTACCTCAGTATCTGTAAGGTCTCGTGCACACGCTGAGTATTTGGTGAGGTTTCTCCTCAGTATTTGTAAGGCCTCGTGCACACGCTGAGTATTTGGTGAGTTGTTACCTCAGTATCTGTAAGGCCTCGTGCACACGCTGAGTATTTGGTGAGTTGTTACCTCAGTATTTGTAAGGCCTTGTGCACACGCTGAGTATTTGGTGAGATTTTACCTCAGTATTTGTAAGGCCTCGTGCACACGCTGAGTATTTGGTGAGTTTTTACCTCAGTATTTGTAAGGCCTCGTGCACACACTGAGTATTTGGTGAGGTTTTTACCTCAGTATATGTAAGGTCTCGTGCACACGCTGAGTATTTGGTGAGTTTTTACCTCAGTAGTTGTAAGGCCTCGTGCACACGCTGAGTATTTGGTGAGTTGTTACCTCAGTATCTGTAAGGAATCGTGCACACGCTGAGTATTTGGTGAGTTGTTACCTCAGTATTTGTAAGGTCTCGTGCACACGCTGAGTATTTGGTGAGGTTTTTACCTCAGTATATGTAAGGTCTCGTGCACACGCTGAGTATTTGGTGAGGTTTCTCCTCAGTATTTGTAAGGCCTTGTGCACACACTGAGTATTTGGTGAGGTTTTTACCTCAGTATCTGTAAGGCCTCGTGCACACGCTGAGTATTTGGTGAGTTGTTACCTCAGTATCTGTAAGGCCTCGTGCACACACTGAGTATTTGGTGAGTTTTTACCTCAGTATCTGTAAGGTCTCATGCACACGCTGAGTATTTGGTGAGGCTTTTACCTCAGTATTTGTAAGGCCTCGTGCACACGCTAAGTATTTGGTGAGTTTTTACCTCAGTATCTGTAAGGCCTCGTGCACACGCTGAGTATTTGGTGAGTTGTTACCTCAGTATCTGTAAGGTCTCGTGCACACGCTAAGTATTTGGTGAGGTTTTTACCTCAGTATCTGTAAGGCCTCGTGCACACGCTGAGTATTTGGTGAGGTTTTTACCTCAGTATCTGTAAGGCCTCGTGCACACGCTGAGTATTTGGTGAGGTTTTTACCTCAGTATCTGTAAGGCCTCGTCCAGATGATGAGTATTTGATGAGTTTTACTTCAGTATCTGTAAAGGTACCTTTACACGTCGTAACATTGCATGCAATTTCACTTGCAACTTACTGGTTGCAGTGTAATCATGGACACATTGTTCCATGTTGTTGCCGTGTACAAATGTAACAATGTGTCCATGATTTCACTGCAACTAGTAAGTTGCAAGTGAAATTGCATGCAATGTTACGACGTGTAATAATAATGATGAGTATTTGGTGAGGTTTGTCCTCAGTATTTGTAAGGCCATGTTCAGTCGATGAGTATTTGGTGAGTTTTACTTCAGTATCTGTAAGGCCACGTGCAGACTATGGGTACCTTTACACGCGGCTACATTTCTAGGGTGGCTACAGGTAACTTACTGGTTGCAGTGAAATCATGGAGACAAGGTTCTATCTTGTTGCTGTGTACAAATGGAATAATCTCTCCATGATTTCACTGCAACCAGTAAGTTACCTGTAGCCACCCTAGAAATGTAGCCGCGTGTAAAGGTACCCTATGAGTATTGTGTCACATTTAGGGGACTACAAGAAGAGTCTCCATTTTTTCCAAAAATGTGGGCACAGACGCCATTTAAGTGGCATCAATTGCCCCACAGTTACAAACTTTAAATGGTTACTTTTAGGCAAAAATCCACAAGCCTTTAGTCTCCCCAGGATGACTCAGGGGTAGAAAAGTCCTTGCGGATCCAGGCCTTGTTCATCTTTATGAACGTTCTGGGTGGACAGACGCATGCACCTTTCTGTCAGCACACCACCAGCAGCGCTGAAGACACGTTCAGAGAGAACGCTGGCTGTGAGGCATGACAAGATCTCCAGGGCATGAGTGGCGAGCTCAGGATATTTTTCCAGATTGGAAGCCCAAAATGAGCAATGCTCCAGTTCCCCAGTCATGGCATTGATGATAAGTTGTACCATCCGCTCCAGGCGTTGACTATGTGTCAGACTTCTCGTGTCTTCAGGCCTTGCAAATGATGATCTAAAAAAAATTGTGAAACGAGGCCACAAAATTGCTGTTACCACCACCAGATCCGGTGTTACTGGTACGGTGTGAGTGATGATGACTCCACAGTCCCACGGTTCACAAGTTGGAACTGTGAGATTCACTCTGTCTATTACTACCACTGGTGTTTTGTGGAAAAGCCGATCTGAGATTATGTGTCAGCTTCTACTGATACTCCTGCATGCGCGCGTCCCTTTGTGTGGCATTAATTATTTCAGCAAATTTGCTCTTGTACCGGGGGTCTAATAGTGCGGCAACCCAGTAGTCGGCATTACTTCTAATTCAGACAATCCGAAGGTCATGTTGCAGGTGGTGCAACAAGAAGGCATCATGTGTCTTGTGCATCCAGGAGGACCAAGTCCTTGTTGTGTTGGTTGCGGGGAGGTGAGAATCGCTTCCTTCCGCTGCCCTCTCCCCCGAAACCTCGCACAATAGAAATGTCATCAAGGTCTCCCTCATCTGCTGACTCTTCCATGCCCATCAGCAGTTCGTCCTCCATTTCTTCCTGGGCTCCTGCACCTTCCTCAAGACTTTGGTTGCTACCATGTGCCCTAGTTAATCCCTCACCCTCCCATGCCTGCCGTCTTGGTGCTGCCGACTGTGAGGATCTTGGAGATGTTGTCATCCCTTCCGCATAGGACTCCTCCTGTACTTCCTCCACCTCCTCTTGTGCCACCACCTGACTCTGAATACTGTTTAGAGTGTGCTCCAGCATGTAGATGACCGGAATAGTCATGCTGATCATGGCATCGTCAGCACTAAACATCTTCATCGCCATTTCAAAACTGTGCAGAAGGGTGCATAGGTCCTTGATCTAAGACCACTCCTGCAGTGTGATTTGCCCCACCTCTGGATCTCGTTGACCCAGGCTATGCGTCATAATATATTGCACCAGGGCTCGGCGGCGCTGCCACAGTTGCTGCAACATGTGCAGAGTGGAATTCCAGCGTGTTGGCACATCGCATTTCAGCTGGTGAACTGGCAGGCCGAAAGACTTCTGTAGAGATGCAAGTCGTTGAGCTGTGGGATGCGAACGCCGGAAGTGAGCACACAGCGACCGTGCCCTCTATAGAAGGCCATCTAGGCCGGGATAGTGTGTCAAAAATTGCTGGACAACCAGATTCAACATGTGAGCCATTCAAGGCACGTGTGTGATATTGCCCCGGCGAAGGGCCGCACCAAGGTTGGCAGCATTGTCACACATGGCCTTCCCTGGCTGCAGGTTGAGTGGAGACAACCAGAGCTGACCACAACTCCTCAGCTGTGTGACTCACATTTCCCAGGCATTTCAAGGTAAAAACCGCCTGATGCCGTTGAGACTTGCTGTCTGCATAGTAAGGAGGTGTGCAGGATTCCTTCTGTGCAGTTACAACAGGTGTGGCATTACCAGACAGGCTTTGTGCGGAGGTGGAGGACCGAGACGAGGATGAGGAGGCAGAAGCAGTGGAGGAACTTCTACCTACAGAGGATGGACGCACAACTCGTGGGAACTGCAAGACTTAGACAGCAGACCCTTCTCCAGCTCTCACCATAGTTACCTGGTGCCCAGTCAGCGACATGTAACGCCCCTGTCCATGCTTACTGGTCCAAGTGTCTTTGGTGAAATGCACCCTGTCACTCACAGAGTTTCTCAAGGAAGCAGTGATGTTGTCTGCGACCTGCTGGTGTAGCGCAGGCACAGCTTTCTTGGAGAAGTAGTGGCCACTGGGCATCTGGTACTGGGGCACTGCGACTGACATAAGGTCTCGAAAATCCTCTGTGTCCACCAGGTGGAAAGGCTGCATTTCTGTAGCCAACAGCTTGCAGATGGCGAAATTCAAGTGCTTAGCTTTCTCATGGCTAGGAGGAAATGTCCTTTTACTTGTCCACATCTGAGGGACGAATGGCTGGCTGGTGTGCTGAGACGGGGTTGAGTAGGGTGTCCCCTGCAAACTGCTGGTCTGGGAGGGAGGTGCAGGTGAAGATGTAATGTTGCCTTCATCCAAAGGTGGTGCTCTCGATGTCTGAGAGAGCTCAACACCAGCAGCATTGTCCACTTGAAAAC
This sequence comes from Allobates femoralis, assembly GCA_033576535.1. Lineage (NCBI taxonomy): Eukaryota > Metazoa > Chordata > Amphibia > Anura > Aromobatidae > Allobates > Allobates femoralis. The sequence goes on from JARQOC010000002.1 coordinate 17,935,936, forward strand.
CAAGTGACGAGCTGTCAATCACACTGCGTGTTGAGGGTAAAGAGGTGAAGGTTCTGCGTCCAGCTGTCCCCACAGTCACAGACGATGAAGCGCACACGGATGCACTTGATGGGGCAGACAGTGGTAGGCCCGCCCCGCCGGCCCGCATTCTAGCACAGTGAGCTTCCCACTGCGACTTGTGCTCATGTCCATGTGGCGGTTCATACATGAAGTCCTCAAGTTAGTGAGTTTTTGGCCTCTACTCAGAGATTGGTGACAAATCTTGCAGATGACATGAGTTGGGAGATCCTTGGCGATGTCAAAAAAGGCCCAGACTAGGCAAGGCTTAGAGCCCATGCGACCTGCAGAGCCACCACGACTTCTGCTCAGAGTTGTGGTTGCGGATGCAGTTGCTGACGTGCTTCCAGTGCTCTGTCTATGTCCAGGAAGGCACAACCTAACCTCGTCATCAGCAGCATCCTCCTCCATCTCCTCTGCAGATGTCATCACCTGCCTGACTATGGGTTGACAGTAAGTGGGATCTGCAACCTCATCATCATCCTCTGTGTTCTCACACCTCTCATCCTCAGAGACAACCTCTTCCTGCCCTGACCGAAAAGTCAAGTTGTCGTTCCAATCAGGTATCTGAGTCTCATCAGCATCTTCCTCATTGTCTCCACCAACAGGACTTACAGTTTGGGAATGAGGGTCTACATTATACTCAGAATCTTCTTCATCTGGGCCTGGATCTGACTCACAAAGGTTCTGGGCATCAGGGCAGATCATTAACGTCGTCTGGACTCACTGCAGCTTTGGAGCAGACCTCTGATTCCCAGGCTATAGTGTGACTGAACAGCTCTGCAGACTCAACCATGTGTGTTACCCCATAGTCAGTAGGGCGGCTGGAGACTTGGGAGCTGGGAGGAAGCAAGTGCGATTGGGCTGAAACCTCAGATGACTGGTGTATTTGTGATGTAGTTGAGGTGGAGGAGAGGCCACTTGATGGAGCATTTGCGATCCATTCAAGCACCTGATGTTTTTGTGCCTCATTTACAAGTGGTATCAATGGTCGTGTCCGTAAGACAGGGATCATATCCGATTGGCCACGTAAAGGAGTAGACATCTTACTCTGGCTGGAAGATGGTTTTTCTTCAGCAGATGTTAATGTAGCTTTAGCATCTACCTCACGGACACAAAGATTTTTGCCCTTTCCACCACGCCTGCTCCCCTTTCCACCAGCAGCAGCCTTTTGCCATCATTTTGTATGTGACAAAATTGGCAACTGTGCAGTTGTTGGACAACAAAAAGCTGGATGTAAATCGAGCAGAGGTGACTGAACCAACACTGCTACTAGGCTCAAAGTGAGACCTGGGCAAGTTGCAGTTAAAAATTAATAGGAACTACACAGGTGGTGTAGCTTCTTTCACAAGTGGGCTATACCACTGTGTATGTGACACTACTACTAGCCCGAACAAATTGCCTGGACTAGCTGCAGGAAAAAATGCCTACTTAAGGCCCCTTTCACATCGACGTTTTGCGCCGATCGCGGCAGTTGCGGTGAAAGAACCGCAACTGCCGCGATTACCGCATAATGGCCGCACTTGCGGTTCACTTGCGGCAAGCCCCATACAATGTCTATGGGGCTTGCGGCAAGTGCGGTTTCGGCACTTGCCGCAGGTGCGGCCGCGAAAAAACACTGCATACCGCGGTTTTTTCCGCGGCCACACCTGCCGCAAGTGCAAAACCGCACTTGCCGCACCTGCCGCAAGTCCCCCTATACTTTCTATGGGAAAAACCGCAACCGCGCCGCAAGTGTATCGGTTATGCGGCAAACGCGGCAGATGCGTTTTTTTCAGCGCATCTGCCGCAAATTTCAAAAAACGCTGATGTGAAAGGGCCCTAAGACAGGTGGTGTAGCTTTCTTCACAGCAGGGCTACACTACCTGCCCTAAAGGACTCCCAGAGCTAGATGTGGCCAGATGCTGTGAAAAACACTTGCACAGCACTAACACACACCTGCCTGGCAAAAACTAATAGGGACTGCTCTAACCTAGCCCAAAGGGCTGAGATTACAACTAATCTCTACTTCTAAAAAGTAGCCCTGAAAAGGGCTGATATTAAAACTAGTCCCTACTCCCCACTCTCTATACTCCTATGAAGCAGCCGTCAAAAGGGCTGATATTCCTAAAATTCGCACCCTCCCTCCAGTCCCAACTCCTTAAACATATCTATCTAACTTTATATTTGCTCACTAGCTGAATAAGAAGAGAATTGACAGTTTTCACTCTATATCGCCCACAGCAGCAGCAGTGCCGTCTGACACAGAGCTGCAGCAATAAGCAAATGGTGGCGATGGGGAATATGGCCGGGTCTTATAGGGCAAGGACATGTGACATACACAGCCAATGATGTCTGACCTTGCTTCTGTGCAAAAAATGCACTTTGCTGTGTGAGTGTCATTGGGTGACAGCCTGCACCGCCCCACTGTATCTGCAGGTAGGAGAAAAAAAATGTAGATCGCTATTATTTCTGCAGCTCTGATCTAAACCTTGCTCCCCCCGGCACGCTATACATAGAAACTGGATATTAACATTCATCAACAGGGTTGGGGTTAAGCTTTAGGTGATGGAACCGTTATCGAACATAACCGCAAACTGCCAAATTTGAAGCAAATTGTTCGAATTCGTCAAATGACTCGAACACCGTCCAGAACAGCTCGAATGTGAGATTGGCGAACATTCCGAATCGCTCATCGCTCATCTCTATCCCTGATATCCTTTATAAGCAATTCTGGCCATGTAATCAACTTAAGACACCCGATGTGAACCTCAATATTTATGCTTCTAATGGTGAACCACTTACTATATTAGAGAAGTACCCATAAAGGTGGGGAGGGTGGAATTACAACACCAGGGGATTATTGTGGTAGAAGAAAATCCCAATAACCAGGATCCTTACATTATTCTCGGTACAAACGTTGTTAGCAATTGCATGGATGAAGTGTTGTTCTTGCAACAGATTGCAGACACTGCCAGACCTGGGCAGAAGAAGTTTCTTCAGAGAGAAATAAGAGCCCTCCTGCACCAGCAGCAGGTAAAGCTTACAGGTGGTGAAATTAGTACTGTCCAGGTAACAGGCCCACTTCCATTTGTAATACCTCCAGTGAGTAAAATGATGATTTGGTGTTGAGCAGCTATAGGCCTGAGAGGGCAGGACTATCAGGCGGTAGTGGAGCCCATCAGCACAGAGCACAGACCTACACTGTTGACAGCCAGGGGGGTAGTCGAAGTACACAATGGGAGAGTACCTGTTCACCGCATCTTAAATTGTGGCAGTGAAGAGGTCAAACCACCCCGGTATTCCACCGCTGCTAAGCTGTACACTGTACATAACAACAAGATCCAAGCAGTGGGACCCTTACCTCCACCCAAAGAGGCAGAGGATAACAACGCTAAGGGGCAGCTAGAGGACTGGTGTCAGCAGCTCCATGTAGGAACTGATTCCACTCCCATGTATAAAAAGCAAGGTGTCTACCGGGTTGTCCAAGAATTTGAACAAGTATTCAGTAAGCATCCACTTAACTTTGGTAGGATCAAAGGGGTACAACATCACATCCCCACAGGTACACATCCACCAATCAAAGAGCGGTACCGGCCTATTCAACCTGCACATTATCAAAAAGCCAAAGAAATGTTACAGGACATGAAGGACGCAGGGGTCATAAGAGATAGTTGTAGTCCCTAGGCGGCTCCACTAGTCCTAGTCAGAAAGAAGGACGGCAGCAGGAGAATGTGTGTAGATTACAGGCAAATAAATCACATAACACACAAAGATGCATACCCGTTGCCTCGCATTGAAGAATCACTAGCTGCATTAAAGTCTGCTAATTACTTTTCAACCCTAGATCTCACTAGCGGGTATTGGCAAGTCTCCGTTGCAGAAGAAGACCGTGATAAGACGGCATTTACCACGCCCATGGGCCTATGTGAATTCAACAGCATGCCATTTGGGCTATGCAATGCACCCGGAACGGTCTAGAGGCTGATGGAATTTTGCCTGGGGCATAAGAGCTTTGAAACGGTACTGCTTTACCTAGATGATGTCACAGTGTATTCAAAATCCTATGAAGACCACCTAACTCATCTAGCAGAGGTATTTGAAGCCTTGTCCAAATACGGGATGAAGCTAAAGCCATCCAAATGCCACCTGTTAAAGCCAAAGATCCAGTACCTGGGACACATAGTCAGTTCACAAGGAGTGGCCCCAGGTCTAGACAAGGTCACTGTCATCAGGGAATGGCCAACACCAAAGACCCTCAAGGAAGTACGTCAGTTCCTGGGATTGGTGGGATACTACCGGAGATTCATCAAGGATTACACGAAAAAAGCTGCTCCACTGCAAAACCTCCTAGTTTGCCAACCCCAGAAAGGTAAGTCCAGAGATCCTCCCATGGAGTGGGGCAGGGAACAGGAAGAGCCGTTCCAGCAGATGAAAGAAGCCCTGACAGGTGAAGAGATCCTGGCTTACCCCGACTACAACCTACCATTCCTATTGTACACCGATGCCAGTAACGTGGGGTTAGGAGCTGTACTCTCCCAGAAGCAAGAAGGCAAAGAAAGAGTGATTGCCTATGCTAGTAGGAAGCTTCACCCTACAGAACGGAGCCCTGACAATTACAGCTCGTTCAAGTTGGAGTTCCTAGCCTTGGTCTGGGCCATCACAGAAAGATTTACCTGGCATCAAACAAGTTTACTGCCTTCACGCATAATAATCCCTTGGCACACCTGGAAACTGCGAAATTGGGTGCCATGAAACAGAGATGGATGGCCAGATTATCCAATTACCAGTTTACCATCAAGTATCGGGCTGGTCATAACAACAGCAAGGCAGATGCCTTATCCAGGATGCCCCACTTAACAGATGTGGGAGCAGATGAGGATGAGCTGGAAGAGATAGAGGTACCCGCCTTCCATCAGTTGAGGACGTCCCAATGTCAACAAATACACACAGAATTTCCTGAGAAGGTAATGAACTGGTTACCACACTTTGGTTGGAAGGAGTCTCAAGATAGTGACCCAGCTATCAATTAAGTAAAAGGACTGATAACTCAGGAGTCCGCAAAGCTACCTTCAAATCCTCCACCAGAAGCTAAACACCTGTGGAATGAAAGAAGCAAGTTGTTCATCTACCAGGAAAAGATCTGCAGAAGGTACATCAACCCCAGAACCCATGAGATGGTCTGGCAGATCATAGTACCCCAACAGTGGCGTAACTTCAGGCCCAGGGGCCCCGATGCGAAGGCACCAACGGGGCCCCCAATTATTGGAAATTTTTAATAGCATAAGTCTTTTTCTATAGGCCAAAGGGACTTTTGGGGCCCCCTAGGCTGCAGGGCCCGGGTGTGATCGCAACCCCTGCACCTATTGCAGTTACACTCCTGGAGGTGAATATAAGGGGGGTGGGCAGCTGGACTGGAAAAGGGAGGTTAATATAATTTTTTGGGCAGCTGGAAAAGTACAGAGAGCTGAATATATGAGGATGGGCAGTTAACTGCCTCCCATTGAATCTTCCCCCTAATGTCAGTAAATCTGCCCAAATCAATGTTTTCGTGGCTTTGCTAAACTTATAATATTAATAATCTTTATTTATATAGCGCCATCATATTCCGCAGCGCTTTACAATACAGAAGATCATATTTAACAATCATAAGAAACTTTACTGTGAACTAGAGATGAGCGAGTATGCTTGTCACTACTCGGTACTCACACGAATATCTCGGGGTACTCGGTGAGTACTGAGTAATCTCGCGACACTCTTGCTATGCTTGGGTCCACCTCCCTGCATGTTGGCGCTCTTTTCAGAGCCAGCACGCATGCAGGGATTGGCTGACAGACACTGTAATGTACAGCCATGTTGGTTGTGGCATTACAGTGATTGGCTGGCCGCACAGCGTCTTTATAAGACCTGACCGCGCTGTGCTCGTCACTCTGCGCCATTAGACAGTCAGTGTAGGGAGAGCTGCTGCTGATTGAGGGACAGATTTGTGGCCTTTCAGCTAGTGTAGGCGCAGGGCTGCCAGTCTACTTACCACAACAGTCCTTCTGAGGACTAATAGAGCTGTATACAGGGAGGCAGGGTATATAGCAAACTTTGCTGTGCCAGTATACCAGCCTGCGGCTCATACTGTATATAGGAGGCTCTGTGCAGGCCCATACTGTATATGAGGATTCATACTGTATATATGGGCTATGTGAGGACTCATACTGTATATAGGAGGCTCTGTGCAGGCTCATACTGTATATAAGGGGCTATACGAGGATTCATACTGTATATATGGGCTATGTGGTGGCTCATACTGTATATAGGGGGTATGTGTGGGATCATACTGTATATAGGAGGCTTTGTGAGCACTCATACTGTATATAAAAGGATATGTGAGGGCACATATTGTACTGTATACAGAAAGGATATGTGGGGGCTCATAATGTATATAGGGGGCTATGTGAGGTCTCATACTGTATATAGAAGGATATATTGGGTGGCTCACACTATATAGGGCTGTGTAAGAGGTCACACTATAGATAGGGGCTATGTGGTTTCTCATACTCTATACAGGTGACTATGTAAGATTCTCATTTTCTATAAAGGGGGCTATGTGTGGCTTATACTGTATATGGTGAAGCTATGTGGGGGCTCATATTGTATAAACATGGGCTATGTGAGGGTATATAGGCATATGCTGTATATAAGGACTATATGGGCGCTAATACTGTATATATGGTATGTGAGGACTCATACTGTATATAGGAAGCTATGTGAGGGCCCATACTGTATATAGAGGGTTATGTGAGGCTTCATACTGTATACAGGGGCTTATGTGAGGGCTCATACTGTATATAGGAGGCTATGTGGGGACTCATACTGTATATAGGAGGCTATGTGAGGACTCATACTGCATATAGGGGCTTATGTGAGGGCTCATACTGTATATAGGAGGCTATGTGGGGACTCATACTATATATATGGGGACTGTGTGGGGGCTCATATTGTATATAGAGGCTATGTGGGGTTTCATACAGTATATAAAGGGTTTGTCATTATATTTAATTCCGCTCAATATTATGTGATATAGTTATTATTTTATAATAATAATAAGTCATATATTAATATGGAGCAGAATTAGTTTCAGCCTATTGGTTTGGTCTCCACAACAGTCAGAGTCTCTCATGTGGCCCCGCGGATAATTTAGGGGCACTATTCCTCCTTTTGGGGATCAGCTGGCATAAGACGTATAAATCAGGCTTTGCCTCCCAAAAGAGAAATGATGGTTCTTAAGTGTCATCGCCCATTGGAGGCAGCTGTAGCATCAATATAATGTAAACCATGTCCAGCAGCTGTCATCTGGCTGACCGGTGTCCAGTCTGCACTGACCAGGAGGTTCCAATAGTGAAACAGCTGTAACTATAATTTCACAACTACAGTGATAGTAATGGATGATCACCCCGGTGGTTGCATCCACCATTAACTTAGTGCATTTATCAATGGTTTCTGTAAACTGGATTGTGCAGTTCTCCGAAAAATATTCTTCTTCTCCTTTCTTCACGTCATGACATCGATATAGCAGATTCCTTATATAATAACCCGGCATGATCCAGTTAATCATTTTTGTTGTTTAACTTAATTGTGCTTATATACATGGTTGTTCAGATTAACTAGTAGAATTTCTTTAATGTTTTATTGGGAAAGTTTGGTGATTACCAATCCGGGGGCTGAGCCGTAACCTTTGTTATAGAATCTTAGATTATCTGCAAAGTAAATACAGAAATAAGATCACATATCATTAAATCATTAATAGGAGCCACCTGTGGAACTGGTCAGTTTATGACATTTCATCCACCTAAATTTGCCCCGTCACCTGTGAGTGATATTATTGAGAACTGGAAGAAGCCACAGCAACTCAAACCCCATAATGCTAAAGAGTGGGGGGCCGAGTGCTGAGGAGAAGAGGGCAAAAATGTCACCACCGCTCTGCTGACCCCATAACTGCAGAGTCCAGACCTCCTCTGTAACATCAGCCCACCAGGAGCGTCATGGCCGAGAGCTGCAGTTGTACATTACCAAGCACAATGCTGAGCAGATGCAGACATACATCACCAAGCAAAATGCTGAGCAGATGCAGCCGTACATCACCAAGCACAATGCTGAGCAGCTGAAGCCGTACATCACCAAGCACAATGCCGAAAAGCTACAGCTGTACATCACCAAGCACAATGCCGAGCATCGGATGGAGTAGCTGCAGCCGTACATCTGTGGCACCCCTGCGACCAGGTGGCCACAAAGGGAACCGCAGCCAGGTCAGGCAAGGCGGTTGACAAAACACACACAGAGATGCACACACCGACCCTACGCCTAGAACTCTAGGGTTGGCAGGTATTAAGAGAAGTGGGTGGAGCGTAGAGAAGCACTGACGAGTGGGTGGAGAGACCAACACTAGAAAAACCCGGGAACACACAGTTAGAGCAGACAGAGTTGGAGAGAGGAAAAGGAGTGAACAGAACAGAAAGAGAGTCTTCCCAGGAGGTTTTGGGTTCCCTGGAGGCGCAGAATCCCGTGAGGCATAGCCACGAGGAGAGAAAACCCACTCCATAGCCTGGAGGTGACGGGAACAAGAGACTGAAAGATACCCCACAGCTGAGAAGGTGGGAGGATGAGGGCCCGGCAGACACACACATCTTAGCTGACCAGAGGAAACCTGAGCTGAAACAGTGACTGACAAAAGGAGCCTGGTGTGCCCAAATATCTGAACCTGGGACACTGGAGGCTAGGCCACGACCAGAGAACCGGCTCTGATGAGGTGACCGGGGATAATCCAGACCTTAATTACGAGACACACCGGTGTGGGGCAGGTGCTTTATCACCTGCAGCCTAACTTTCCACCACGGTCTAAGAACACAGTTGTCATACTAGGACTGGTGACCCTGACTGTGAGGGAAACATTCACCCGTGAGTCTGCGATGACCAGACTGAACCCGTGAGTGAGTTACTACTGTGCTGCACAGTTTGAGTTGCCCGGAGCAGTGTAAATTGTGTGAACTGTACTGAAAGAGCTGTGAACTGTTGTAACCTGCTGTTGAAAGACCAAGTAAAGTACCCAGTAAGCTCATCACTGCCTGAGACTGTTTACTTCCAGCATTGCTGAAAAGCCCCACCTGAGGAGCCACAGACTGTCGTCCCTGCACACTGACTGGAGAAGCTGCAGCTTTGAAGTAAGTGCACTACACCCAGTATAATCCCTCATTAGGCCCAACCATCACAACTACTCCTGCCCTGGGAACCCTCAGCCCTACCCGAGGAGGGCTTATCATCTACGCTGCCCCAAGTCACCGTCCCCAGCAAGAATAGGGCAGCAGTGGTTCTACTAACCACATACCCTGGGTGGCGTCACGACAAACCCCTTGTAAATAACCCCTTTTTGGACTGATTCCAGGCCACAGGACCGAATCACAACTACCGTGATACCCCAGAGAGACAGCGCTGGCACGGTTCCCGAGTACCCAATAGCCTGGAAGTGCATCACATCACCAAGCACAATGCCGAGCATCAGATGGAACAGCTGCAGCCGTACATCACCAAGCACAATGCCAAAAAGCTACAGCCATACATTACCAAGCACAATACTGAGCATCGGATGGAGCAGCTGCAGCCATGCATCACCAAGCACAATGCAGAGCATTGTATGGCGTGGTGTAAAGCCACCACCACTGAATTCTGGAGTAGATGTGCTCTGGGCAGTGATGGATCACACTTCTCTATGCGTCTGATGTAGGATTTTGGGTTTGGTGAATGGACGTTGTCCAGGTTTGCTGCTCCAGGTGACGATTGGTACCACGGTCCAGTGGTTGAGCTTTCAGAAAAATGCTCAAGTTTCCCATAGACTTACATTATACTCGGTAAATAAGTTGCGTCCATCTGAGTATCCAACTGCTTGTTAGGGTACGTTCACACACAGCGTATTTCCTGCACTTTTTTATGCCGCGCTTTTGCCCAAAAGTGCATCTGCGTCTGCGTTTCCTGGCAAAGTGAATGGACTTTCACTTTTGCTGTTCAGACTCTGCATAATTTAGTGCCGCACTTTGGGGGCCAAAAGCGTGTGCGTAAATAGGATGAACTTGTTAATCCTTTGCGCTTCATAGCCCGCACTTCTCTCCATAGACCCTATTATAAGGCTAAATTCACACGCCGCGCTTTTTCTTACTTTTTTGTGCGGGCGGCTATATATGCACTTATTAGCGGAAGTAAAACAAATGCGTGGAATTCACATGCAGCGTTTTTTTTTCATGGGCGCCTTTTTCCCCCAAAAGTGCAGGAGGAAGTGATGTCACACGGCGGCTGGAATAATCCTGTTCCCGTGTGACGTGTGTACATTCACTTTAGCAGTGTTTGTACATATGCTGCTAAAGCAAAATAAAAGTCAACAATGGCAATAAAAATTAAATACTCACCTCTGCACAGACTGTCATGTGATCCGAGGGGAAGGCGTCCAATCGCTGCAAGGACCTGAATCAGCTGACCGGCAGCAAACCGCTCAGCTGATGTGTCACCTGACAGCATCAGCTGAGCGGTTCAACCAACCCACCAAAAACGATCGGTTTTGTGGCGTATGAATATAGCCTTAATAAGCGAGTCTGATGAAATTTGATTCCCATATTCGCTCGAATTCGAATGAGAAATTAGATTAGTTTTCAATTTATTCAACATTTATCAACTTATGCTAAAACTTGTTGATTAAATTCTGAGGTCTCAACGGACCCCCGAGCATAGTAACTTTGTTTTAGAAATATTCTAACGTTGGCATTGCCCTGTGGCTCCATCTCGTCTGTCTTCATCACTCTTCAGCTCTTCTGGCGGAGTATAGGGTTCATGCAACAGCATGACATCTCTCGAGTGCTAGTCGGTGCAGGAGATTCTAAAGAAGCAGCTGAATAAAAGAAGAGATCCAGGAGATGACCGACCAGGGAGCCAACAGATGACCGACCAGGGAGCCAACAGATGACCAACCAGGGAGCCAGCAGATGAGCGACCAGGGAGCAAACAGATGACCAACCAGGGAGCCAGCAGATGACCAACCAGGGAGCCAGCAGATGACCGACCAGGGAGCCAACAGATGACCAACCAGGGAGCCAGCAGATGACCGACCAGGGAGCCAGCAGATGACCAACCAGGGAGCTAGCAGATGACCGACCAGGGAGCCAGCAGATGACCGACGAGGGAGCCAACAGATGACCAACCAGGGAGCAAGCAGATGACCGACCAGGGAGCCAGCAGATGACCAACCAGGGAGCCAGCAGATGACCGACCAGGGAGCCAGCAGATGACCGACCAGGGAGCCAGCAGATGACCGACCAGGGAGTCAACAGATGACCAACCAGAGAGCCAGCAGATGACTGACCAGGGAGCCAGCAGATGACCGACCAGGGAGCCAGCAGATGACCGGCCAGGGAGCTAGCAGATGACCGACCAGGGAGTCAACAGATGACCAACCAGAGAGCCAGCAGATGACTGACCAGGGAGCCAGCAGATGACCGACCAGGGAGCCAGCAGATGACCGGCCAGGGAGCCAGCAGATGACCGACCAGGGAGCCAGCAGATGACCGGCCAGGGAGCTAGCAGATGACCGGCCAGGGAGCCAGCAGATGAGCGACCAGGGAGCCAGCAGATGACCAACCAGAGAGCCAGCAGATGAGCGATCAGGGAGCCAACAGATCACCGACAAGAGAGCCAGTAGATGACCAACCAGGGAGCCAGCAGATGACCGACCAGGGAGCCAACAGATGACCAACCAGGGAGCCAGCAGATGACCGACCAGGGAGCCAGCAGATGACCAACCAGGGAGCTAGCAGATGACCGACCAGGGAGCCAGCAGATGACCGACGAGGGAGCCAACAGATGACCAACCAGGGAGCAAGCAGATGACCGACCAGGGAGCCAGCAGATGACCAACCAGGGAGCCAGCAGATGACCGACCAGGGAGCCAGCAGATGACCGACCAGGGAGTCAACAGATGACCAACCAGAGAGCCAGCAGATGACTGACCAGGGAGCCAGCAGATGACCGACCAGGGAGCCAGCAGATGACCGGCCAGGGAGCTAGCAGATGACCGGCCAGGGAGCCAGCAGATGAGCGACCAGGGAGCCAGCAGATGACCAACCAGAGAGCCAGCAGATGAGCGATCAGGGAGCCAACAGATCACCGACAAGAGAGCCAGTAGATGACCAACCAGGGAGCCAGCAGATGACCAACCAGAGAGCCAGCAGATGACCAACCAGGGAGCCAGCAGATGAGCAACCAGGGAGCCAGCAGATGAGCGACCAGGGAGCCAGCAGATGACCAACCAGGGAGCCAGCAGATGAGCGACCAGGGAGCCAGCAGATGAGCGACCAGGGAGCCAGCAGATGAGCGACCAGGAGCCAGCAGATGAGCGACCAGGGAGCCAGCAGATGACCGACCAGGGAGCCAGCAGATGACCGACCAGGGAGCCAGCAGATGAGCAACGAGGGAGCCAGCAGATGAGCGACCAGGGAGCCAGCAGATGAGCGATCAGGGAGCCAGCAGATGAGCGACCAGGGAGCCAGCAGATGACCGACCAGGGAGCCAGCAGATGAGCAACGAGGGAGCCAGCAGATGAGCGACCAGGGAGCCAGCAGATGAGCGACCAGGGAGCCAGCAGATGAGCGACCAGGAGCCAGCAGATGAGCGACCAGGGAGCCAGCAGATGACCGACCAGGGAGCCAACAGATGACCGACCAGGGAGCCAGCAGATGAGCGACCAGGGAGCCAGCAGATGAGCGACCAGGGAGCCAGCAGATGAGCGACCAGGGAGCCAGCAGATAACCAACAAGGGAGCCAGCAGATGACCCACCAGGGAGCCAGCAGATGACCGACCAGGAAGCCAGCTGATGACTGACCAGGGAGTCAGCAGATGAGCGACCAGGGAGCCAGCAGATGACCGACCAGGGAGCAAGCAGATGACCGACCAGGGAGCAAGCAGATGACCAACCAGGCAGCCAGCAGATGACCGACAAGAGAGCCAGCAGATGACCGACCAGGGAGCCAGCAGATGAGCGACCAGGGAGCCAGCAGATGACCAACCAAGGAGCAAGCAGATGACCGACCAGGGAGCCAGCAGATGACCGACAAGAGAGCCAGCAGATGACCGACCAGGGAGCCAGCAGATGACCGACCAGGGAGCCAGCAGATGAGCGACCAGGGAGCCAGCAGATGACCGACCAGGGAGCCAGCAGATGAGCGACCAGGAGCCAGCAGATGACCGACCAGGGAGCCAGCAGATGACCGACCAGGAGCCAGCAGATGACCGACCAGGGAGCCAGCAGATGACCGACCTGGGAGCCAGCAGATGACTAACCAGGGATCCAGCAGACAACCAACCAGGGAGCCAGCAGATGACCAACCAGGAGAGCCAGCAGATACCGACCAGGGAGCCAGCAGATGACTAACCAGGGATCCAGCAGACAACCAACCAGGGAGCCAGCAGACGACCAACCAGGGAGCCAGCAGATGACCAACCAGGGAGCCAGCAGATGACCAAACAGAGAGCCAGCAGATGACCAACCAGGGAGCCAGCAAATGACCGACCAGGGAGCCAGCAGATGACCGACCAGGGAGCCAGCAGATGACCAACCAGGGAGCCAGCAGATGAGCGACCAGGGAGCCAGGACTCGAGAAGGAGTGAAAATTATGCTTAAAGTGAACCTGACCCCACAAACTGATGCCCCCGCATCTTTAGACCTGTCCCTGCACCCCCTCTTATCATTTCTAGCCATCCCTTTTGCAGAAAAAAATCGATTTTGTACAGTAAAGAAAAGTTTATATTCCCCTCCGTCCTGTGTGGCTTCTCTGTTTCTGAAGAAGCCGCAATAGGCGGGGCCTCTCTGTTGCTCCCTTGTAATTATGCACGCCCCTCTCAGCTTGCTGCAGTGCTGAGAGCCTGGTCGCGTCATGAAAGGGGTGGGGTTAAAATCACGTCATACCTGAGCCCCGCCCCCTTTCATGACGCGGCCAGGCTCTTTGCAAGCTGAGAGGGGCGTGTATAATTACAAGGGAGCAGCAGACACGCCCCGCCTATTGCGGCTTCTTCAGAGGGATATATGGCTAGTCCTGTGTTTGAGGCTCCTAACCGAGGCTCCACAGACTCTATTTGCAAAATCCATATTGGCAATCATGTCAGGGCTTTTATGATGGGTGTGCAAAAAAGGGATTTTAGCACAGTCTACCCATCAGTTTAGCAACAACTTTATCATGCGTCAGGATTCAAACCTTTAACTCTGTGGTCGACTTGTCTGTCCACTGAGCCACAGCAGACACATCTTTTATCTAGGTATTTTTTTATCAGTTATCCTTGCTTTAGTCTTTTAGGCTAACAGGTGTTTACATTTATTTATTTGTCAGTCCTATCACCTTTTGGGTGCGGATATTTATATATTACCCCTGCTGGTGTTTCCTGCTGGTGTTATTCTCATTTGAATGTTCAGCCACACTGACGTTATTTATGCCAGTCAGTGAATGATGAGCTGGGGTGTATATCTCAGCTGTTAATGCTCTTAACCCTGCACCTATCTTCTGTTGTAGTTAGGAAGCAGGCAGCATTCTCTCTAGCCATACATATTCTAACTTTTCTCTTTGTATTTTGTGGGGTTGTTTACTAACTCTTGGATCTCTTTCTATATCAGCTCTTCTCATTTTTAGTAGGTAAATGTAAGGCAGTATAGGAACAAGGTGCCATAATTTAGTCTGGGGTTAGGGCCAATCCAGCCTCCACAGGCACCTAGGAACTGCAGAGTCTGAATCTCTAGTCTGTACAGGAACCGTCTGGGCTGTTGTTGTTTTTCAGTGTTTTACCTATCTCTCCTGTGTGAGTTTAATAAACTATGATAACAAACCTACTGCTTTATAGATGTTACATTGATGATCTATTCTTTGTCTGGCTCTGGCAAGTAACAGAGAACAAGGCTGATGACTTCATAACCCACCTCATCAAGAATTCAGACCATCTACATTTTATGCACCAATTCTCTAAATAAGTCCACTGTGATCTTGGATCTGACATTAAGACACTCAAACACCTTAAAATATCTTGTGAATTGCTAATGTAATACCCCACGGTCTAAGTGCCACAGCATCTTTATCGCCATGGGGTGGTAGTGTCACCCTTGAGAGCAACAAAAGGGTATCCACAGCAGACTGTAACCGCACACAACACCTTTCTGCCTCCAGGCCTGAAGGGGGAGACCAAGACTAGCTTCAGGGTGAGCTCCCCTATAAATTCTGGCCTGGGGCGGAGTTAGTCAGTTCAGTTCCTAGGAGGAATGAGGAAGACATCCTGTGGAGTGGAAGCTGTGCTAAGCTCGTTCCAGAGTAGGTAACTCAACGTGAGGAGTCAAGACAGGTGTCTGAAGAAGTGAAGGAACGACTGGGGAGTGGAGCGGCGTCGTGCTCACCCCAGAGAAACAGCGCAAAGAACGGACACTGGAGTCCAAGGCTGTGCAGGGCCTAACGACTCAGCAGTCAATACCGGAAGGTGGGGGAGTCCAAGTTCCCCAGCCACACTGTGCCCGGAGGCAAAGCAGCGTACAGAGGCCAGAGACAGCCGCCCAAAACGAGGGGCTAATAAAGGACTCGAGATGCCTGCCATACCCGCACCAAGCAGGAGAGAAAGAGGGCCAGCAGCCTAGCAAAAGCAGCAGCAGGAGCCTACACACAAAGCACAGCAAGGAGGACTCAGAAACGGTCGAGTGAGGTACACCCCAAGTTGATCTCAGGCAAGGACTCAGCTTAATACCATCACCTGTCGGAGTTTTAGTGCACCAGTAAAAGGACTGAGGAACCAACAAACCGTGAGTCTGTCTGTTGCTTTGCGTCCGCTATCCTGCACCCTGCACCTTTACTATATCCACTGCCCCGGGATCCGCTCCATCCCAGCTGTCCATCTATCATCCCCGGAGGTTCTGCAGCAGCAGTGGCCACCTATAGCCACATACCATGGATGGCATCATGAATAACTCCCCTTTCAACATCCCTTTTCCCCACCAAGCCAGAATTCCCCTTCACAGCTGCCACTAGGGCAATGGAGCCGGGTCTCGACCCCTGTGACTCCCCGAAACTGTACGAAAGCCCGGTTCCGAGTACCCCATACCCTGGGGTGGGTCACTTAACTAGTGAATCCTCACATTGTGCTCAGCGCACACTGTGAGGATTTTCAGATACGGCACTAAGAGAGGGCAGTCATGTGACCAGAAGTATGCTATATGTATACTCCAATCAAATTCTGACAAGACGTGCATGGCCCCACTCAATTATAGTGAATAGTATGAAGCTGAACACTTGTAGTCAGAATGTGGTCGAGTGTATACAGATCACATATTTACCATCACATGACCACCTGCTCCTAGCTCCAGAGAATCCTGACTTTGCAGGATGTAAAGATTCCCAAGTCTTCTGTCACACAGCGTCATTGCCAACTTTTGTGCCAATTCCTGTAACCACACTGTGTCCTGGCATTGTGCACTTTATCACAGCTGTATCATGGCATTGTGCACTTTATCACAGTTGTATCCTCGCATTATGCACTTTATCACAGCTGTATCCCGGCATTGTGCACTTTATGACAGCTGTATCCCGGCATTGTGCACTTTATCACAGTTGTGTCCTGGCATTATGCACTTTATTACAGCTGTATCCTGGCATTGTGCACTTTATCACAGCTGTATCCTGGCATTGTGCACTTTATCACAGCTCTATCCCGGCATTGTGCACTTTAACACAGTTGTATCCTGGCATTATGCACTTTATTACAGCTGTATCCTGGCATTGTGCACTTTATTACAGCTGTATCCTGGCATTGTGCACTTTATCACAGCTGTATCCTGGCTTTGTGAACTTTATCATAGCTGTATCCTGGCATTGTGCACTTTATCGCAGTTGTATCCCAGCATTATGCACTTTATCACAGCTGTATCCCGGCATTGTGCACTTTATCGCAGTTGTATCCCAGCATTGTACACTTTATCGCAGTGGACCTGGCATTGTGCACTTTATCACATTTGTATCCTGTCATTGTAAACTTTATCACAGCTGTATCCTGGCATTGTGCACTTTATCACAGTTGTATGCCGTCATTGTGCACTTTATCACAGTGGACCTGGCATTGTGCACTTTATCACAGTTGTGATTTTAGTGGTATTTTTATTATTCATATTAAACAGATTCTATGAACAGTACAAAATAGGTTATTAAAAATTAGGCAAAGGGAATCATCCTCAATATATACATTGCTGTGTCCAACCCTTTGTCTATGAACAAATACTTTATTTCTTACTTCCCATTTGTTATTTTGATTGTTGTTATTTAATGTTGTGTTTTATGTCTAATTTTGGTTTAGTAGTCACTTTAGAATTTTCTTTTTTCTCTCTCCTTTTACCATTATTTAGGAGGTCAGGGATTACTGCACAAACAAACACCCTATTTCCTAGTGTGGACTTGATGTGGTCTAGGGTTGAAATGCATTGTATGGACTTTTTGCCCCCATATTTGTTTTTTTGTATGTTTTCTTAATAATATACAGTCATGGCCAAAAGTTTTGAGAATGACACCACAATGCTATTTTCCCATGATCTGCTCCCTCTGGTTTTTATTTGTGTTTGTCTGATGTTTCTATCACATACAGAAATATAATTGCATCATATTATGACACCAGAAGGTTCTATTGACAGTTAGAATGAGGTAATGCAGCAAGTGAATATGTGCAGTGTTGACCCTTCTTCTTCAAGACTCTGCAATTCTCCCTGGCTGCTCTCAATCAACTTCTGGAGCAAATCCTGACTGATCGCCGTCCATTCTTCCATTCTTCCATTCTTCCATTCTTCCATTCTTCCATTCTTGCATAATCAATGCTTGCATTTTGGCAGAATTTGTTGATTTTTGTTTGTCCACCCGTCTCTTGATGATTGACCACAAGTTCTCAATGGGATTAAGATCTGGGCAGTTTCCAGGCCATGGACACACAATCTCTCTGTTTTGTGCCCTGAGCCATTTAGTTATCACCTTTGCTTTATGGCAAGGTGCTTCATCATGCTGGAAAAGGCATTGTTGGGCGCCAAACTGCTCTTGGACGGTTGGGAGAAGTTGCTCTTGGAGGACATTCTGGTACCATTCTTTATTCATGGCAAGACTGTGAGTGAGCCGATTCCCTTGGCTGAGAAGCAACCCCACACATGAATGGTTTCAGGATGCTTTACAGTTGGCATGAGACAAGACTGGTGGTAGCGCTCACCTCTTCTTCTCCGAATAAGCTGTATCCAGATGTCCCAAACAATCGAAAAGGGGATTCATCAGAGAAAATGACCTTCCCCCAGTCCTCAGCAGTCCACTCCCTGTACCTTTCCCCCAGTCCTCAGCAGTCCACTCCCTGCACCTTTCCCCCGGTCCTCAGCAGTCCACTCCCTGTACCTTTCCCCCAGTCCTCAGCAGTCCACTCCCTGTACCTTTCCCCCAGTCCTCAGCAGTCCACTCCCTGTACCTTTCCCCCCAGTCCTCAGCAGTCCACTCCCTGTACCTTTCCCCCAGTCCTCAGCAGTCCACTCCGTGTACCTTTCCCCCGGTCCTCAGCAGTCCACTCCCTGTACCTTTCCCCCAGTCCTCAGCAGTCCACTCCCTGTACCTTTCCCCCAGTCCTCAGCAGTCCACTCCCTGTACCTTTCCCCCAGTCCTCAGCAGTCCACTCCCTGACCTTTCCCCCAGTCCTCAGCAGTCCACTCCCTGTACCTTTCCCCAGTCCTCAGCAGTCCACTCCCTGTACCTTTCCCCCAGTCCTCAGCAGTCCACTCCCTGTACCTTTCCCCCAGTCCTCAGCAGTCCACTCCCTGTACCTTTCCCCCAGTCCTCAGCAGTCCACTCCCTGTACCTTTCCCCCAGTCCTCAGCAGTCCACTCCCTGTACCTTTCCCCCAGTCCTCAGCAGTCCACTCCCTGTACCTTTCCCCCAGTCCTCAGCAGTCCACTCCCTGTACCTTTTCCAGCCCCCGGCTCCTCAGCAGTCCACTTCTCCTGTACCTTCTTCCCCAGTCCTCAGCAGTCACTCCCTGTACCTTTCCCCCAGTCTCAGCAGTCCACTCCCTGTACCTTTCCCCCAGTCCTCAGCAGTCCACTCCCTGTACCTTTCCCCCAGTCCTCAGCAGTCCACCCTGTCCTTTCCCATTACTCTCTTCCCCCCCAGTCCTCAGCAGTCCACTCCCCTGTACCTTCCCCCGTCCTCACATCCACTCCCTGTACTTTCCCCCAGTCCTCAGCAGTCCACTCCCTGTACCTTTCCCCCAGTCCTCAGCAGTACACTCCCTGCACCTTTCCCCCAGTCCTCAGCAGTCCACTCCCTGTACCTTTCCCCCAGTCCTCAGCAGTCCACTCCCTGTACCTTTCCCCCAGTCCTCAGCAGTCCACTCCCTGTACCTTTCCCCCAGTCCTCAGCAGTCCACTCCCTGTACCTTTCCCCCAGTCCTCAGCAGTCCACTCCCTGTACCTTTCCCCAGTCCTCAGCAGTCCACTCCCTGTACCTTTCCCCCAGTCCTCAGCAGTCCACTCCCTGTACCTTTCCCCCAGTCCTCAGCAGTCCACTCCCTGCACCTTTCCCCAGTCCTCAGCAGTCCACTCCCTGTACCTTTCCCCCAGTCCTCAGCAGTCCACTCCCTGTACCTTTCCCCCAGTCCTCAGCAGTCCACTCCCTGTACCTTTTCCCCAGTCCTCAGCAGTCCACTCCCTGTACCTTTCCCCCAGTCCTCAGCAGTCCACTCCCTGCACCTTTCCCTCAGTCCTCAGCAGTCCACTCCCTGTACCTTTCCCCCAGTCCTCAGCAGTCCACTCCCTGTACCTTTCCCCCAGTCCCTCAGTCCAGGTCCACTCCCTGTACCTTTTCCCCAGTCCTCGCAGTCCACTCCTGTACCCTCTTCCCCCAGATTCCTCCAGCAGTCCACTCCCTGTACCTTTCCCCAGTCCTCAGCAGTCCACTCCCTGTACCTTTCCCCCAGTCCTCAGCAGTCCACTCCCTGTACCTTTCCCCCAGTCCTCAGCAGTCCACTCCCTGTACCTTTCCCCAGTCCTCAGCAGTCCACTCCCTGTACCTTTCCCTCAGTCCTCAGCAGTCCACTCCCTGTACCTTTCCCCCAGTCCTCAGCAGTCCACTCCCTGTACCTTTCCCTCAGTCCTCAGCAGTCCACTCCCTGTACCTTTCCCATCCTCAGCAGTCCATCCTGTCCTTCCCCAGTCCTCGGTCACTCCTGTACCTTCCCCAGTCCTCAGCAGTCCACTCCCTGTACCTTTCCCTCAGTCCTCAGCAGTCCACTCCCTGTACCTTTCCCCAGTCCTCAGCAGTCCACTCCCTGCACCTTTCCCCCAGTCCTCAGCAGTCCACTCCCTGTACCTTTCCCCCAGTCCTCAGCAGTCCACTCCCTGTACCTTTCCCCCAGTCCTCAGCAGTCCACTCCCTGTACCTTTCCCCCCAGTCCTCAGCAGTCCCACTCCCTGTACCTTTCCCCAGTCCTCAGCAGTCCACTCCCTGTACCTTTCCCCCAGTCCTCAGCAGTCCACTCCCTGTACCTTTCCCCCAGTCCTCAGCAGTCCACTCCCTGCTACCTTTCCCCCAGTCCTCAGCAGTCCACTCCCTGTACCTTTCCCCAGTCCTCAGCAGTCCACTCCCTGTACCTTTTCCCCAGTCCTCAGCAGTCCACTCCTGACTCCCCAGTTCACATTCTCCTCCTTCCCCAGTCCTCAGCAGTCCACTCCCTGTACCTTTCCCTCAGTCCTCAGCAGTCCACTCCCTGTACCTTTCCCCCAGTCCTCAGCAGTCCATCTACTTCCCTGTCCCAACTCCCTACCTTTCCCCCAGTCCTCAGCAGTCCACTCCCTGTACCTTTCCCCCAGTCCTCAGCAGTCCACTCCCTGTGCCTTTCCCCAGTCCTCAGCAGTCCACTCCCTGTACCTTTCCCCCAAGTCCTCAGCAGTCCACTCCCTGTACCTTTCCCCCAGTCCTCAGCAGTCCACTCCCTGTACCTTTCCCTCAGTCCTCAGCAGTCCACTCCCTGTACCTTTCCCCAGTCCTCAGCAGTCCACTCCCTGCTACCTTTCCCCCAGTCCTCAGCAGTCCACTCCCTGACCTTTCCCCCAGTCTCTCAGCAGTCCACTCCCTGTACCTTTCCCCAGTCTCAGCAGTCCACTCCCTGTACCTTTCCCCAGTCCTCAGCAGTCCACTCCCTGTACCTTTCCCCAGTCCTCAGCAGTCCACTCCCTGTACCTTTCCCCCAGTCCTCAGCAGTCCACTCCCTGTACCTTTCCCCCAGTCCTCAGCAGTCCACTCCCTGTACCTTTCCCCCAGTCCTCAGCAGTCCACTCCCTGTACCTTTCCCCCAGTCCTCAGCAGTCCACTCCCTGTACCTTTCCCCCAGTCCTCAGCAGTCCACTCCCTGTACCTTTCCCCCAGTCCTCAGCAGTCCACTCCCTGTACCTTTCCCCCAGTCCTCAGCAGTCCACTCCCTGTACCTTTCCCCCAGTCCTCAGCAGTCCACTCCCTGTACTTCCCGTTCGTCACCCCATTTCCATCTCAGCAGTCCACTCCCTGTACCTTTCCCCAGTCCTCAGCAGTCCACTCCCTGTACCTTTCCCCCAGTCCTCAGCAGTCCACTCCCTGTACCTTTTGCAGAATATCAGTCGGTCCCTGATGTTTTTTCTGGAGAGAAGTGGCTTCTTTGCTGCCCTCCTTGAAACCAGGCCTTGCTCAAAGAGTCTCCGGTGCCTCACAGTGCGAGCAGAAGCACTCACACCAGCCTGCTGCCATTCCTGAGCAAGCTCCGCACTGCTGGTAGTCCCATCCCGCAGCTGAAACAGTTTTAAGATACGGTCCTGGCGCTTGCTGGTTTTTCTTGGGCGCCCTGGAGCCTTTTTGACAACAATGGAAGCTCTCTCCTTGAAGTTCTTGATGATGCGATAGATTGTTGACTGAGGTGCAATCTTTCTAGCTGCGATACTCTTCCCTGTTAGGCAATTTTTGTGCAGTGCAATGATGGCTGCACATGTTTCTTTAGAGCTAACCATGGTTAACTGAAGAGAAACAATGATACCAAGCACCAGCCTCCTTTTAAAGTGTCCAGTGGTGTCATTCTTACTTAATCATGACTGATTGATCGCCAGCCCTGTCCTCATCAACACCCACACCTGTGTTAATGGAACAATCACTAAAACGATGTTAGCTGCTCCTTTTAAGGCAGGACTGCAATGATGTTGAAATGTGTTTTGGGGGTTAAAGTTCATTTTCTAGGCAAATATTGACTTTGCAAGTAATTGCTGTTAAGCTGATCACTCTTTATGACATTCTGGAGTATATGCAAATTGCCATTAGAAAAACTGAAGCAGTAGACTTTGTTAAAATTAATATTTGTATCATTCTCAAAACTTTTGGCCATGACTGTACTCCTTTAGGCCACATCCCGCTGGATCCACCTTGTACTCCCTCCCCAAACAGAAGGCTCACTCCCCCCATCCCTCCCGCCTTGTTGTGCCAGCTTTCTGCACAGGGCGGCTCTGTGGTGGGTTGGTATTAGCCTGGTGCCATGAACCCATCTTGAAGGTATTCTGCCAGGAGGCACTTTGTCTCTCTCTTGTTCTTCCCCCACTCCCTTTTTTTTGGGTGGGGGTGAGGGACCATTCTACAATCACATTGTGACTTGGTCACTCTGCATTTGAAAAAAAATCTGCGGCTCTCAATCCTGTCAGTGTGCACAGGTGCATCACACATCACAGTAAATGATAACACAAAGAAAAACTCTTTCCTTGAGCTGAGCAACACCATCTATGTCCAATGCTGACAGCTGCAGAGACTTTGTTATAAGCCCTAAGCACTGTGGCTAGTGCCCGGTCTTCCTCTGTTTACATAGTACTTTATAAATATGGCCATATCCATAACCGCCCAGTAGCCACGTCGAGGTGTGTCTCTAACGTTCATTCACAGACTTTCCCCGCCCTGATGCTGTTTTTCTCTGGTATCAGGTTTTAGCTCTCCCATAAAATAGGAGGTTTTTAACCCTGTTAGTGGCTGTGACTGAACATTACGGACCCAGTATAAGAGACACGCCTCAATATGGCTTCTGGGCGGTTATGGATAAGGCCATATTTATAAGCTAAGTGTCTCATATTTTCACCTTTTTTTCTCTATTCTGAAATATTGCTCTATTTTCTATGATGTCTTGGTAGAGTCACATTTTCTTTGTGTCGGTAACTCTGCAGTCACATATTTTCATAGTTTTAGTCCAGGGTTAGACAGTTCCCGTATTTCAGGGATATTCCGCACTGGCATGCCCCTGTGAATTATACATACACCCACACAACTCCATCCAAGAACTGTCAGATGCCAGTATCTCATCTACAAATGGAGATAGATATTGTTCTTAAAGATGCAGTCCTCATTATTCTTCCTCTATAGTTCAGCATCGGGTATTACAGAGGCTCTTGTGTCGCCTGTTTTACAAAAAATCACAGAAAAAGAACAAAAAAACTTTTAAACTTCACATTTTTTTTACTAAACAGAGTAAAATATCCAGATTTCTCGAAAAGGTAAAAAAAATTACAGAAAGACTTAACACAAAGAAAACAAAGGCTCAGAGAGGACAATATGGTGGCACAGGAGCTCAGTGGTTAGCACTGTACTATATATAGGGCAGCACGGTGGCTCAGTGGTTAGCACTGTACTATATATAGAGCAGCACGGTGGCTCAGTGGTTAGCACTGTACTATATATAGGGCAGCACGGTGGCTCAGTGGTTAGCACTGTACTATATATAGGGCAGCACGGTGGCTCAGTGGTCAACACTGTACTATATATAGGGCAGCACGGTGTCTCAGTGGTTAGCACTGTACTATATATAGGGCAGCACGGTGTCTCAGTGGTTAGCACTGTACTATATATAGGGCAGCACGGTGGCTCAGTGGTCAACACTGTACTATATATAGGGCAGCACGGTGTCTCAGTGGTCAGCACTGTACTATATATAGGGCAGCACGGTGTCTCAGTGGTCAGCACTGTACTATATATAGAGCAGCACGGTGTCTCAGTGGTCAGCACTGTACTATATATAGAGCAGCACGGTGGCTCAGTGGTTAGCACTGTACTATATATAGGGCAGCACGGTGTCTCAGTGGTCAGCACTGTACTATATATAGAGCAGCACGGTGGCTCAGTGGTTAGCACTGTACTATATATAGGGCAGCACGGTGGCTCAGTGGTTAGCACTGTACTATATATAGGGCAGCACGGTGGCTCAGTGGTTAGCACTGTACTATAGAGCAGCACAGTGGCTCAGTGGTCAACACTGTACTGTATATAGGGCAGCATGGTGGCTCAGTGGTTAGCACTGTACTGTATATAGGGCAGCACGGTGGCTCAGGGGTTAGCACTGTACTGTATATAGAGCAGCATGGTGGCTCAGTGGATAGCGCTGTACTATATATAGGGCAGCATGGTGGCTCAGTGGTTAGCACTGTACTGTATACAGGGCAGCATGATGGCTCAGTGATTAGCATTGTACTATATATAGGGCAGCATGGTGGCTCAGTGGTTAGCACTGTACTGTATATAGAGCAGCACGGTGGCTCAGTGGTCAGCACTGTACTGTATATAGGGCAGCACAGTGGCTCAGTGGTCAGCACTGTACTATATATAGAGCAGCACGGTGGCTCAGTGGTTAGCACTGTACTGTATACAGGGCAGCATGGTGGCTCAGTGGTTAGCACTGTACTATATATAGAGCAGCACGGTGGCTCAGTGGTTAGCACTGTACTATATATAGGGCAGCACGGTGGCTCAGTGGTTAGCACTGTACTATAGAGCAGCACAGTGGCTCAGTGGTCAACATTGTACTGTATATAGGGCAGCATGGTGGCTCAGTGGTTAGCACTGTACTGTATATAGAGCAGCACGGTGGCTCAGTGGTTAGCACTGTACTATATATAGAGCAGCACGGTGGCTCAGTGGTCAGCACTGTTCTGTATATAGGGCAGCACGGTGGCTCAGTGGTTAGCACTGTACTATATATAGGGCAGCACGGTGGCTCAGTGGTTAGCACTGTACTGTATATAGGGCAGCACGGTGGCTCAGTGGTTAGCACAATACTATATATAGGGCAGCACGGTGGCTCAGTGGTCAGCACTGTACTATATATAGAGCAGCACGGTGGCTCAGTGGTTAGCACTGTACTATATATAGGGCAGCACGGTGGCTCAGTGGTTAGCACAATACTATATATAGGGCAGCACGGTGTCTCAGTGGTCAGCACTGTACTATATATAGGGCAGCACGGTGGCTCAGTGATTAGCACTGTACTATATATAGAGCAGCACGGTGGCTCAGTGGTCAGGACTGTACTATATATAGGGCAGCACAGTGGCTCAGTGGTTAGCACTGTACTGTATATAGAGCAGCACGGTGGCTCAGTGGTTAGCACTGTACTCTATATAGGGCAGCACGGTGACTCAGTGGTTAGCACTGTACTATATATAGAGCAGCACGGTGGCTCAGTGATTAGCACTGTACTATATGTAGAGCAGCACGGTGGCTCAGTGGTCAGCACTGTACTATATATAGAACAGCACGGTGGCTCAGTGGTTAGCACTGTACTGTATATAGGGCAGCACGGTGGCTCAGTGGTCAGCATTGTACTATATATAGAGCAGCACGGTGGCTCAGGGGTCAGCACTGTACCATATATAGGGCAGCATGGGGGCTCAGTGGATAGCACTGTATTATATATAGGGCAACACAGTGGCTCAGTAGTTAGTGTGGCACCCCTGCGGTTCGGCCACCACTATAGTACTGCACCTATATAATAGGTGTGGCATCATGCTCACAGGTAAGAAAGGAAAACTTTGTGACCCCCAATGCAACCTGAACTCCAGGCCAGGGAGATGCTGGGTGGAAGAGACTCACATTCACAGCAGTCCCCATCTACTGGCTGGAGGGAGGGGTTAGGTGAGGGGTGGGAGGCAAGAAAGGAGACAGTTCTAGAGAAGTCAGGAGCTGGAGAGCAGGACACACGTGGGTCTGCAATGCCTGGGAGGGCTGGGGGGTACTCAGCAACTGGGCAGGTTGGTTCTGTGGGAGGTCACAGTGGCTGTGACCTGGCTCCATGGCCCTGGGCATGTAGTGAAGGGGATATTTGCAGGGGAAAGTTTGTGACACCTGCAAGGGTCTGGGGGGTACTCAGTAACCGGTCAGTCAGTTCTTTGGGAGGTCACAGTGGCTGTGACCCAGCTCCATGGCCCTGGACATGCAGTAAACGGGATATTTACAGAGGATGATTGTGACGCCACCTGTGGTACTCTGCCAGGGGTGGATTAGGCAGATTAGGACTACTGGGGCAGATTGTGATGCGGCCAGGATACTATCGCTCCCCACATGTGGAGCGGAGCCCCAGGGCTGGTGTGAACAGTTTATTGGGGGTGGTGATATTGGGTGCAGTACAGAAGGCGCAGGGAATAACCAGAGGATACAGGGGTTGTAGTTTCCTTTACCCTTTACTTGGTAGATGATATTGCAGTCCAGGGTATTGGTTACAGGTTGTAGAAGGAATCCTGCCAGCCTGGAAGCATTCAGGGATCTACCTCGCCACGTGGGATTGGAGGCCTTCCTACTGCGCTCTGCCGTCAGGTTCCTGCGGCTTGTAGTTATGCTGAGCCCCTCTTCCTTCATGTTGGTTGTTCTTAACCGTATGGCAAACAGTGCGAGCCTATCACGGACACTGCCTAGCTGATGGCATCTTTAGGCTCTCAGTCTTGCAGTCTCCTGCCCTCCAGATTCGGTGTACAGCACCAGCGCAACCAAGGACTCTGGCGTCCTTTCTCTAGCGCTCCATGGTGAGCTCTCTCGCAGCTCCACTCCCCTGAGCTCCCTCCTCGAATTCCTATCTCTTCCCTCTCCTCAGATGTTTTGATTAACCCCTCCTCCTGGCCAAAACTAGGGCAGCTTCCCTGAATTCGGGATCTATAGCTCCCTCTTCTGGCCTGGAGTCAGGAAAAGTGATGCATGCTGTGTGTTACCCTGTATGGGGACCTCCTCCTGCTTCCAGGCATGGCATAACCCTCTGTGAGAGAGGAAATGCCACTGTGGCAACCAGACCACTGGGTTGCCACATTCCCCCCTAGTAAAACTCAGTACGTCCCAGACTGTGGAAGCATAACTATACCATAACAGGGTTAACATCAACAACAATAAAATATGTACATTAGAAAAAAATGAAAAATTAAAAAAAACTAAGAAGACGACATATAAATTGTCAATAAAGTTTCTGGGGTAACAAAGGTCCATATGCGTCACCCCACAGACTTCAAATGTACGCTCGGTGGGAACTGCCCTAACCGGTCATTGCTTTGTACCCAGGCATGGCTACGGGGCTCCAGACCTGGCCTTATGTGGCTCTTTGGCCACGCTGACGGTTTGTTTATGCAGGTTGGGTCAACTATATAGAGGTATTTTCCTGGCCACACCTAGTCCTGTGGCCCAATTGTCCTTCAACAGGTGTTACATAAGAATATTTAAAAGTTCTTACAGCAAGTCTCTGTAGGTGCTCACGCTTAACACTTTCATATTTACTTGACTTATTTACACTTTAGTCTCTATTAATGAGCAGGGATCTGACCTTGTGTGCTGTGGGACCTACACAACACGGGTGTATCTGATGACCTGACCTGGTCTAGTGTGCCTATTGCAGATATTGTCGATCCACTAGTGTTTGTGCTACAGGTAGGCCTGCGTCTTACGGGAATGCTGGGCAGCCTCCTGCAAACTCTTAGGGTATGTGCGCACTGGGTGGGTTTTCGGCGGTTTACCTGTGTAAACCGCCGTTTTGCATACATTAGTTTTATTTAAATTTATGTTAATCCAAACCAGCGTTTGGATTAACATTGAAACTAATGTAACCCGCCCAAGGCTGTGCACATACCGGCGGTTACCCAGCGTCATCCGTTGCTAACCCGCAGGTTTCCCAGCGGGTTAGCAAAGAATGACCAAGTTCTATAAACCGGCCGGTTCTGCAGCGGCTGCAAGCAGAATCATGTGCTGCTTCCAGCCGCTGCAGAATCGCCGCCGAGAACCCGCTGGGCAGCCGCCGGATACCGCCCGGCTCCCGCAGCTCATACCCGCCAAGAAGCCGGTGCACGGCGCCGGAGCTTCCTGGCGGGTCCCGCCAGCAGCCGCCGACCGAACCGCCGGGTAATGTGCACTTACCCTAAGGGTAAGTGCACATTACCCGGCGGTTCGGTCGGCGGCTGCTGGCGGGACCCGCCAGGAAGCTCCGGCGCCGTGCACCGGCTTCTTGGCGGGTATGAGCTGCGGGAGCCGGGCGGTATCCGGCGGCTGCCCAGCGGGTTCTCGGCGGCGATTCTGCAGCGGCTGGAAGCAGCACATGATTCTGCTTGCAGCCGCTGCAGAACCGGCCGGTTTATAGAACTTGGTCATTCTTTGGATTAACATTTGGATTAACATTGAAACTAATGTAACCCGCCCAAGGCTGTGCACATACCGGCGGTTACCCAGCGTCATCCGTTGCTAACCCGCAGGTTTCCCAGCGGGTTAGCAAAGAATGACCAAGTTCTATAAACCGGCCGGTTCTGCAGCGGCTGCAAGCAGAATCATGTGCTGCTTCCAGCCGCTGCAGAATCGCCGCCGAGAACCCGCTGGGCAGCCGCCGGATACCGCCCGGCTCCCGCAGCTCATACCCGCCAAGAAGCCGGTGCACGGCGCCGGAGCTTCCTGGCGGGTCCCGCCAGCAGCCGCCGACCGAACCGCCGGGTAATGTGCACTTACCCTAAGGGTAAGTGCACATTACCCGGCGGTTCGGTCGGCGGCTGCTGGCGGGACCCGCCAGGAAGCTCCGGCGCCGTGCACCGGCTTCTTGGCGGGTATGAGCTGCGGGAGCCGGGCGGTATCCGGCGGCTGCCCAGCGGGTTCTCGGCGGCGATTCTGCAGCGGCTGGAAGCAGCACATGATTCTGCTTGCAGCCGCTGCAGAACCGGCCGGTTTATAGAACTTGGTCATTCTTTGCTAACCCGCTGGGAAACCTGCGGGTTAGCAACGGATGACGCTGGGTAACCGCCGGTATGTGCACAGCCTTGGGCGGGTTACATTAGTTTCAATGTTAATCCAAACGCTGGTTTGGATTAACATAAATTTAAATAAAACTAATGTATGCAAAACGGCGGTTTACACAGGTAAACCGCCGAAAACCCGCCCAGTGCGCACATACCCTTAGACTCACCAGGGGCCTTACAGATTCGCTGCTAGCAGGGTGTAGATTCTCTGGTTCCACTGCGGGTGGGGCATCTGTTCCTGGAGCAGACTGGTCTTCAGGTTGGTCTAGAGTCTCTGCTGCTGCTAGTTTAGGAAACTGGGGAAAGGTCAAGACAGGTACTACAATTGCCTGGTTCAGCTGCGTCTAAGACTGGGAGAATTCTTCAAAGATGGTATGGATCTTCTAATGAGGCATACCTTGTGGTTATCAAAGTTTGAAGGCAAGACGGTGTATGGCTCAGCTTCCCAGTGGTCGTCCAGTTTGTGCCTTCTCCTTTTCAGCTTGAACACCTGCTTTCTGGGTGCTAATGAAGTAGCCGCGGCTTGCTGGTTGTAGCTCCTTTCTTGCCTCTGCCTTGCCTGGGACAGACTTCTCTCTACACATTTTTAGACCTTGCGGTATTGTTGTCGCCGCTCAGTATCCCAGTCTGCTTCAGGTTGTACCATCTTGGGTGTTAAGACTCCCATGTCCAGGTCAATGGGTAGCTTGCCAGGTCTCGCCCTCATCAGGTGGGCCGGGGTACAGTTGGTTGAATTCCCCGGGATATGGATGTACAGGTCTACCAGATCCGGGAGCTTCTCTGGACAGATGTTTCGCATTTTATAGGAGTAAGTCCTTCAACAGGTCAATTACCACCTGGTTCATCTTCTCGCACATACCATTGGTTTGCGGATGGTACAGTATGGCGTGGTGCGTATTTTCTTGCAACCATACAGGTTGCAGAACTCCTGGAATACTTCTGCCTCGAACGCTGGACCTTGGTCGGTAAGACTTGTTCAGGGTAGCCGTGGGGCCTACAGAAGTGTGCTTGGAAGACTTTGGCTTGAATAATGGTGGACGATGGTTAGAGCGTAGGTGTAGCCAGCCGACTTCACGTGATCCACAGCCATAAGTTTGAGGGGCTGTTTTGTGATGATCGGCTGTAAGAGGCCTTTAACTATCACAGTCTTTTCTTTGCAGGTTGCATGGGCCACACTCTCAGCACCACCTCTCGATGGATTTTCTCATGCCAACCCAGTAGAATTGCTCACGAAGTAGGACCTCCAGCTTCTTCCACCCGAAGTGTCCTGCATCGTGGTATGCCTCTAAGACCATTGGTGCATCCCGCTTTGGGACTACCTGCCAGACCAGTTTATGTGTGCGCAAGTTGATGCTTCTCCGACACAGCTTACCCTCGTAGATGAACAGTTTATGTCTGTGCCAAGGGTCAGGGTACTCAGAACTCGGGCATACTAGTACAGGGATGTCACAGGTGGTCGGTGCCCAAGTCCGTGCCCTTGAGCAGACAATAAAAAGGAAAAATAAAAATAAAATAAAGTCGTCCGTGACGCCACCTGTAGATCCGGTGATGGCACCGGCGCTGCTGGAACCTCCGGGGTGATGGGCGGCAGCAAGATGTCATAGCCCTCTACAGGTAGGGCAATGTCCCCGGGGTGTCGGAAGTAGCAATGATGGAATAGGGCAGCATAGTCACTGTGGAGCAAGGCAGGTAAATCACAGTTCTGTGAGAAGAAGCACAAACACGTTGCTCACTCTGAACGGGTACTTTACTCCGGTAATCTGCAGCTTTACAGGGCAATGCAGTTCTTTCAGCTAAAGTGGTGGACCGGGTGGTTCTGGTAGTGAGCAGTGTCCCTCTGAAGCTCCACTGGTGTTCCTTCTCTATCACTTCCTCTGTCCTTACTCTGTGCTGTCCTACACGAATCCCACTTACTACCAGGCCTGTCGGGTGTGACGAGTCATCCCCACCGCTCCATAGAGGGGAGCTCAACCCGGCTTACTGCTTCTGATGGAGACAGTGTGTAGGTTTGGATGGTTGGATCATGCTCCTAGAAAGTTATCGACCACGCCGGTAATTTGCGGTTCAGGGATGGACGTCTGATCCACGTCGGAGTCGGTACCCTGCTTCGGACTGGGCCAGGGTATTTGGTTACCCTCTATCTGCCCCTTTCTCTTCTGGGTCACCAGGTTGAGGTGCCCTCCCTCTTAGCTTCTCCTCTGCTGTTCTCTGTTCTTACTGTTTCTCTTCACTGGGCTGTTCTGTTTCTCTACAACTTCTCCTTACTTCACAGCTCTGCACTTCACTTCACTCCACTGCTTTTTCCCTCTTTCCCCACTCACTTTATAACCGATCTTCTCCACCCACCGGGATCGGTTACCCTCATAACGGGCGTCTGATTTTTCCCCTATCACTAGGTGTATGTGCGGTGCTGGAGCTTCAGGCCTCTACTACTCCTTACCAGAACAAAGCAAACTGTACCTTCTGTTAGGAGTGCAGTACCTTTTTGTAGCGTGCTGACTAGCGGGGCGCTACATTTACCTTTCTCCTTTCACAACTGTTGGGTTTCTAGTAGAACATCTGGCCCAGAGTGTGAGTCAGCTTGGGTCAACAGTTCTTTCACCAGTGGACGGCCGGGTGGCTATCCTATGTTTCTGCCCATCCGTGGTGGGGGAAAGGGTTGAAGGAGACCTCCTGTACAGCAGAACACCTGTCTGTTACACAGTGGGAGCATTGAGATGCACCGTTGTGGTGGAAAGCTGGCAGCTCTACTTCTTCTAACTCCTCCGGGTCTTCTGCCCCGTCTAATAAGTTGAGCATCTGGGACAGTGCATCAGCATTGGTATTCTTATTTCCCGCTGTGTACTTGGTTACAAACTCATACTTGGACAGCCAGGCCATCCATCGCTGTTCTAGCACATCTAGCTTCGCCGTTTCAAGGTGAGTCAACGGATTATTGTCCATAAAGATGATGAATTTTGCTGAAGCCAAGTAGTGTTTGAATAGCTCGGTCACAGCCCAGACTATGCAGACTATGTAGGGTCTTCTACTCAGCTCAGGTCACTGATTTTCCATCCTTGTCTTTATTGTCTGTACATCCCCCCGCTTAATTGTAAATTGTAAATACGTTGACGCTATATAGATAATAAGAACAATATTATTATTATTATCTATATAGCAACAACGTATTTACAAATTACAATTATAATAATAATAATAATATTATTATTATTATTATTATTATTATTATTATTAT
The DNA here is from genome assembly GCA_033576535.1 of Allobates femoralis. Taxonomy (NCBI): domain Eukaryota; kingdom Metazoa; phylum Chordata; class Amphibia; order Anura; family Aromobatidae; genus Allobates; species Allobates femoralis. Next base: position 17,968,342 of record JARQOC010000002.1, read on the forward strand.
TATTAAAGATTTATTGCTTGATGTGTTATCTTTTTTTCCTAAAAAGTTCTCTGAATTCATCTCAATCCTATAAAGGATAACTGGCATTACATAAAAAAAAACTCTATTATATTGGTCTATCAATCAGCTAATCAGCTATAGGGACACCTGGCAGCTCCACCCCAAGGTAACTTAAATTAAACATTACACTTTGTGGCCCATTTACATGAATAGGTTTTCCATGTAGGTCCTTGTCACGGGGTCCTTCTTTGGTATCCCACAATCAACAGAGCAAGAGATGCATGAAAACAGCCCAAGAACCTTTATTGCTTGACAACATAAAAATCCATAAAACAATCCCTCAGAAGAATCCACAGAACAAGCCAGCAGTATACTGTATCCAGGCAAACCAGTTTTCTCTATATTCCTTTGGAGAGCTGGCCTCAGCTCAGCGTCCCACACAAAGACTGAAATCACACTGTTTCTCCTCACCGTAACCACCACCCATGTCCAATACACACTCCTGGGGGGGGGGGTAGTACACACATTTACAGACAGTGGACTAGAATGACCAAGTAAGGACATGTCCACAGAAATTCAATTATCAGACTTTCAGGAGTGTAATGAGTACACAGGAAGAGGGGAAGGAGAGAATACACAATATAGCAACAACAAAGCACTTGTAAAATCCAGTAAAATATATCCCAACATATCCACCATCACAACCCTCCAGAGAGAAAGACGCTCTTTGTTACTGCTCTCAACAATTAAAATGAGATTATAACCTTGAACAGATGACACTACCCCCCACCCCCAAAGGGTTGCTCCACTACTTTTATACTGATGACATATCTTAAATGGGTTGTCTGCAACTTTAACATCGATGGCCTATCCTTAGGATAGGTCACCAATGTCTGATCGGTTGGGATGGGAACCCGACATATCCGCCAATCAGTTGTCAACTGTTCCCGATGTCAACAGTGGCCGGAATTGCTTAGTTGCAGAGCTGCACAGCACAACTTTGTCAATTATAGAGTGGCCAAGGACGGGTACTACACATCTGCCCCCTATTCAAATCAATAGGGCGTGGATGGGTAGTGCCCAGCCTTTCTTTGCAGCTCCGCAATTAGGCATTTCCAAGAACAGCTAATTGGCCGGAGTGCTGGATGTTCCACTCCCACCGATTAGACATTGATGACCTATCCTAATAATAGGCCATCAATGTTAAATTCCAGAACAAACCCTTTAAGGAACACTCGCCCCTGTTTGGACTTATGGGAGTGGATCTTCTGCAGTACTTAGCAGTGGCTACTACACAGCTGACGGAGCAACTACTAACATCCATCCGACACCGTGAACTGCTGCTAGTATGAGTGCCGGATCTGATAATGATAGAAAAAAATTTAAGACTTTGGAAAAAGTAGTTAAAAGTATTGAAGCAACCCCATAATTCAATTTCGGTAACAGGATGTATGAAATTACCGTAGTTCTTTGTGTAAAACTGGAGTGAAGAAGGAATAATACATGGCACTATCTGAGTGTATTAAGTAGAGTATAGTGATGGAATGATGAGTGTGTGTGATCTGCTCCCACCTAAGAATATTGAGGTTCAGACCCTCAGGAGTCACAACTTGACCGTGGCCAGGCGGAGTGCGATGTGCTGTGCGTATCCTCCAGTCGGGCTCCAAAATATTACAAAACTCAAATCTGGATGCTCTCCAATGCATGATAAAATGATGGTCCATAAGAAACATAAATGTGTACCAGTTGAAAGGAATAATTAGAATAGTTCAACGCGTTTCGGCATAACAAGTCTTCAGGTATATTTACAATTTGGTGTCCAGATTTTTGTTGTTTTCTTTTTAACTTTTTTGATACAACAAACTTTTAAAACATTCTGTATGACAAACGATCCCCCCACAACTCTGTAGAGATCAAGCAGAGGTTGTGGATACATTTGTCCCTTTTGTGACTCAACGAGTCTCGATAACGGAGTCATCGTTGTCCATCCCAATCTCCAGGAAGAGTCGTTTCGGAGAAAGTTTGACCAAATCAAACATTAATTCCCCAAAATAAGGCATTTTTCTTTCATTGCTGATATCCTGCAGGGCGAAGACTCAATAAAAAAAGGGAAGAGCCCTGGGCTCTGGGTTCCCTTTCGCTCGTAAAACCAGAAATAACAGTGAATAATTTGCTGCCGCAGCAGTTTCCTTGCTTTTACGTCGGTGTTTGAAATTTTTGCTATTTTTGCAAAACTGTGCGGAGCTGCGCCTCTCCCCGGATGTGTCATGGTTTATATTCAGTTACTTCATTTCATCAGTCAGGATCTGCTGCTCATAACTGTATTAGGTAAGTTGGTTTACTATACTGGTACAATTGCATTGCTTGTGCCAGATGTTGATCCATCAACTGATACCCTTCAACCCCCAACTTTCTGTATTCATTAAAGGGTAAATGTCAAAAGGTTAACCCACTCCCTCCCCTAAACCATTTATATGACTCTGTAGCCACTTATAGTAATCCCTTAATAACCCCAAACTGCTGCAGTAGTAGTGAGAAATCGCATTTTGAAGTTGCGTCCGGAAGTGCATAGTGGTGTGACGACGCACTTCAGGCTTCTCAGCAATTGTCACACTCGTACAGTTTTTAGTCACTTGGCAGCTAGTAGTATTCCTATGGGGCCGGATGGCAGCTATTTGCCATCCGGTTTCCATCTGTCCGGGAGGATCCCGGAGAATTTGGGTTTTTGTCCTGGAGACAACATTGCAGCTTGCTGCGATTTTCTGTCAGGGGCAAAAATCTGAACAAATCGTATCCTCCCGGATCCAGTGTCATTAGGCGCCCCCTAACATGGGAGTCTATGGTGCCGTATTGGGCCGGATCTGACATAAAATCTGTCCGGCTCCTGGACGCCGGCTGCTGAGGCTCAATGCCGTCCGGCACTGAACTTCAGCACCGTGGAGAGCACCCTGCTGACATTTGAGAACCACGAATACATCTTGAAATTTCAGCAGGGACAGCTCCTGAGAGCTGCGATCTGCCGATTCCGGCATAAAACAGGACCGGAAGGCATATTTGCCCTCCCGTCCTGTTCTATCTGGGGCTGTCAGGTTCTGTTCAATGCTTCCTGCAAAACACCGAACAGAACCTGACAGCTCAAAAGCGTGGTGTGAAGCCGGCCTCAGAAGTTGTATGCTCCTCTGTCACATCCTCAAGTGCTCTTAATTGTTTGCTCTTCCTCTGCTGGGAATAGAGAGTGCATAGAGTGATCAAAAAGGAGGGATCAGGCAAAAATATGTAGATCTTTAACCTCTGTGAAGGTATTAAATTTGGAAGTGGGACAAAAAAATAGTGCCCTTCTCCAAAAGTGCAATATCAGTGTCAGACAGCACATGTCATAACCTGCTGCACTGATTTACAGGGAGTTAAATCCTGGTGGTTGGTTCCCCTTAATCATTTATTGCCCCTGCCCCAGTCCAAATTAAAGGATATTTACTTTTTCAATATAATCTCATGTTTGCATTATTAAAGTATAAATTATATCGCCATCAGCTGGGGCCTACATGAAATATACTGTAATGCACCCTTACAGGCTCTGGGGTGCTGAATGCAATCATACCTTTACTTCATTGATTCCTTGTTTGATTGCAGAGAAAAGTGTTATCAAACATAGGGAGACAAGTGCAGCACATTAGCATGTGTGCAGCACAGGGGGGTTAGGTTTATTTGTATTACTCACCTGTTTGTGTGACGCCCCACTGGTCAGTGCCCCACAGTAGGGGTACTGCACCCAAGTCAGTGTGTGTGGTATCCCAGTTATTGCAGGATGTGATGTTAAACTGATTCTTTCATCCTGCATTCACACACTCTAGAGCAGGGGACTACAGGGTTAAATCCTCTGCTAAGAGACCCAGTCCCAGTGGGAGGAATTCAGGGCAGAGCAGTGTGTGAGAGTGGGAAAAAGCTAGAGCAGAACGTCTGAGGAGAGAGACAGAGGAGGACCCTTTAGGGGGATGCACAGGGAGGGCACCCAGAAAGAGTGGTGACTCAGACAGAAGGAGGGAGGCCGAGACACTTGGTGCCAGATCGTAATACTGACCGGTCTGGGGGAATCCTAGTCCCAAAGCAGGGATCCGGCCCCGAGAATGGTGCAGGCGAGTCCAACCCTGAGCCGTTAACACCAGTGGGTCGCAGGTCTTTGAATCAGCCCCCGACCTTGTCCAAGAAGCACAGCCTCACCAGGAACTCCAAACCGGGTTGAGCCCCTTAGACAAGAAGGGTATCCTCATTACACCCAACGGGCCTGGTAGGAAGTGGGTTTATGTAGGGCAGCACAAGGATAGAAAGAAGAGCACAAGGGAAGACACAGAGGGACTGAAAGCAAAGCTGAAGGAACATCTAAGAGAGCCTCAGGGAGACACTGCATCCTCCGGTGACTACCCGGCCAGCTACCTGATTCTGTGTGACTGTATACCTGAAACGTCCGTGACAAGTTACCGGTAAAACAACAGTACAGAGCCAGCAAGTCTTCAGCGTTTCATTTCTATTAAGGTGCGGAACCGCAAGTGTTATTAGACTCTGCCCTGGGGACCCCGCTCCTCCTGTGGGGAGCGACAGCATCTGGCTGCCTATCCACCGTCCCCAGAGGTCTGCCGGCAGCGCTGGTGCCATCACCAGAGTCCGCAGATGGCATCACAAGACTTTATTCTTTATTTTTCATTATTTTTCCCCCTTTTCCTGTGACCCTTAGGGTTAAGGGCCCGGGCACAGGCCACTGAGACAGCACACCAGCGCCGATGCCCGGGTACGGAGTCCCCAAAGACCCCTGGGTGGGTTCATTTGCTCTAAGTCAAACCCTCCACCCTCCCTTCTCTCCCTTCCTCCTTGTCAGTATATAGCAGGCACATTACATATGACATTGTGCATGGTGATAGCACAATGTCAGGCTCCTATGTGCTCATCACTCCCTCCGACTTCTATGCGCAGAGACTGGAGGGGGCAGGGTCTTCCCCTACTCTCCTGTGACCGGATCACAGACAGCCAGAGAAGAAGCACTGAGAAGCCGGAGGGAGGGAGTGATGTGCACATAGGAGCCTGACATTGTGCTATCACCATGCACAATGTCAGACCTAATGTGCCTGGTATATACTGACAGGGAGGGAGTGAAAGGGGAGAGAGGGTGAGGGAGGGTTTGGCTTAGAGGAAACAGGGGAGTAATTGTGACGTGAGTCACTACAGCAATAACAAAAGTAAAGTATAGGAGTAGCCCCGGCACACTAATATCATGAAAATAGAGTCTTTGCAACGACAGTCTTTTTTGTTGTGATTTTATTTTTGTGAAAAAGGTGGTGTTACAATCCAACGTTTCAGCTCTACATCTCGAGCTTTCATCAGGGATATGACTTGGTCCTTAGTTTCGGGGTGTATGTATAGGTGGTTTAGGTTTACTTTTGTGGTCCAGCTAGGGTGAGGTCATCCCTGTCAAGGGTAGTCCTGCTGGTCCGGACTCAATTGAAGTCACAGATGTCACAGGAGAGAATGAGGGGTTATTGTGTTAGCACAGGTGGAGTACCTTAGGCTAGAAGGATAAATGAGAAGGAGACCTCAGGTGTGTGTGTCGCTGGAGCGGTACCTATAGTGACCACGATGTGTAAGGTTAGCACGTGACTCCCGTCCTTGTGTCCTAAGTCTGGTCAGGTGTAGAGGAGGCCAGGAGTCTGTTGTCTTTTTCTCCAGAGCACCTAAATTGGGGTTTGAACCTGTCATATCTACTCTATATACTACAGCAATAACAGTCCTAGAAGTGGAAAGATAACACTACAATTACATATAGGCAATTATTATTAACTAGATGGCGGCCCGATTCTAAAGAATCGGGTATTCTAGCCTATGGTTAGCAGGGTATACGGGGGTTCAGTGGTTAGCAGACTATACAGCGGCTGAGTAGTTAGCAGAGTATACGGAGGCTCAGTGGCTCATAGTCTGCTTTAGGGCAGAGTGCAGTGGTCAGGGGCAGAGTGCAGTGGTCAGGGGCAGAGTGCAGTGGTCAGGGGCAGAGTCTAAATGTCAGGGGCAGAGTCTAGTTGTCAGGGGCAGAGTCTATTGGTCGGAGTAGAGTGCAATGGTGGGGGTAGAGTGCAGTGGTGGGGGTAGAGTGCAGTGGTCGGGGTAGAGTGCAGTGGTCAGGGGCCCGATGCAATTGCATCTGGAGCGCGGTAAAATGAATTGTGTGTATACAGGCGGGTCAGTGGGTAGCAGAGTATACAGGCGGCTCTGTGGTAGCAGAGTATACAGGGGGCTCTGAGGGTAGCAGATTATAGAGGCAGCTCTGTGGGTAGCAGAGTATACAGGCGGATCTGTGGATAGCAGAGTATGATGTGGCGGGAGGCTGGAGGGGTGAGGAGAGGTGGAGCTGGAGGGGTGAGGAGAGGTGAGGCAGGAGGGGTGAGGAGAGATGCGGATGGAGGGGTGAGGAGAGAGGAGGCTGGAGCGGCGACTTGACCGTTCGGCACACCTCTGCTCCTCCAGGCTGCACACATCACGGCAGTCGTCTCCCGCCCGTGATGTGTGTTTTAGGCAGTGTAGGGGCGGCCGTAAGCGTGGCGGGGCTGCCTGAGTCCCGCTCCGCTTAGGGCCGGCATGTTGGTCCACCCTGGACGGGTGTAGCGCTGTGGTGACGTCACTTTGGCGTTGACAAAGTGACAGAAGTGCCAGCCAATCAGATTGCCAGATCGCTCATTGGCTGGCAGTTCGGCCACATGACAAACCCATGTGACCGCTCTGCCGTATGCTGATTGGCTGAAATCTCACAGGTCCTTCAGCCTATCTTCTCCCGGTGATCTGAGGTCTTGTGACGTCCTGAGGTCTTCGGTACCGGTCCTGGTACATAAGGTACAGGCCCCATGGAAGGTGAGTATGAATGGTTATTGTTTTTAACCCCTTAGATTAACTTTTAGGGTACTTTTGTAGTGTATCTGTATAGATACACTGCAAAAGTACAGGTTACTATTCGGACTCGCTGGACTCGCAACGAGTACCGAGTTAGAGTCAAGCGATTCCGAGTATTTCAGGATTCGCCCATCCCTAATTTGGACCTATCATAGAATGGACTCACGTCTTCATGAAGGACAGCAGCAAATATGCTCCTTATATTGTCATTTATCAGGTCTAGATTGACACTTGTGGTTGGATATAAGGCAGCATAAGGCTATTATATTGTGTGCATCACAAATATTTGTTCTGGTTGGGGCCAAATGGTCTTAATACCCCATAAGAACGATAGAGATAATCGGTGACTATGTTTCCTTGTGGCTCTGTGGGTGTAACTCTCACTTTGTATGTATGTGATACTGTGCTGCACTTATGCTAATTTGCTGCGATGTTTGATAACACTTTTCTCAGCAATCATACATGTAATCATTGGAGTAAAGTATGATTGCACTCAGCATCCCAGAACCTGCAAGGCACCGGCTGCACTTTATAGCCCTAAATCCTCCAGGCTGGTTCTCTATAATACTCACCCGCACACATGGCTTCTTCGGTCATTGTGGTGATGTTTGATAACACTTTTCTCAGCAATCATACATGTAATCATTGGAGTAAAGTATGATTGCACTCAGCATCCCTGAGCCTGTAAGGCACCGGCTTCACTTTATAGCCCTAAATCCTGCTAGCTGGTTCTCTATAATACTCACCCGCACACATGGCTTCTTCGGTCATTGTGGTGATGTTTGATAACACTTTTCTCAGCAATCATACATGTAATCATTGGAGTAAAGTATGATTGCACTCAGCATCCCAGAACCTGCAAGGCACCGGCTGCACTTTATAGCCCTAAATCCTGCTAGCTGGTTCTCTATAATACTCACCCGCACACATGGCTTCTTCGGTCATTGTGGTGATCTTCACTATGTCGTCTTCTTCGTCTTCCAGATCTCAACATCTTCGCTGTTTTACGAAATTATAACATAGGATGCAGACACATTGTGAAGATGATCCAGAGCAGATCGGACCCAAGGAGAAGATAAGACTGGACGTGTGTTACGTGGAGGGACTTGATGAAGAGGGAGAATCAATTGTTTTACTTGATGGAATTTTCTGTCCAAAGTTAAGTAAACTTCCGGTCATCGCTGTTTACAGATTCTTCAAAGGTTTCTTGTGAATAGAAAGCAAAAGAACTATAAGTTCTGTGTAAAGGTGAACATCATATATAAGGGGGATCTCAGATTTCAGCAGCAAGTGTGAATTATGGCTGCAATTACTGGACCCATAAGACCCAATCTGAGCTCCGTAGAGAAGACCCTCGGGCCCGGGGAGGGGAGTTGTAGGTTATCATTTGCTTTTTTCCCCTTTTTTATGAATTACAGTAATTTTACAAGTTATAAGAAATCAAATAACAAGGTGATGGTGATTTCCAAATGAACAGGACATTTCCTATGGCAGAATGAAGCTCATGGAGCAAGGAGAAAAGTAATGAGGCCACCAAAATGTGTGGGAGGTGGTAAGTACCTGAAATGCTTCTTATACAGAGAGTGCTGCTCCTCATATTAGCTCTGCAAAGAAGACAAAATGTTCTGTAGGATCTACTGAGTGTTCCTGGTTTGGGGGTCTGGTCCTGCACTGTGACTGGCAATATTGTGGAGGCACCTACTATGACCGGCAATGTTATGGAGGCACTTATTGTGACCGGTGTAATGTTGTTATATCTTCTGTAGTTTGCTTGTGTCTCCCCTGTTTGTGTTCTGCCTAGTAACAGTGATGTAAGATAGAGGAGGAGCTGTGGCAGGAGAAGGGGGAGCTGGGAAAGGGAAGAGTTTCATTAAAGTATGGCCGCTCGACTGAGCAGTTCAGCATATCTGTGTGTGCTTCTGGATCTATCGTCATCTGCACTACAACACTACAACCGGCAATGTTATGGGGGCACTTACTGTGACTGGCAATATTGTGGAGGCACCTACTATGACCGGCAATGTTATGGAGGCACTTATTGTGACCGGCAATGTTATGGGGGCACTTACTGTGACTGGCAATATTGTGGAGGCACCTACTATGACCGGCAATGTTATGGAGGCACTTATTGTGACCGGCAATGTTATGGGGGCACTTACTGTGACTGGCAATATTGTGGAGGCACCTACTATGACCGGCAATGTTATGGAGGCACTTATTGTGACCGGCAATGTTATGGGGGCACTTACTGTGACCGGCAAAGTTATGGGGGCACTTACTGTGACCGGCAATGTTATGGGGACATTACTGTGACCAGCAATGATATGGGGGAACTTACTGTGACCGGCAATGTTATGAGGGGACTTTCTGTGACCGGCAATGTTATGGGGGTACTTACTGTGACCGGCAATGTTATGGGGGCACTTACTGTGACCGGCAATGTTATGGGGGCACTTACTGTGACCGGCAATGTTATGCGGGGACTTATTGTGACCGGCAATGTTATGGGGACACTTACTGTGACCAGCAATGTTATGGGGGCACTTACTATGACCAGCAATGTTATGGGGAACTTACTGTGACCGGCAATGTTATGGGGACACTTACTGTGACCGGCAATGTTATGGGGGCACTTGCTGTGACTGGCAATATTGTGGAGGCACCTACTATGACCGGCAATGTTATAGGGGCACTTACTGTGACCGGCAATGTTATGCGGGGACTTATTGTGACCGGCAATGTTATGGGGACACTTACTGTGACCAGCAATGTTATGGGGGCACTTACTATGACCAGCAATGTTATGGGGGAACTTACTGTGACCGGCAATGTTATGGGGACACTTACTGTGACCGGCAATGTTATGGGGGCACTTGCTGTGACTGGCAATATTGTGGAGGCACCTACTGTGACCGGCAATGTTATGGGGGCACTTACTGTGACCGGCAATGTTATGCGGGGACTTATTGTGACCGGCAATGTTATGGGGACACTTACTGTGACCAGCAATGTTATGGGGGCACTTACTATGACCAGCAATGTTATGGGGGAACTTACTGTGACCGGCAATGTTATGGGGACACTTACTGTGACCGGCAATGTTATGGGGGCACTTGCTGTGACTGGCAATATTGTGGAGGCACCTACTATGACCGGCAATGTTATAGGGGCACTTGCTGTGACTGGCAATGTTATGGGGGCACTTACTGTGACTGGCAATGTTATAAGGGCACTTACTGTGACCGGCAATGTTATGGGGGCCCTAACTGTGACTGGCAATGTTATGCGGGCACTTACTGTGACTGGCAATGTTATGGGGGCCCTAACTGTGACTGGCAATGTTATGGGGGCCCTAACTGTGACTGGCAATGTTATGGGGGCACTTACTGTGACTGGCAATGTTATGGGGGCCCTTACTGTGACCGGCAATGTTATGGAGGCATTTTGTCTGTCAATATGAAGCAGTGACTGCACATACGCACCACTTCTCTGTTTATTACCTATGGGACTGTTGTAAAAGGCCAAGAGCTGTTCTCATCTGTCCCCGCCAGTCCCATAGACAATGCATGTATCACACATGCGCGGCCTTGGCTCCATATCCGCGGATATTTGAAGGATCAACTTTCAATGTAAAACTGAATATGGACTATAAATGTCAAATGTGGCATCCTCATAAACGAACCTCTCCACTGTATGTGTGGGCGCCACAGACACAGCTGCCTCTAGGAATATCGAAACCCCTAAGTAGCAAAATTTTGGGGCCCCCATGAGACTCCGCCCAGCCTCCACTCCAGCTCCGCCTCCACCCAGGCCCCACTTCCAAACATTCAATAAATATAATTAAAAAAAAAAAATAATAATATATATATATACACACACATACATACACTCACACACACTTGAGACCACTTTGGGCTGAATACACAACAGCTGAATATACAATAGAGAAAACACAATAGAGACTGCTGCTGGCCATACACAATAGAGAATACACAACAGAGATGGCTGCAGGCCGTATGCACAATGGAGGCAGCTGCGGGTTGTATACACTGACTGCAGCTGGCTACATACATATTAGAGGAGCAGCCCCTGGAACAGGGCTTGCGCTGCCTTCTATACACGTACAGCCAGAGAGGGAGAGAGAGGCCATAGCACAGCGTCATGCAGCAGCGGGGACTCACAAATTAAAGCGCAGAAGGGAGGCCTCCAACCCACCTGGCTAGGTGGATCTCTTGATTGTTTCCAGGCTGCCCAGGTCCACAGTAACATCTAAATCGGTGCCCCGGACTATGTAATTGCAACAAACAAGTAAAGGTACAGAGACTGCTACCCCCATGTCTGTTGTTCCTTCAGCACACTGGACTCTGCACTCCCCACAAACTATCCCTTTCATAGACTGCTCATCCTGCGCCTGCAGAGCCGCATACTGACTTTGCAATCCGGCAGTGGAGACTGCCTGAAGGGGCTGAGAGCATTATACCAGCACTACTAATACTACAGCTCTGGGGAATAACCCTACCCGTGGAGGGCTCAGCATCCTGGCTGCCAACCCTCATCATCCCTAGAGGTCCAAACTGCAGTGGTGGATATAGCTGGCCTCAATCCACAGGTGGCATCACATTCAATCCTAAAAACTGTCCCTTTTATTGACCGCCCAGGGCCACGGAGCCGGGTCTCGACCCCCGTGACTCCAACAGCAGAACCGCCGCCCGGTTCCGAGTACCCCACGGCCCTGGTGGGCGAGTCATTTGCACATTAGAGACTGCTGCTAGACGTATGCACTTTAGAGACTGCTGCGAGATGTTTGCACATTAGAGACTGCTGTGAGACGTAAGCACATTAGAGACTGCTGCAGGACGTATTCGTAGCCCCACCTGTGCTTCACCTCTGTGCATGCCCCCTGTGCCTCCCCTTCATGCTTGTAATCCCCTGTGCCTGTTCCCCATCTGTACCTCACCTCTGTCTATGCCCCCCAGTGCCAGCCGTTTGTGCTTGTAATCCCCTGTGCATGTCCCCTACCTGGGCCTTACCTCTGTGCATGCCCCCAGTGCATGTAAATCCCCCTGTGCCTGTCACTCACCTGTGTCTCACCCCTGTGCATGCCTCCCCCTGTGCCTGTAATCCCCCTGTGCCTGTCCCCCTCCTGTGTATATCCCCCTGTGCAATCTGCCTCCCCCTTACTGTCTCCTAACCTGGGCCGTGCAGATGGTGATGTGCGGGCAGTGTCCGACTGTAGTGAGCTCCCCAGTAGCAGATCTCTATTTTCTGCATCGCGGTCCATGGGAATAGAGTATACCCAGGCCGGTCGCGGTGCAGGGATTAGAGATCGGCTGCAGTGGAGCTCACTACAGTCGGACACTGCCTGCACATCACCGTCTGCACAGCACAGATTAGGAGGGAGAAATCGAAGCAGGCTCCCGCCCCTCGACGCCGGAGTCCACAGCGCTTGCCTCCTAGCTTGAGCACTCACACTGCTGCATGCTGGCCAAGCACCAGCACTTTCGGGTGCCAGGTCAAGCTTAATGACGATACTTAGTTTGGCCAGACTGTGCTTTGAGGGGTGAGCTCAGCCCTGCTGTGCGGAAAATGGCCCCGTTCCCTGGCACCCACAGCCAGGCCCTCGCCAGCCACCAGGCCCCTTACACCAGTCATTCCAGCCAGGCCCTGGTGGCGGCCCTGGCCACAGACTCAGACTTCACTATATAGAGTATTGTTACACAGTTTGAGACCCCTCTCATCACCGCTCTTCAAGGAATCACACAGGATGGACTGCTCTTTTGGAGAACAAGGAGGAGATTGAAAGAACGATAAAAAACCCTCCCCGTATCAGCCCCGCCCCCTGAATCCCCACCTGATGCGTGATACTTTGTATCACTTTGGCTGGACTGTTTTAAAATGGAACTCCAGGGAGATACATTTTAGTACAGTTCCTGCCCTCCTACATCATGGAGCAGAGCCGTACACTGCAGTTCTAGGATCTATAAATCACTTATAAATCAATAAAATCATATCTGCTCCTCAGCTCTCACCCCTCCCTCAGGGGACAGAGAAATTCAGTTATTCATAGTGCTAAAGTTTCAGGGGACAGGAATCTACCAAGTGGATATGGGGGAAGGGAGACCATGGCAGTGCTTAATTAATCAATATAGTGCTATTCCTCTGCTCCTAGCCTGATACATGGCAGCACACATTATGCGCCATCATATCATTGTACAGCTGAAGATCACAGCGTATATTTATTTCTGCTTGGTGACATGATTGCTATTTGAAGGTAGAACACCCCTGTTCTTATACCACATAGGATGTATATCAGGAGCAGGATTGTAGTGCGACCAAGGCCTGGCAACAACGCCCCTGCCATGCCCATGACACACCGCTTGCCCATACAGAAGTGTGAGGGGCAGGAAGATAAGATGATCCTGGAGCCTCCAGGGCCATTGCCCCTGACACCTCCTGTCACTGCGGCAACCTGAGGCTGAATGTCTCTGTCCCCAAAGGGAGGGGTGAGAGCTGAGGAGCAGATATGATTTTATTGATTTATGAGTGATCTATAGATCCTAGAACTGTAGTGCCCAGCTCTGCTTCATCATGTAGGAGAGGAAGTTCGAAGGCTAGCACTCAAATATGGCGATGGTCACGGTGCAATTGAAAGGGGCCAAGGGTCCCGTAGTCAATAGGCTATCGAGCATCAATGCACACGTACGATAGAAGTGTTTGCATCAAGTGAACAGTTTATTTACAATTTCAAGGTGAAGCGACAGGCTAACGTTTCGGCCAGGTAACTGGCCTTGTTCACAGAGTCGCTGAAAAACATTGAGAATATTTACAGTGAGTAACCAAGAGGTTGCTGTATTTACAAGATTACAGTATACGTATCTACATATATACAAGTGAAAAAATCTCATAGTTTCAAATGATATACTGGTGATGGCACAAGACTGTTGGGTCAGCGAGTTTTGCAAGATCAAAGGAGAAAGAAAGGATCAACTGTACTAAGGGGTTTCATTGAGGTATTGCGATAGTGGTGGTATAGATATGTAAAAGTGGCTAGACATACCCTTAGTTGCTGAGGCTTGAGAAATGGTTGTTCATGCTATAAGCATAGAGGGTAACCTTGTTTGAAGGTTTCCTGTAAAATTGAGTGCACTTAAATCAGGGCAGCAGTATAGGTAAATGGTGTAACAGTGAGGATAGCTATTGTGGTGTGTTAGTGGGTAAGAGCCCAGGAGGTATCAGACCCCTAGTTATATATACCATAAGTATAAAGCATGAGAGCTAAGTGGTTCAATGGTAATCAGGGTGATAGGGGAGGATATATTATGGTATCCTGCACTGGAATAAAGTGTGCACAACTGCTGTGTCTGTCTAAGGCCAACTCAAATGTGTCACAGGTGAGGTATATTAGTATATACATAGTTACCGAGGGGAAAGTTGTATTTTGTATCTCAGCCTGCAGTAGTATCAGGTCACCTGTATGGAGGTATAGTAGAGCAGAGCTCTCTGAATACACAAGGGAAGAGACACAAAGCATAACATCAGTGAAATAGGGGAAGGATGAGATACTTAGCTTAGTGTGATGTCAGGAGTCCGGTCTCACTTATATTGGTGGCGCAGTGTAGGCAGCTGACACATCTGTGCCCAAGCTTAGTGGCTGGCAACAGCTGAAGGGAGCGCGCTCCCTTATATCCTAACAGACCGGTGGCCAGGCCGGAAATGCCGCCGGACGCCGGCGCATGCGCACTAGGAGCGGGTGACGTCACCGGAAGTGACGTTCCGCGCCTAGGAGCATTGTTGTGGAAAACCAAATGGGGATGTCAGGGGGCGTCACCGGAAGTGACGTATCGTTACCTGTGTTAACCCCTGGAGTTAGGGAAGCTGTTGTAGGAAAGCTGTGACTGCTACATACTGCTTAGGGACCCGGAGGCTGAAAAGGACTAAGCTGGTAGTTATAATGCTGTAGGGGAGGGGGGGGAAAGTGGAAGAGAAGGGGGGAATAAATTGAATGAATGAAGAGCCCCTAATCTTGTGGGGTGCAATAGGTGAAGAGCTATAAAACCCGATTGTTACTGGGTATGACGAAAATGTGGATGTTTAGGTCTATTGTACTGGAACATATCAAGCCATATAATAATTACATACATTGAGGATGTTGTAATCAGACGCCATCTGATTATGGTTATGATGGTTATAGAACATACGGCAACCACATACATTAAACATGTAAAACAGCATGTAAAACGTAACAATGAAGACCTGAAAAAGAAAACAATAAATGGGGAACCATCAAGTAACATTGATCAGGGTGGAGTCCAAATAATAAAGGGAGGAATAAAGAGGAAAAAGAACAAAAAAAGGGGGGGGGGGGGGAATGGGGGGGGGGGATGCAAGCTAAGTTATGCAAATTGTGGTCTTACCGCTCGGGAAGAGGAACACTGTGGAGGTGACTACAGGGAGGCTACTACGTATTTGTCTAGGAGAAAGGAGAAAAACCACATTCATATTAGCCAATCTATCTCGCGGTTGAGACCTTTAGGTGTCAGTGTGTCAAGAGTATAAATCCAATAGGTTTCCCTTTGGCGTAATAGTTGTACATGATTACCCCCTCGTTTAGGTCTGTGAACTTGTTCCAACACCTGAAAACGTAGTTGGGAGACGTTATGTTTGGCCTCATGGAAGTGTGCTGGTAGTGGTAACCAGTTTTTTTCGGTTCTTATCGTCGATTTGTGGCTGGAGATACGATCCCTCACAGCCTGAGTGGTTTCACCGACGTATAACAAGCCACAAGGACATTTGACTACGTAAACTACAAAATTAGTTTCGCAGGTGAAGTAACCTTTAATAGGATACGCCTTACCGGAGCGCGGATGTTGTACCTCATGTCCTCTGATGACGTTTGAACAGCATCGGCATGTACGTCCTAAGCAAGGGAATGTGCCTACTCTCCTATGTCCTGAAAGGGTAGTTTGATGTAGTTGTGATGTAGTGGGCATGTCAGCTCTGACCAGTCTGTCTCTGATATTCACTGGCCTTTTAGTACACATAATGGGTTGTTGTTGGAATTCTTGAATCAGAGGATATGCTTTGGTCAGGAGTGGCCAGTGGTTGCGTATAAGTTTGTGTACCCGTAGAATGGCGGGGTGATAGTTATGGACAAAGGGGAGTCTAGGAGTGTTCCGGTTTGTTCTGATGGTGGTTTGTTCTGTATCTGTTAGGGCTAGTGTCATCTCGCTATCCAGTAAGGGGGTAGGGTAATTACGTTCTTTGAACTTATCAGACATCTCTTTCAACCGATTGGCTCTCTTGGTCTCATCAGTCACTATCCTGGTCACCCTCTTAAACTGTGACCGGGGGAGACTGTTTTTAGTGTATTTAGGGTGACAGCTGTCGAATCTCAGGAGACTGTTGCAGTCCGTGGGTTTGCAAAAAAGGTCGGTTGTCAATTTGCCCTGGGAATCTTTCAAAACTTTAGTGTCAAGGAAAGACACCTCGTCATGGTGATGTGTCATTGTGAATGTCAGACCGGGTCTGGTTACGTTGAGCCTGTTATGAAACTCATGTAGGCTGAGTTCGGTACCTCGCCAAATACAGAAAATATCATCGATATAGCGGAGCCACAGGATCGCGTTTTGGATATAGTTGTTATCAGTGTATATGAATTCTCGTTCGAAGCGGTCCATGTACAGATTTGCGTAGGCTGGCGCAACATTGGAACCCATGGCGGTCCCACATGTCTGTAAAAAGAATTCGTCCTCAAATCGGAAAAAGTTCTCCCTAAGTACTAAGTCAAGTAGGTCAATACACAGGTCCTGGGTCCTGACGTCGGTTTCAGCTTCTTGTAGAGTTAGTTGTACGGCCCTCATTCCGTCATCATGTTTAATGGACGTGTAAAGACTATTGACGTCAAATGTACAAAGAATGCTGTCAATCGGGATGTTATGTAAGGTCCGTATTTTCTCAAGGAAAGCACCAGTGTCCAAGATGAAGGATCGAGTTTGGTGTGTGTATGGTGTGAGAATTTTCTCTAGGAATATGGATAGTGGATTCAGTATGGAGTCAGTATATATAACTAGGGGTCTGATACCTCCTGGGCTCTTACCCACTAACACACCACAATAGCTATCCTCACTGTTACACCATTTACCTATACTGCTGCCCTGATTTAAGTGCACTCAATTTTACAGGAAACCTTCAAACAAGGTTACCCTCTATGCTTATAGCATGAACAACCATTTCTCAAGCCTCAGCAACTAAGGGTATGTCTAGCCACTTTTACATATCTATACCACCACTATCGCAATACCTCAATGAAACCCCTTAGTACAGTTGATCCTTTCTTTCTCCTTTGATCTTGTAAAACTCGCTGACCCAACAGTCTTGTGCCATCACCAGTATATCATTTGAAACTATGAGATTTTTTCACTTGTATATATGTAGATACGTATACTGTAATCTTGTAAATACAGCAACCTCTTGGTTACTCACTGTAAATATTCTCAATGTTTTTCAGCGACTCTGTGAACAAGGCCAGTTACCTGGCCGAAACGTTAGCCTGTCGCTTCACCTTGAAATTGTAAACAAACTGTTCACTTGATGCAAACACTTCTATCGTACGTGTGCATTGATGCTCGATAGCCTATTGACTACGGGACCCTTGGCCCCTTTCAATTGCACCGTGACCATCGCCATATTTGAGTGCTAGCCTTCGAACTTCCTATACTACTATTTTTGGGCTTTCAGCACCTACCATTCTCATGACATCCCAGACATATATGTATGATGATGCTGCAGGACCATCTATCCTAGCAAAGATACGAACTGGATCTGACTTTCTCCACATACCCAGCAAAGAGATAAAAACAAAGGATTGGGAGAAAGAGAAGAAAAAACTGATTGGATACGAACTACACTGTGCAACCTTGGGGGAGTATTTCCGTCAAGGGAAGATACCCAGGGGCCTCCGTTGCAACCTCCGTCCTACTCTCTTCGCTGACAACAGCAAATATTGTGAAACCTATCAAAAAATTTTAAACAAATGTTCCTTCGACATCATCCTATTAACCATCGAACACCTGCAGGTTGCTATTAAAGAAACAGAGGACAAGATCTCTGCTATAGAAACGCAACTCTTCTCCACCATCAGCAGCACTGAATTGGACAACATCAAGAAGAAAACTGAATCTATTCTATCTAACCACCGCAGAACATTGGAAGAGCGTAAACGTACAAAATTCTTAAGGGATACAGAGGACTACCTATCCAACAAAGTCTATAGATGGGAAGATCCGATCCCCCGCAGACCGAGATATCCGAAACCACGCCGCCCTCATGGAGGTCCCACTCCATCTGGAGGAGCCTCACCGGCAGACTCTTCCGCAGGTTCCGGGAGCGACTCTGGAGGAGCTCCAACACCAAGACCTCATTTTTTAGGCATAACCGTCCCACCAGGAGGTCTAGGAGGAAGAGATCTGGATCGGCAGATGGTACTACGATCACAGGTAGGAGTCCAAATATAGTTATAAATATCTCTGACTACTCACTCTCTCCCTTAGAACTTAAAGTTTTAAACTTGGGTCTTTCTTTTTGCCCAACACCACGTTGGGATTCCTTCCAATTGGAGAAGGACCTCCAGCGTTTCTATAGAAGTTTGAGATTGAAGGTACACTTCAATGACACCCCACTCCCTAATGCCAACAGTTTGGGGACATTACATGAGCGAGTTGAGAGACCTGCAATGTCAATTGATACACTGGGTCTACGCAACCCCAGTAGCTTTATACCACCTAAAACCTACCATGCCATAGAAACTTTTGTGAATCTCTTAGACAGGGATATAAAGGAAACTGTTCATGATCAACGTATTGGCCTCCTCCCTGTCCGCCATAACCTATCTGCCTCTGACAAACAAGCCATTACCTCCCTAAAGGAGAACAACAATATCACTATCAAACCGGCGGATAAGGGTGGAGCAATAGTGGTCATGAACAGAAGCCAATATGTTAATGAAATCAGGCGACAACTAGCTGACACCACCACTTACAGGAAACTACAATCTGACCCAACTTACAACATCCGCAGGAAAATCGAAGCCACACTATCCAAACATCTACAACACGGAGCCATTGATAGCAAGACTAAGACATACCTTACCAACATCCACCCGATAACCCCGGTATTATACACGTTACCTAAGATCCATAAGGATCTCCATAACCCACCGGGTAGACCAATAGTCGCTTCCACTGACTCCATACTGAATCCACTATCCATATTCCTAGAGAAAATTCTCACACCATACACACACCAAACTCGATCCTTCATCTTGGACACTGGTGCTTTCCTTGAGAAAATACGGACCTTACATAACATCCCGATTGACAGCATTCTTTGTACATTTGACGTCAATAGTCTTTACACGTCCATTAAACATGATGACGGAATGAGGGCCGTACAACTAACTCTACAAGAAGCTGAAACCGACGTCAGGACCCAGGACCTGTGTATTGACCTACTTGACTTAGTACTTAGGGAGAACTTTTTCCGATTTGAGGACGAATTCTTTTTACAGACATGTGGGACCGCCATGGGTTCCAATGTTGCGCCAGCCTACGCAAATCTGTACATGGACCGCTTCGAACGAGAATTCATATACACTGATAACAACTATATCCAAAACGCGATCCTGTGGCTCCGCTATATCGATGATATTTTCTGTATTTGGCGAGGTACCGAACTCAGCCTACATGAGTTTCATAACAGGCTCAACGTAACCAGACCCGGTCTGACATTCACAATGACACATCACCATGACGAGGTGTTTTGAAAGATTCCCAGGGCAAATTGACAACCGACCTTTTTTGCAAACCCACGGACTGCAACAGTCTCCTGAGATTCGACAGCTGTCACCCTAAATACACTAAAAACAGTCTCCCCCGGTCACAGTTTAAGAGGGTGACCAGGATAGTGACTGATGAGACCAAGAGAGCCAATCGGTTGAAAGAGATGTCTGATAAGTTCAAAGAACGTAATTACCCTACCCCCTTACTGGATAGCGAGATGACACTAGCCCTAACAGATACAGAACAAACCACCATCAGAACAAACCGGAACACTCCTAGACTCCCCTTTGTCCATAACTATCACCCCGCCATTCTACGGGTACACAAACTTATACGCAACCACTGGCCACTCCTGACCAAAGCATATCCTCTGATTCAAGAATTCCAACAACAACCCATTATGTGTACTAAAAGGCCAGTGAATATCAGAGACAGACTGGTCAGAGCTGACATGCCCACTACATCACAACTACATCAAACTACCCTTTCAGGACATAGGAGAGTAGGCACATTCCCTTGCTTAGGACGTACATGCCGATGCTGTTCAAACGTCATCAGAGGACATGAGGTACAACATCCGCGCTCCGGTAAGGCGTATCCTATTAAAGGTTACTTCACCTGCGAAACTAATTTTGTAGTTTACGTAGTCAAATGTCCTTGTGGCTTGTTATACGTCGGTGAAACCACTCAGGCTGTGAGGGATCGTATCTCCAGCCACAAATCGACGATAAGAACCGAAAAAAACTGGTTACCACTACCAGCACACTTCCATGAGGCCAAACATAACGTCTCCCAACTACGTTTTCAGGTGTTGGAACAAGTTCACAGACCTAAACGAGGGGGTAATCATGTACAACTATTACGCCAAAGGGAAACCTATTGGATTTATACTCTTGACACACTGACACCTAAAGGTCTCAACCGCGAGATAGATTGGCTAATATGAATGTGGTTTTTCTCCTTTCTCCTAGACAAATACGTAGTAGCCTCCCTGTAGTCACCTCCACAGTGTTCCTCTTCCCGAGCGGTAAGACCACAATTTGCATAACTTAGCTTGCATCCCCCCCCCCCATTCCCCCCCCCCCCCCCCTTTTTTTGTTCTTTTTCCTCTTTATTCCTCCCTTTATTATTTGGACTCCACCCTGATCAATGTTACTTGATGGTTCCCCATTTATTGTTTTCTTTTTCAGGTCTTCATTGTTACGTTTTACATGCTGTTTTACATGTTTAATGTATGTGGTTGCCGTATGTTCTATAACCATCATAACCATAATCAGATGGCGTCTGATTACAACATCCTCAATGTATGTAATTATTATATGGCTTGATATGTTCCAGTACAATAGACCTAAACATCCACATTTTCGTCATACCCAGTAACAATCGGGTTTTATAGCTCTTCACCTATTGCACCCCACAAGATTAGGGGCTCTTCATTCATTCAATTTATTCCCCCCTTCTCTTCCACTTTCCCCCCCCTCCCCTACAGCATTATAACTACCAGCTTAGTCCTTTTCAGCCTCCGGGTCCCTAAGCAGTATGTAGCAGTCACAGCTTTCCTACAACAGCTTCCCTAACTCCAGGGGTTAACACAGGTAACGATACGTCACTTCCGGTGACGCCCCCTGACATCCCCATTTGGTTTTCCACAACAATGCTCCTAGGCGCGGAACGTCACTTCCGGTGACGTCACCCGCTCCTAGTGCGCATGCGCCGGCGTCCGGCGGCATTTCCGGCCTGGCCACCGGTCTGTTAGGATATAAGGGAGCGCGCTCCCTTCAGCTGTTGCCAGCCACTAAGCTTGGGCACAGATGTGTCAGCTGCCTACACTGCGCCACCAATATAAGTGAGACCGGACTCCTGACATCACACTAAGCTAAGTATCTCATCCTTCCCCTATTTCACTGATGTTATGCTTTGTGTCTCTTCCCTTGTGTATTCAGAGAGCTCTGCTCTACTATACCTCCATACAGGTGACCTGATACTACTGCAGGCTGAGATACAAAATACAACTTTCCCCTCGGTAACTATGTATATACTAATATACCTCACCTGTGACACATTTGAGTTGGCCTTAGACAGACACAGCAGTTGTGCACACTTTATTCCAGTGCAGGATACCATAATATATCCTCCCCTATCACCCTGATTACCATTGAACCACTTAGCTCTCATGCTTTATACTTATGGTATATATAACTAGGGGTCTGATACCTCCTGGGCTCTTACCCACTAACACACCACAATAGCTATCCTCACTGTTACACCATTTACCTATACTGCTGCCCTGATTTAAGTGCACTCAATTTTACAGGAAACCTTCAAACAAGGTTACCCTCTATGCTTATAGCATGAACAACCATTTCTCAAGCCTCAGCAACTAAGGGTATGTCTAGCCACTTTTACATATCTATACCACCACTATCGCAATACCTCAATGAAACCCCTTAGTACAGTTGATCCTTTCTTTCTCCTTTGATCTTGCAAAACTCGCTGACCCAACAGTCTTGTGCCATCACCAGTATATCATTTGAAACTATGAGATTTTTTCACTTGTATATATGTAGATACGTATCTTGTAAATACAGCAACCTCTTGGTTACTCACTGTAAATATTCTCAATGTTTTTCAGCGACTCTGTGAACAAGGCCAGTTACCTGGCCGAAACGTTAGCCTGTCGCTTCACCTTGAAATTGTAAATAAACTGTTCACTTGATGCAAACACTTCTATCGTACGTGTGCATTGATGCTCGATAGCCTATCATCATGTAGGAGGGCAGAGACAGGACTAAAAAGTTTTATCTCCCCGGAGTATCCCTTTAAGGATCGTTCTACACCTACATAACAGGGGTGCGGGGGCCGTTATCATCAGATCCGTGACCAATGTTGTTTTCAGACCTGGGGGATATTTTTTCTCCATAACACAAAAGAGGAACAAATCAGAGGCTCCGAAAGTAAAATTGAGGAAGATTCTGGAAAGGTCAGTGGTGGAATCTGCACCGGGCCCCGGGGCCCCACCTGCCGCATTTGTGTCCATACACAGAGATGTTTACATTGTTTGTTCTTACAGAACATCTGCGGCAGCGACTTGGAAAATACATGGAATACAACACATATCTCTTTCCAGCCCTGAAGGTTTGTTACAATGTATCAGTCCAGCTGTTTAGCTAAAAGAGCATTTTCTGGAATTTATATAATTGTAGCAAACCCTCAGCTGTGTGAACAGGGACAGAATTTCAGCTTCTGGGGATAAGAAAGAGCAATTGCATTGACTGACATCGAACAAATATCTTGAAAATAACATTAAACTTCACATCTCGCCCCAACAATATTGCTTTCTTCATGACAACCTGTCCTCCTTACATAAAAAGGACCAACAGGTTGTGATGGAGAACCTAAACTGTAACCAAACACCTAGATAAAGCGCACTGTGGGAGGCATATAGTTATTGCCCCTTAGGGCAAGAATAGCAGCCCGCACCAAATCTTGGCACTGTACCCGACTCTCAATTTGCTCTGGTTCGGTGGCAATCGGGATAATTAAAGGGGATAATGACAGCTGTCATCAAGCCCTGGACTTAGGATGTTCAGGCTCTATGACACCGCCACATTACCAATCCTGTAAGTAATAGTTAAAAACACAAATAAAATATACTTTATTTGAAATAAAACACAGAGTCCCTCTTTTACCCATTTACAGCAAGTTTCAATGGTAAAACCAAAACCCAATATCCCTTGACGATGCTCACCGGCTCTGCCATATCTTGGTGAGCACTGCTGAGCAGCTCTCTTACACTGACGGCTCTGACAGCTGCAGCAATGAGAGTAGTGACATCAGAGAGTTCATCTGAGGTCATCTGTGACCTCAGATGAACTCTCTGACTTCACCGCTATCACTGACACAGCTCTCAGTGTCATCAGTGTGAGAGCAATTTTCGTGGTGAGCTGTCACTGTATTCTCACTTCTCACGGCGATGTATCAGAGCCAGCGAGCATCGTGTTGTGGAGTTACCGACAGAGCTGGGTATGTTTGGGGTTAAAAAATGGGTAAAAGAGGACGTCTGTATGTTTTATTTCAAATAAAGGATTTTTCTTTGTGTATTTTAGCTCTTTACTTACAGGATTGGTAATGTGGGGGTCTCATAGAGGCCTGAACATCACGAGTCCAAGGCTTGCTGACAGCCGTCAATCCTCAGCTGTCATTAACCTCTTCAATTACCCCGACTGCCATCATACCATCATTGATGCCAATTGTCAAATCCATATGCCGTAATTAATATTTATTCTTCATTTCAAGACCTGGAATAAACTTTGACATTTGGTTTGGGGAAAACTCCACGATTGTCTACGAAAATTTCAGGAAGTGGTGAAAGATCACATGATCCTGGTTTGGATATTAAATGTTAGATTTATGAAGCGAATAACTGCAAAGTAAGAAACATAAACTGAAAGATATTATATAAGGTCGTAGTGTAATAACACAATGGAGAAGTTGTGTGACGGGTCTGCAGAGTAGACCCAAATATACAAGGGTCATCGATGAGGTCAAACACCGCCCACGCTCTTACAACACACTAAAAAGTTTTCCTTTGTTAAAAAGAAAGAAAAAAAAGGAAACAATATAAGAAAAAAAGAAAAGAAGGAACAGTATATTGAAAATTGGGAATGAGAAGGTCATTTGGATGCGATAATATCCAACGTGGAAACCAAGAATAAGAAACTTGTGTGGCGCCCCGCAACGAGTGCGTCACAGGAGGGTATTGCAGCCCAGACAACAGCAGCAATATTCTCTGACTAAGCAATGACATGGTTAAAACTCAGAGCTCCATACCCTACATGCACATCAGAATAGAGGGCCAATAAGGTCCTGGTGGGCAGAGTGTAGGAGTAGTGTGTTAGTGGAGAAGTTTAGTGGAGAAGAGAGACAACAAGAACAACTCCAGAGCCGGAAAGCAGCTCCTGTTCCGCCACCTCACCAGTGCCAACCACCTGTCCTGCCCATTAACTGTGTTATCCCACCGGAGACCATGACCTACCCCGTTCCAGGGTCTGAGACCATAACCGAACTCGTTCCAGAGCCGGAGCTTGAAAATTGCTCCACAATGGAACTGAAACCTGCTTGGTTCCCGCTGAGAAACCCATTACCGGTCTCACTACTAACCTAGAGACTGATACCTGTTTCCCCCCAGAACTGGAGGCCTCCTCTGAGACTACAGTAGCCTACCAGGTTACCGGGATAGAAACACCGCTACCACCTGAAAGCGCTGAAGCCACAGATGAGGAGGCAGGCAGCCTGGAAGCCCTGCGGGACGACCCCGTGGAGGACTCCGCAGCACCATCGCCCATCTGCCCGGAAGAATCCAATCCAGCATCTCTACCCGAAGCGCAGCCCGATGTGATCGTCGAAGGAGTGGAGGAAGAGGACGACGAGGCCCACAGTATTTCTGAGGACCTCTATTGCACCGGCTTTGCATGGGGAGATAACGAGGAACCTCCGGCCGAGCAACCTGCTCGGTTACACTGGTAGGGTGCAGCCGCGCCGCCTTCCCCGGTGCCGTTCGCTTGGGTGCCCATTCAGACTTCCCGCCAAGCTCAAGCTTCTCAGTAGCCCACGCATCGCAGTGACTACACCCATACCCCGTATTGTACAGACGACGATGTACGTCGGCTCCGCAGGGCGGAGTGGCGAGGTCGTGAACGCGCCAACATGGAGGCCCGTGCCGAGGCTCGTCGCCAACCCCCGTTACCTGATGAACTTCGCAAGGAAGGTAGAGTGACCTCGTTCAATCTATCTAACGGGTGGGGTTTCGCCAGGGAGGAGGGTGTGTACGTGGAGATATTTGTGGGGCGCCGCGATGTAGAGTCACATTTACCCAGAGGGCATCCAGATCGCGACTTGTATAGAGGGGACATGATCACATATGAGCGACATGCTTGCTATGATGGTTGGTTCTCTGCATAAGTGACTTTGTGTGGACATTCGAAACTGACTTTTCCCCGTTTAACCGCCAGAAGCGCGGCCCGGCGGCTAAAGCCCTGGACTTACCCTAAGAACGGTACACCGCCCGCCAGGTCCGCAGCGGTTAACCTGTTGATACCTGTTTCTTTTACTTGCAACATCGTAAGTAAAATGCATACCTGTTATTAATAAAAGTGTTATTACCTGTTTATAAAAATGTAAAAACCTCTCTGTAATGTTGGGTTTCGTGACACTTGGGGACAAGCGTATTCCACCAAGGGGGAGTGTGGCGTCCCGCAACGAGTGCAATGACATGGTTAAAACTCAGAGCTCCATACCCTACATGCACATCAGCATAGAGGGCCAATAAGGTCCTGGTGGGCGGAGTGTAGAGGTAGTGTGTAGTGGAGAAGTTTAGTGGAGAAGAGCGACAACAAGAACAACAGTTTCTGCGAGTTCAGCAGACCCTCTGCAAGAATGTAGGAGAAGGAGGAAGCAGAGTGTGGCCGGGAGGAACGTAGGAGACGGGGCTCTGCACAGTCTCATGCAGCCCCTAGGCCACAACCACCACCGGTTAGGCACCATTATCCCGATGCCTCAACAACCGGTCTCTGGGCAACTATATGCGGGTCAAAATACACCCGTGCCCATCTACAACCGGATTACTGGTTCCGAAGCTGGGAGTAATTTATCACTGCCATGCAAACCAGGAGTGGAGGGATCGCTCTACAGGAGTACCCTACCGCCGCCGTAAACACAGCCGTCTTGCCAGCGGAGTACCCACCAAAAGGACCCAAGGCTCCCCACACATTACGGTCAGAATTCACCGGTAGGGAAATTGAAGCAGCCTCCTTGTACCCGATCTGGCACCCCAAGGCGACAACGGCAACACAAACTAGATTAGAATGGAGCAACACCGCGGAGCTCCGAGAAACACTGGTCATTGCTGAGTCCACCCGGTCCGTTACCCGTTAACTGTATGCCATGTACTGCCTGCTGGTTACAGTAAAGTACCCGTTACAGAGACTTTCAGTGTCCGTGCCTTTTTCAGAACTGTCCATCTCCGCATACGGGTCATTCCATGTCAAGTGATCCAAAAATGAATATTTTTTTTCCCTGACGTCTTCAGATTTTTTAAATTTTTTTTCTATATGAAGAACAACTTTAGTTAATTACAAAAAAAAAGTTTTGAATTTTTTTCTTCATCAGTTAATTTTTTACAGATTTTTAAAGTTTTAAAAAAGCGCGAATTTTGGCCTGGTATGACTTTACATTTTCTATCATATCTCGGGCTAGAAATAAGATAGAGAAACAAAATAAACACCGTTGTACTCAGAATTGTACAGGCTTTCACTAGATATGTCACAAGAGGATCTTTGTTAACATTTTACCCATGCGACCGCAAACGCAAAATGTTAAAACGCATTTACAAAAAATCGGCATCATTTAAATATTTCAAAAACTGCCCATGTGTCTGCTGTGCTCTTAGCCACATCTGTACCAAATTTCAAGTTGGGATCACGATGGGATCATATTTTAAAATATTTTACTATTAATAGCGTCAATGGGTCATTCCAGATCAAGTGATCTAAATATGAATATTTTTTTTTACCTGATGTCTTTAGATTTTTTTATTTTTTTTTTCTATTTGAAGTACTACTTTAGTTAATTACAAATTAAAAGTTTTGAATTTTTTTCTTAATCAGTTAATTTTTTACAGATATTTAAAGTTTTAAAAAAGTGTGAATTTTGGCCTGGTATGGCTTTACATTTTTTTATCTCGGGCTAGAAATAAGATAATGAATCGGGAGAGGCATCATTTTACTCAGAACGGTAACAGCTTTCATTTGATATGTCACAAGACTATATTTTTTTATATTTTGTTTGGGAAAAATCAAATTCAAAATTTTGATGCGCAATTGTGAAATAAATGTTAGTTTGAAAATTGTGAAAAAATGCCTGTGTGTTACTTGTGTTCTTGGTTATATTTGTGCAGAGATTCAACTTGGGACCTGTCAAATTTATATATTTTTTATTTTATGGTTGTGTGAGTTATTACAACTTATTGAATAAAACATTTATATGCAACAAAAAAAAAACACAAAACACAAATCCCGTAAATCAGGATAAATATATCTTAATCATCAGAACACAGCGCTCAGCATTTTCAACCTGAATGCATTGAACAAACCAAAAGAAAAAAGGTGATCATATCCTCAAGTGTGATTAAACAAGATTAAAAGAACCAAAAATGTTAACCCCTAGTTATACATGTAAATTTGTTTCTATTATATCATTAAACATGACATTTATGAAGTGTTCTATATGAAGTACAACTTTAGTTAATTACTAATAAAAAGTTTGGAATTTTTTTCTTTATCAGTTAATTTTTTACAGGTTTTTAAAGGTTTAAAAAAGCGTGAATTTTGGCCTGGTATGGCTTTACATTTTCTATCATATCTCGGGCTAGAAATAAGATAAACAAAATAAACACCATTCTACTCAGAACTGTCAAGGCTTTCACCAGAGATGTAACAAGAGGATCTTTGTTACTTTTTTACCCATGCGATCGTAAACTCAAAATTTTAAAACACATTTACGAAAAATCGGCATAATTTAAAATTTTCCAAAACTGCCCATGTGTCTGCTGTGCTCTTAGCCTCATCTGTACCAAATTTCAAGTT
Organism: Allobates femoralis; assembly: GCA_033576535.1. Taxonomy (NCBI): domain Eukaryota; kingdom Metazoa; phylum Chordata; class Amphibia; order Anura; family Aromobatidae; genus Allobates; species Allobates femoralis. Next base: position 17,996,747 of record JARQOC010000002.1, read on the forward strand.
GGGATCGCGATAGGATCATATTTTAAAATATTTAACTATAATAGTGTCAATTCGAAAATCTTGAATTCAGATCTGTTCAGCCTGTGGTCTAAAAGTGTGTGGTCTATATTCACCAAATAATCCATGATTTTTAGACATTACTGTATTATTTTGATATGTTACAGCTTAGAAGTAGGAGAGGACATATAGGAGAAAGCTTTGTTAGGGCTCAACCTGAGAATGAACAATATTGTATTGAATATTGTACAAACCAGGACTACGAAGAGGAGGAGAGTTTGTTAAAACATCGGTTACAGGAAGCAGAACCCATCAAAGGGACTCAGCAATAACACACTTTCATTCCATGTAGTGAAACAGAAATAAAAACAAGGATTCTTTAATTCAGCAAAGACAGTGAAGTCCATGTAGTGGTAGAAGGCGGCACAAGATTGGCAATGGATGACATAACTGGCTATGTAACCTGTGAATATGGTTGGTGCTGGTGGCGGCTACTGTACTCTCCAAAGACTGTGAAAATGAAGAAGTAGATTTGACTTCATTGCGTCCTTCTGGTCCAGCACCATCATTTGTGTATCCAAGAAAGCCAGACATTTTAAAAGTGCACAAAAGTCAGATAACAACTCAGGTGAAGCCGAACACAGTGACAGGCCGTACATACTGTGACACAAAAGGAAATGGCGATTGCTAGTAAGCGTTTATGGACAAGATTACATTTCACCCACTAGAAGGAACAAATTGATGATAAAAGGCCACTTTAAAAACATACTATTAATTGTTTGATTAGTTCATGTTTTATAGAATGAGGATTTAACTACTGTACTATTCTTATTAAACACTTAATAAATGACATGTTTAGTGATATAATAGAAAACTAATTTCTATGTATAAATAGGGGTTAACATTGTTGGTTCTTTTAATATTGTTTAATCAAACTTGAGGATATGATCACCTTTTTTTCTTTTGGTTTGTTCAATGCATTCAGGTTGAAAATGCTGAGCGTTGTGTTCTGATGATTAAGATGTATTTATCCTGGCACTTATGGGATTTGTTTTTTGTGTTTCTTTTTTGTTGCATGTAAATGTATATTTGTGCAGAGATTCAACTTGGGACCTGTCAAATATATATTTTTTTAATTTTATGGTTGTATAAGTTATTACAACTTATTGAATAAAAATTCAATAAGCTGTAATAACTCATACAACCATAAAATAAAAAATATATAAATTTGACAGGTCCCAAATTGAATCTCTGCACAAATATAACCAAGAAGACAAGTAACACACAGGCATTTTTTCACAATTTTCAAACTAACATTTATTTCACAATTGCGCATCAAAATTTTGAATTTGATTTTTCCCAAACAAAATATAAAAAAATATAGTCTTGTGACATATCAAATGGAAGCTGTTACCGTTCTGAGTAAAATGATGCCTCTCCCGCTTCATTATCTTATTTCTAGCCCGAGATAAAAAAAATGTAATACCATACCAGGCCGAAATTCGCACTTTTTTAAAACTTTAAATATCTGTAAAAAATTAACTGATTAAGAAAAAAATTCAAAACTTTTAATTTGTAATTAACTAAAGTTGTACTTCAAATAGAAAAAAAATTTAAAAAATCTAAAGACGTCAGGTAAAAAAAAAATATTCATATTTAGATCACTTGATCTGGCATGACCCATTGACGCTATTAATAGTAAAATATTTTAAAATATGATCCCATCGCGATCCCAACTTGAAATTTGGTACAGATGTGGCTAAGAGCACAGCAGACACATGGGCAGTTTTTGAAATATTTAAAGAGCGCCGATTTTTCGGAAATGCGTTTTAAAGTTTTGCGCTTGCGATCACATGGGTAAAATGTTTAACAAAGATCCTCTTGTGACATATCTGGTGAACGCCTGTATAGTTCTGAGTAGAATGGTGTTTATTTTGTCTCTCTATCTTATTCCTAGCCTGAGTTATGAGGAGAAATGTAAAGGCAGGCAACAGCGAAATTCACACTTTTTTCGAACTTTGAAAATCATTTAAAAAAATAATACATTTTTTTTTTTTAATTTCTCTTCACATTTTGCATTGTCTGATATGCTATTATCAAATAACAAAATCTCAAAAGAATTAAAAATATAGAGGTAATAATCATTGGTTCACTTGACATGGAATGGCCCATACTACAGGTAACTGCAGCTGCCTCACAACATCTTGTGCAGCTCCTGGCTCCGGGGACTTCCCGCTCATCCTGTGGGGAGCGTTCCATCTTGCTGCATTCCATCCCCCGGAGGCCCAAGCAGCGCCGGTGGACATCACCGGACCTCTCACAGGTGGCGTCACGACTTGAAACAACCTTTTAAATCTGTTCAGCCAACACTTTTGAATCTGGACCGCACCGGTTCCCACAGCTGCAGGCGCGGTTCCGTGACAAGAGGAAGAAAAACGCCGGCTACGGTGGGTCTCAGACACTTGCAGGACCAAGAGAGAGAAGCAATGATGATGGTCGGCTCCTCCGTCCTCCTCGGCCCATCACAGTCTTCCCAGGGTTTCTGGCCTGAGAGTTAGTGTATACATATTTTTGGTGCCAGTAATTGCTATTCTGATATTTTTAATTTGTATCTAATAAAATTACATATTTGTAGTGGAATTTTTGTCTTGTGGCTCCTGAGGGTAATTTGTCCATATAGTGACTGTCACTGATGCGGAATCTGGTCACTGTCACTGTTGGCAATGTCTATGACTGTCACTGTTGGAGGGTCCTGTGGCTGTCACTGTTGGAGGGTCCTGTGGCTGTCACTGTTGGCAATGTCTATGACTGTCACTGTTGGAGGGTCCTGTGACTGTCACTGTTGGAGGGTCCTGTGACTGTCACTGTAGGGGGTCCTGTGGATGTCAATATTGGGGGTCCTTTGGCTATCATTATTGAGGGTCATTTAATTGACGCTGATATGGAGGTTCTTTTGCTGTCTTTTTTACGGTCTCCTGGTACTGCCTGTGGTGTAGCAATCACCAATCCGGTTGGGGTTCACTCATATGGCAGCAATATTTAACTCGTGCAGAGAAAAGTCCACTGACCGGGCACAACACACGTGGAGCTCTGCTAACAGTCTGTCGGCTATCCCCCGGTGCCTGGTGTTGCACAGCCTTAGAACAAGCAATCTAAGATTCATAAAGAAGTGAATAAAGAAAGGCGGCACTCACCATGTAGGCTGGTGGAAGAGCAATATTTAAGCACACAGCAATGGTTACTCAATTAAATATGTTTTCCAGTTTATTACACTTTCAGACTCCAGATCCACATAACAGAATGAGCCTTTCTTTGGCTGTTCAGCAATATACCCATCACACACAGTCTGTCACTGCTGGAATTGTCCATACAGACTCCACTGGCTTTTGCTCAGCCTTTACTCACGGTTTTCATGTCCGTTACCTCTCTTAAGGTTTTGGGCAGCATTTACCACTCAGCTGCTCCCGGTATCCTCACACAGTCTCCAGTCCAGCATAGTATGTGTCCTGCTCCATTTGCAGGATATAGGAAGACTGTCCTTACCGAGAACCAGTCACCTGATATCCTACCTGACAGTCACAGGTGGGAAGCTGGGTTCAATCACAAACACACACAGAGCTGCCTGCATCTAACCCCTGGTGAAATGCTGAGACACATCTATATTGCCTCAGCCCTCTGCCTGTGTATTGTACACCACCCATCCACACCATGGGTGGCTGCCATATCACATGCCATTGTTTCAGAGCCAAAAAGACAGATCTAATTAGGCAGAGGAAGATTAATGATGGAGTGTGAATAAGGACATGCTGAGTACATGAATTTCGAGGGGCATTATTTTATTTTATTTTATTTTTTTTTTACAAAATTTAGGATTTTTTTAGACAATAAAGTAGTAAAGAAAATCATCCATGTTACTCACTGATCTGGTGAAACATGTTTCTAGGTCATTTTTGCAATTCATGTTGTGAAAAACAAAACGTTTGGGGACAACATTAGTTGAGTTTTAGGTACAGGTATGTGCGTGTTAACGATGTGAATGCCATATTGAAGCTTTGTAGCTCCATTGCTGTCTTTTGCCCTAAAGGCATCCAGAGGATAAAGAAATATAAAAAAAATTAGACGAACCAGCACTACCATAGGATGGCATACGATGTAAACCGTGCAACTCCACACATTCATTACAAACTGTATTTACCGTATATACTCGTGTATAAGCCGACCCGTGTATAAGCCGACCCCCCTACTTTTGCCCCCAAAACCTGGGAAAACCTATTGACTCATGTATAAGCCGAGGGTGGACCCCAGCACAGGTATACAGCCCCCAGCAGTGTGGTATACAGCAGCCCCAGAGGTATATACAGCAGCCCCAGTGGTAGTCTACAGCAGCAGCCCCAGTGGTATATACAGCAGCAGCCCAGTGGTTAGTATACAGCAGCCCCAGAGGTGTATACAGCAGCCCCAGTGGTAGTATACAGCAGCCCCAGAGGTATATACAGCCCCAGTGGTAGTATACAGCAGCCCCAGAGGTATATACAGCCCCAGTGGTACTATACAGCAGCCCCAGTGGTAGTATACAGCAGCCCCAGTGGTAGTATACAGCAGCCCCAGTGGTAGTATACAGCAGCCCCAGAGGTATATACAACCCCAGTGGTACTATACAGCAGCCCCAGTGGTAGTATACAGCAGCCCCAGTGGTAGTATACAGCAGCCCCAGAGGTATATACAGCCCCAGTGGTACTATACAGCAGCCCCAGTGGTAGTATACAGCAGCCCCAGTGGTAGTATACAGCAGCCCCCGAGGTATATACAGCCCCAGTGGTACTATACAGCAGCCCCAGTGGTAGTATACAGCAGCCCCAAAGGTAGTATACAGCAGCCCCAGAGGTATATACAGCCCCAGAGGTATATACAGCAGCCCTAGTGGTGTATACAGCAGCCCCAGAGGTATATACAGCAGCCCTTAGGTAGTATACAGCAGCCCCAGTGGTGTATATAGCAGCAGCAGCCCCAGGGGTGTATACAGCAGCAGCCCCAAAGCTGTATACAGCAGCAGCCCCAGGGCTGTATACAGCAGCAGCCCCAGGGCTGTATACAGCAGCAGCCCCAAAGCTGTATACAGCAGCAGCCCCAGGGCTGTATACAGCAGCAGCCCCGGAGGTATACAGGCCCCCCTATCAAGCTCCAGGGCCCCCCCCCCCTTGCGCGGCACACCTGTAAAGGAAAATCATACTTATCAGTGTCCCGCGCTGTCCCGCCGCTTGCCGACACACGATCCCGGGCTTCAATCCGCGTCTTCCGGCTTCCTATGGTCGCGGGTAATGACGTCATTGCCCGCGACCACAGAAGACGCGGATTGAAGCCCGGGATCGTGTGTCGGCAAGCGGCGGGACAGCGCGGGACAGTG
>JARQOC010000002.1:18002247-18065419 GCA_033576535.1 Allobates femoralis
AGCTGCCAAAAAATCTCACATCAACCCCTTTGTTGGTGAGTCTCCCACCGCTACACAGCAGGTGGAGGAGCGGGGTAACTGCCAGTTTTTGGCATCTGTCATGGAGGCAATTTTCAGTGTGGGGGCCCAGAACGCTTGGTCCTTGCCATTCAGAGAATTACAGCCCCCAGCTGCCTGGGTTATTTTGGCTGGCAATAGAAAATACGGCTAAGCCCATGCCAATTTTTCTTTTTAGTTATATATTTAAATAACTAAAAAAAAAAAAAAGGGCTCCCCTGTATTTTTCATTGCCAGCAAATGTAACACCAGGCAGCGAGTAGCTGCTTGTTTTATTATTTAAAAATAAAAACATAGAAACAGACTTTTAACTAAAAATACATTTATTTACATACATTAGGAGAAAGCATGGGGAGAAGAGAGACAGCAGACAGAGGAGAGACCACAAAGGGGGGAGACAGCCGCCACAGAATCCGTCCCCATCGTGATGTCCTTGTGATGTCATATCAGTCTAAGGAAGAAGGACAGAGGGTCCCAGGACCTCCGCCGGTATACTCACTGTAAAGCTTTCTGCTTTCTGCGGTGATCCTGGCTGGATACGCTGCTGGTGTCGTCTCCGCTGTTGCCAGGTGTCCCCTGATTTCTTCCAGGTGATGAAATCACTGACGGGGAAAGTCAAGTCTCAGATCTAAAAAAAATGATGATTTTATTACATTGTGCCCAGATGCCACAATACATGGGGCCTCTGTAACTCCATTGTGCAGAGGGTTTATATATACACAATACAGCAATAGATGGATGTATCCCCAACCCTGGTAAATAGCTGGATGCATTTTCTGTACATTACAAGGGAGAAGGAGACAGGTCCTTAGGCTGAATGGTGATCTGGTAGAAATGCTTTTCGATGTCCCACTTCATGGTTTAGAGGACATGAGCGGGGATATTTCTATATAAGATGAAACTATACAGTGAATAGAGCTGTGATCTGCTTCACTTCTGGCTGCAGAGAACCTATGCACAGCTGAACAAGGGGGTGACAGACGTCAGACCCAAAAAGACCTGATATGGATGACTTATCCAAAGTGTAAGGATACGCCACCAATATCTACAGCTGAAAGCAGAAGTTTCCATACTCTATATAAAAAGACACATCTGCATGATTTTCTCACTATCTGACATGAAATCAGAATAAACCTTGACTTTTTAGGTCAGTTAGGATTACCATAATTATTAATATTTACCAAATGTCAGAATAATAAGAGAATGTTTTAAATCATTTTTATTACTTTCTGCAGTCACAAGTTTACTTTGCCTTTATACAATTAAGGACAGCCCATATGATGTCATGTGTTTGGAAGCTTCTGATAGGCTTATTGACCAGATTATAAACAAATTTGGTGAAGGAAAAGAGAATGAAAATAATTTTTATGTTAAATGATGCCCGTCTTATAATGTGAGCGTCCATCTTACATTCAGTATACAGGTTTCCCATCCTGGGCCTCATCCTGGTATATATAGTCCCCATCCTGGTGCATGACACCCCATCTTGGACCCACTATAGCCCCCCCATCCTAGTACATGGCACGCCATCCAGGACAAGCCATAGCCACCCATCCTGGTACATGACACCCTATCCTGGACTCACCATAGCTACCCATCCTGGTACATGGCAACTATTACCCCTATCACCAGTTCAGTGTAGAAAAGAGAAAATAATACGTAAAAATGAATAAAAAAGGCCATTACGTATTTTAGTTATTTTAAAACTGGTAATTATCCTAAAGGGTCTATAGCGCCCATTCAATTTGACACCACGGGGAATCTTTAGGGTGCTGACCCCGCTGTCAGGTAGGGGCAGGGGGAATCTAGTAGACAGGGGTTACTTTTTCCTCCCTATATTCAGTACACCATCACTTTTTCAGTTGAGGTTTCTTGTTTGAATGTTCATTTGAAGTTAACAATAAATATAAGATTTTAGGGAAATTCTGTCTTTCTAATAACTTCTAGTTCTATAAAAAACAATAGATTTACCTCCCAATGTAGATCCAACAACACTGTGTAGAATAACCAACGCTAATCCACAAATTAACACGAGCAATTCTAGATCTGTGTGTCTCTACTGAGATCCAGATCTAGAATGAGCAGTGGTGAGATACAGTCTTACAGTAAACATTCCTACTGTGACATCACAGAGTTCCGCTCATTTGCATAAACAGGAAGTAGTTCCGCTCATTTTCATATACAGGAAGTGATGTCATCACAGCCTTTCTCTTTCTGCCCATTGATAGTAATGGAGCACATTCATTCCAATGGTAAAGATTAGTAATTAAATATTATTATTATTAATTATGGAGCCGCACATCCATTAAACATTTAACCCCTTAGTGACAGAGCCAATTTCCACCTTAATCACCATTTTTAACAATTCTGCCCAGTGTCACTTTAAGAGGTTATAACTCTGGAGCTTCACCGGCCCCCAGTGATCCCGAGACTGTTATTTCATGACATATTGGACTTCATGTTAGTGATAAATTTAGGATGATATTTTTTATGTTCATTTGTGAAAAAAATAGAATTTTGTTGAAAAGTTTGAAAATTTTGCATTTTTATGCCCTTAAACCAGAGATTAATGTCACACAAAATACCGTAGTTAATACATCACATTTCCCACATGTCTAATTTACATCAGCACAATTTTGGAAATATCATTTTTATTGTTAGGGAGTTAGAAGGGTTCAAAGGTCATCAGCAATTTTTCATTTTTACATCAAAATTTACAAAACCATGTTTTTAGTGATCACATCACATTTGAAGTGACTTTGAGGGGCCTAGGTGACAGCAAATACCCCAAAGTGACACCATTCCAAAAACTGCCCCTCTCAAGGTCCCATAACCACATTCAAGAGGATTATTAACCCTTCAGTGCTTCACAGAAATGAATGCAAGGTGGAATGAAAGAAGAATTTCATTTATATTTTACCTAAAAATGTTCCTTTAGCCTCAATTTATTCACTATTACCAGGGACAGTATGACAAATTGGATGCCACAATTTGTTACCCAGTTTATTCTGAAAGCGGGGATACCCCACATGTGGTCAGAAACCTCTTTGGAGAATTTGGAGGACTCGGGGAAGGATCAATATATGAATTTTAGAAATGCTGAAATGAATTGCAGACACCATGTCGCATTTCCAGGGCCCCTAGGGGCCTAAACAGTAGAAACCCCCAAAAGTCACCCTATTTTAGAAACTAGACCCCTGATGGGTTCACTCACATCTGCATATAAAATCTGTATTGTTATAATCGGTATGATGTCTGGGGTGAGTACTATATGGTAACACTGACGTGTCGGTATGATGTCTGGGGTCAGTATTATATGGTAACACTGACGTGTCGGTATGATGACTGGGGTCAGTATTATATGGTAACACTGAGGTGTCAGTATGATGTCTGGGATCAGTACTATATGGTAACACTGATGTGTCGGTATGATGTCTGGGGTCAGTACTATATGGTAACACTGAGGTGTCAGTATGATGTCTGGGATCAGTACTATATGGTAACACTGATGTGTCGGTATGATGTCTGGGGTCAGTACTATATGGTAACACTGAGGTGTCGATGTGATGTCTGGGGTCAGGACTATATGGTAACACTGACGTGTCGGCATGATGTCTTGGGTCAGTACTATATAGTAACATAGTAACATACGGTAGTTTTTAAGGTTGAAGGAAGACTGTACGTCCATCTAGTTCAACCCATAGCCTAACATGTTGATCCAGAGGAAGGCAAAAAAACACTATATTAACACTATGGTAACACTGACATGTCGGTATGATGTCTGGGTCAGTAGTATATGGTAATACTGAGGTGTCGGTATAATGCCTCGGGTCAGTACTATATGGTAACACTGATGTGTCGCTGTGATGTCTGGGGTCAGGACTATATGGTAACACTGACGTGTCAGTCATGATGTCTAGGGTCAGTACTATATGGTAACACTGACATGTCGGTATGATGTCTCGGGTCAGTACTATATGGTAACACCGATGTGTCGGTATGATGTCTGGGGTCAGTACTATATGGTAACACTGACGTGTGAGTATGATGTCTCAGGTCAGTACTATATGGTAACACTGACATGTCAGTATGAAGCATCGGGTCAGTACTATATGGTAACACTGACGTGTGAGTATGATGTCGAGGGTCAGTACTATATGGTAACACTGACATGTCGGTATGAAGCATCGGGTCAGTACTATATGGTAACACTCAGTGGCGTACCATCCGCGGTCGCAGGGGTCGCAAGTGAGACCGGGCCCGGAGGTACAGGGGCCCGGAGCCCGCCGACCCCTGCTACCGCTGCGCCAGCTGTGTGGCGCTCTACCCGGCCGGTCCCCGCCGGAGGACTACTGGTACTCACCGCTGACACAACCACCCCGCCCCCCTTCTTCCCCTGCATTCAGACCGCGGGAGCAGGCTGGGGACTGTAGGAGGCATACAGCAGCACGCCTACCTCTCTGCCGAAGAGGAGCTGCTTAGAGTCTTCTGGCCTGGCCTGCTCTCCTCCTCACACAGCACCGCTTGAATCACTGCTTCCTGGGCCTGGCATGAAGAGCTTCAGGGGGCATGGAGAACACAGGAAAAAAGGTGCAGTGTGTGTGTGTTGACTATATGTGCAGTGTATGTGACTGTATGTGCAATGTATGTGACTGTGAGTGCAATGCATGTGACTGTGGGTGCAATGTATGTGACTGCATGTGCAATGCATGTGACTGTGAGTGAAATGCATGTGACTGTGAATGCAATGCATGTGACTGTATGTGCAATGATGTGACTGTATGTGCAATGCATGTGACTGTGAATGCAATGCATGTGACTGTATGTGCAATGCATGTGACTGTGAATGCAATGCATGTGACTGCATGTGCAATGCATGTGACTGTATGTGCAATGCATGTGACTGTGAATGCAATGCATGTGACTGTATGTGCAATGCATGTGACTGCATGTGCAATGTATGTGACTGTGAATGCAATGTATGTGACTGTATGTGCAATGCATGTGACTGAGTGCAATGTATGTGACTGTGAATGCAATGCATGTGACTATGTGCAATGTATGTGACTGTATGTGCAATGCATGTGACTGTGAATGCAATGCATGTGACTAAGTGAGTGCAAGTGCATGTGACTAGTGCAATGTCATGTGACTGTAGTGCAGTGCATGTGACTGTGAGTGCAGTGCATGTGACTGTGAGTGCAGTGCATGTGACTGAGTGCAGTGCATGTGACTGTGAGTGCAATGTATGTGACGATGTGCAATGCATGTGACTGAGTGCGGTGAGCAGGCTGTGTGTGCAGAATTATATTATCTGGAACGGCTATGAGGCGGCATTATTGTGAGGCGGCATTATATTATTTGTAGCGGCTGTGAGGCAGCATTATATTATTTGTAGCGGCTGTGAGGCGGCATTATATTATCTGGAGCGACTGTGAGGTAGCATTATATTATGTGGAGCGGCTGTGAGGCGGCATTATATTATCTGGAGTGGCTGTGAGGCGGCATTGTATTATCTGGAGCAGATGTGAGGTGGCATTATATTATCTGGAGCGGCTGTGAGGCAGCATTATATTATCTGGACCGGCTGTGAGGTGGCATTATATTATCTGGAGCGACTGTGAGGCGGCATTGTATTATCTGGAGCGACTGTGAGGCAGCATTATTTTATCTGGAGCGGCTGTGAGGTGGCATTATATTATCTGGAGCGGCTGTGAGGTAGCATTATATTATCTGGAGCGGCTGTGAGGTAGCATTATATTATGTGGAGCGGCTGTGAGGCGGCATTATATTATCTGGAGCGACTGTGAGGCAGCATTATTTTATCTGGAGCGGCTGTGAGGTGGCATTATATTATCTGGAGCGGCTGTGAGGTGGCATTATATTATCTGGAGCGGCTGTGAGGCGGCATTATATTATGTGGAGCGGCTGTGAGGTAGCATTATATTATGTGGAGCGACTGTGAGGTGGCATTATATTATGTGGAGCGGCTGTGAGGCGGCATTATATTATCTGGAGCGACTGTGAGGCAGCATTATATTATCTGGAGCGGCTGTGAGGTGGCATTATATTATCTGGAGCGGCTGTGAGGTGGCATTACATTATCTGGAGCGGCTGTGAGGCGGCATTATATTATGTGGAGCGGCTGTGAGGTAGCATTATATTATGTGGAGCGACTGTGAGGTGGCATTATATTATGTGGAGCGGCTGTGAGGCGGCATTATATTATCTGGAGCGGCTGTGAGGCGGCATTATATTATGTGGAGCGACTGTGAGGTGGCATTATATTATGTGGAGCGGCTGTGAGGTGGCATTATATTATCTGGAGCGGCTGTGAGGCGGCATTATATTATGTGGAGCGACTGTGAGGTAGCATTATATTATGTGGAGCGACTGTGAGGTGGCATTATATTATGTGGAGCGGCTGTGAGGCGGCATTATATTATCTGGAGCGACTGTGAGGCAGCATTATTTTATCTGGAGCGGCTGTGAGGTGGCATTATATTATCTGGAGCGGCTGTGAGGTGGCATTACATTATCTGGAGCGGCTGTGAGGCGGCATTATATTATGTGGAGCGGCTGTGAGGTAGCATTATATTATGTGGAGCGACTGTGAGGTGGCATTATATTATCTGGAGCGGCTGTGAGGCAGCATTATATTATCTGGAGCTGCTGTGAGGCAGCATTATATTATCTGGAGCTGCTGTGAGGCAGCATTATACTATAATGGAGGATCATATATACCTGAATGAGGGACATTAATACATAATGAAGGGGAGAGGGGTCAATTTGTGAGTCTTTATAGGATTTAGAACATTACGTGGGACCTGTACATCTGACCAATGTGGGCGCCTAGGGGAAGGGGGGGCCCAGGTCCAAATTTCGCACCGGGGCCCTTCGGACTCTAGTTACGCCACTGGTAACACTGACGTGTCGGTATGATGCCTCGGGTCAGTACTATATGGTAACACTGACGTGTCGGCATGATGTCTAGGATAAGTACTATATGGTAACACTGAGGTGTTGGTATGATGTCTGGGGTCAGTACTATATGGTAACACTGACGTGTCGGTATAATGTCTTGGGTCAGTACTATATAGTAACACTGAGGTGTGAGTATGATGTCTGGGGTCAGTACTATATGGTAACACTGATGTGTCGGTATGATGTCTGGGGTCAGTACTATATGGTAACACTGAGGTGTTGGTATGATGTCTCGGGTCAGTACTATATAGTAACACTAAGGTGTCGGCATGATGACTTGGGTTGGTACGAGTTTGTAGATACTAAACATGTTACTTTTACTGTTATGAGTTTGAGCAGGAGCGTGGCCACAAGTCCCTATTCTTATATCTACTTTCCTGGACTTTTACTGTTATGTAAGTAATGAAAAAAATGCAGAAGTTTTTATAGAAAAAAAATTTAGTTTTTGTCGCCATTTTCGTGCCCCTTAGCGTTCTCATTTTTGGTATCTGGGGCTGTGTGACGGCTTATTTTTTATGTCTTGAGCGGACGTCTCTAATGATACCATTTTTGGGTAGATGTGCTGTTTTCATCGCCCGTTATTGCATTGTATTGCAATATTGTGGCAACCAAAAGTTTGGCATTTGGACTTTCTTTTCTCATTACATAGTTTATAGATCTGATTAATTGATTTTATATTTTGATAGATAGCAGTGATACCAAATATATGTATTTGTGTTTAAATAGTTTTATTTTCAAAGAGGCAAAAGGGGGATGATTCAAACTTTTAGGTCTTGTTTTTTTCATATTTTGTTAAACTTTTTTTTATTCTTTCTTTATTTTACACTACCTCAGCACTGCACAGCCCGATCACTTATCCTGTGCACACATGAGCTGCTGCATGTCTGTGCACAGGAGAAATGATCACTTTCTGTGGATGCCGGCGCTCGCCAGTCATCCATAGCAAGTAAGTCATAACCGCTTCCATGGTTATCACAGGTCCTTGGACTGTAATGGCAAAGCATTGCGTCCCCGTGATCGCATCACAGGACATCTGGTGCCAGCGGGGAACAGAGCGATCCCCACTGAGGTTCTTTACATCACGCTGTCAATCCCTGATCCAATCGGTGCTGTTAACTTCACAGGTCAGATGATCAGATCAGCTGCCATGTGCAGGGGATGATGTGAGCTCTGCACGCGAGCTCGCATCAGATGGAGGGAACACGGCCAAGGACGTACTGTTATACCTTTGGCCATGAGGGGGTTAAGGCTTTGTTCACATATTGCATTATTTGCAGCATTATTTTATGGAAATCAATAGCACCAGCAAAAGCGGTGAGATTTCATCATTGTCATTCACACTTGTGGGGTTTTTCCTGACTGAATTGGAAAACTGCTGCGTTTCTTAAATCTGCAGGACGTCAGTTCTTGCAGCGTTTTTTCCATCCGCACAAAGAAAAAGTTTAAAAAATGTTGCAATTACGTAGTTTTGTTAAATAAAATTGATTCTAAATGTACTGTAGACAAACCACACAATAATCCATAGCAGGTTTTGGCTGCTGAAATAAAAAACTGCAGCAAATATGCAATGTGTGAACACGGCTAAGGAGGGTTTCACACGTTCATTTTTCTAGCCGACGTCCTAATCCGGATGAAATCTTTAGCCTCCTGCTCCAGCCGGTCTCCATAGATTTAGAAGGGGGACGCAGGCACGTGCGGTGGGATAAGGTTTCCGCCGGAAACACATGCATCGTTTTTACCTCCTCCCGGGACGGACAGAGTTGCAATTTTGTGGCTGGTTACAAACCTGAGGTCACCGGACGCGGCGCACTGCAGCAAGAAATAGAATGGGCTTCAATGGAGTTGGATCCGGCTTTCACACTGAGCCGCTCCCAACACCTTCCCATTAGACGTGTCCTATGTAAAGTTTCAACTTTCTGAAGGATCAGGAAAAAATAACGGATGCCCCTGCAGTGTTTTTTTGCCAGATCCGGCGCTCAGATCAGACATAATACCGCTGCGGTTGCACAAACAAACCCGGATGCGGTTGAATGGGTTTTCAGCCTGATCACAGGTTCTGAAATGATTCTTCTTGGTGTAATTGTTTTACATGACATTTTACCAGGGTGTGAAGACTTTTATATCCGCTGTATAAACTATATTGCATTTAGGGGGAGACTTCTTGTATTGTTTAGTTGCTTCCAGAGATCATTGTCCTTATAGGAGATGTTTCCAGGCAAAACAAAGTATCTATTAATTACTGTATTTTGCAGATTATAAAATGCACCTAAAATTTAGAGGAAGAAAATTGGAAAAAATAGAATTTTTAATGTAAAAAAGGTGGTCCATTTTATAATTCAGATATAGTTTACCGGGGTGTGCGGCGGCAGTGGAGGTAGGGTCGCAGCTGAAGGAAGTTGGTGGCAGCACAACATGCTCCGGGCCTGAAGCGGAGAGAAGGAGTTGACGTGACGGTGTGATACAGGCGCCATCAATCTCAAGTCAGTGGGCGTGATGTGCTTCAGGAAAATGGCCGCGGTGGCAGCGCACGCGCAGATCGAGGTCTCAGCGCTCCAAGTTCTTGATCTCTGCATGCGCTGCCTCTGTAGCTGGTTTCCTGAATCACATCACATCCACTGACTGGGGATCAAGGGCGCCTGTATCACACCTCCTTGACATTCCCCCCTCCCAGCCTTGGGCTCGCAGCATCGTCTCACTCGTGCCACTGCTGACTTCTTGTTCCTCCTGTTGTTGGAATCGCTATTGTGTAGATAGGCAAAAATATCTTTTTAGCTTCTCTATTTATAATGTATATTTTAATATATGCAAACTGAGTTTCTCCTTTAAATGTATGTGTGTATTGAACCTTCCCTTTAAGAGAGTACACCTTTAAACGCATAATATCTAATGAAATTAATAGTTTTCTTATATCTGATATCTGGATTATAAGACGCACCCCCATTTTCCCCCCATTTTCGGGGGATAAAAAGTGCATCTAATATTCCGAAAGATATGGTAGGTATACAAAGAAACTTGTATGATTTACTAACATAGCTCTACTTGGCCAGGTGCCCAATGTTCTGGTCGCTGCACCATCCCAGGACCAGGGTTGGCAACCTGACTTGTTTTATCTTGAAGTCTCTCAAAAAAATCACAGAGTGATAATATTCTTTCAGTACAATAGAAGAAATGGGGCAGCACTCACCGGTACTTCAGGCTTTTTATTCTCAAACATTCAATAATATTCTTTATGTACATATGGAAATACCGTAATAAATCATTATGGAAGAGAAGATGGTTACTGTGTGGGTTGGTGCAGACAACTGCAGAAAACAAAAACAGTATTTATGCTACATGTGAACACGGCCTTAAAGGGAATCGGTCACCACATTTGACCTTTCTAAACTTTTAATATGGACGTACAGGGTATAGGATGATGAAAATAATCCTCCCTGTCTGCCTCATATTAGATGCCTTGTTGTGGATAAATCATCTTTTATCACTTTATGTAAATAAGCTCTTCCAGGCTATGGGGCGGATGCTGCCTGAAAGATAACTCCGCCTCCAGAGTTTATTTTAACTAGGGGGCGTTACCAGTGTGAGACAAATAAATGACACAGAACAGGAGAAATGAAATTTTTTGCAGCTCTGCTGTTTTGTAACTGTGTTGCAGCCTGTCTGCCTGTGAGATGGAGGCTGAAGATGAGAGGAATCTGCAGATGTTTTGGTTATAATCATACAGAACTCTATAGTGAGATCAGGAGAGCAGAGAGCGGCCATAGCTCATCATACTGGTAAAGCCCCCTACTATGTAAAATATGCTCTGGAGGCGGAGGTATCTTCCAGGCTATGGGGAGGACGTTGCCTGGAACAGCTCATTTACACAATGTGATAAAAAATGATTTATCCTCAACAAGGCATACGATATGAAGCAAACAGGTAGGACTTTTTTCAATATTCTGCAACCTATATGCCCATATTAATAGTTTGATAGGTCAAATGTGGAGACAAATTCCCTTTAAAGATATAAATAAGACAGACATCAAATCATGAAGCTACATCAAGTTAAGAAAGTTCTGAATACTATGACTATAAATGAATATGGCTTCCCTCCTGTGTGAATTCTCTGATGTATAGCAAGACTTGATTTTCATATAAAATATTTCCCACATTCTGTACATGAATACAGCCTCTCTCCTGTGATTTCTTTAAAGTTTAACAAGTTGTGATTTACTTGTAAGACATTTCCTACATTCTTAACATGAAAATGACACCCCCCCTCGTGTGAATTCTTTGATGTCTGAGAAAATGTGGTTTATTTAGAAAATATTTCCTACATTCTGAACATGAATATAGCTTCTCTCCTGTGTGGCTTCTCTCATTCTCACAAGACTTGATTATCTGTAAAGTACAGGAGCGTCTCAATTAATTAGAATATCATCAAAAAGTTTTAGTAACTCAATACATAAAGTGGCACCCATATATTATTTAGAGTCATTACACACAGAGGGATCTATTTCATGTTTTTATTTATGTTAATGTTGATGATTATGGCTTACTGCCAATGAAAACCCAAAGGTAATTATCTTAGAAAATTAAAGTAGGGAGGATGAAGGGTCTGAGACATAAAATATGACCTAAATAGGTATCAGAGGCTTCACCTTGTGTGGTTGTGAGAGTCACAACCACTATAAAAGCAGATCACGGCTGCTGCAGTCCCCAGCGTGGTGGATATAGGGATGTAGGGATAATGAAGGGTTAAAAACTGCACTGCTGTATTCCACCAGACATCAAAGGGTGAATATAACATTGATTTATTAGTCAATGCGTTTCAGGGCTCCCTCGACCCTTCCTCAGGACAAATCAATATCATATTGCCATGTTTCAGGAAGCACTGAAATGGGTTGAACTAATAAATCAATATTGTATTCACCCTTTTATGTCTCGTGGAATACGGCAGCGCGGTTGTTAACCCTTCATCCTCCCTAATTTACTTTTCTGAGATAAAGACATTTGGGTTTTCATTGGCTGTAAGCCATAATCATCAACATTAACAGAAATAAACACTTGAAATAATCACTCTTTTTTTAAATCACTCTATATATGTATTTCACTTTATGTATTGAATTCCTGAAAAAAATTAACTTTTTGATGATATTCTAATTCATTGAGATTCACCTCTATTTCTCACTGTGAAAATGAATACGGCTTCTCTCCTGTGTGACGACTTTTGTGTTTCACAAGACTGAATATCTGTAAAGTATTTTTTACTGTGAACCTGAATATGGCTTCTCTCCTGTGTGACTTCTCTGAGGTTTAAGACTTATTTGTATAATATTTCCCACATTCTGAACATGAATTTCTCCCGTGTGAATTCACTTATATGTAACAAGATCTGATTTATTTCTAAAGCATTTCCCACATTCTGAACATGAATACGGATTCTCTCCTGTATGAATTATCTGATGTCTAATAGGACTCCCTTTATCTGTGAAGGATTTCCTGCATAGTGAACATGAAATCTTCTTTTCTCCTATGTGAATTCTCTCATATCTAGAAATAAAAGTTGATTTATTTGTAAAGCATTTCCCACATTCTGAACAGGAGTATGGCTTTTCTCCTTTGGGCTTTCTGCTAAAAAAAAAATTGAGCTTTTAGTGAGTTTCTCATCACAATGAAATCTTGACTCTACTTTGTCACCTGGAATTGTGGTAATGATCCAAGATTCCTCAGGAGAGGGTTTCTCATGATGAGGGAGATTATACAATAGCTAAGTACATGGAGTCATGACCAGCTTTACCCATGTGCGAGTGGTTCGGTCGCACAGAGCGATGACCTGCATGCTACAGCAGGGGGCGCTGCAGGGAATAAGAAAATTGAATTCACTTGCTGCTTCCAGTGATAGCCAATCACAGCGCGTGTACGGTCAGTGCTGGCTGCAGACTATGGTGGTGGGAGGAGCAGAGGGGAGACAATGACACTAACTTGCTGTTTCCTACGGTGCCTCTCCCTCCCACCAAAGCCTGGAAGCCAATGCCGACAACTAAGGCGCAGTGATTGGATAGCAGACACATTAAGCTGCACCTACTGCTGCCCCTTCCCCAATCAGTGTGCTCTATTTCCTATCCCTATGAGTGTGACAGTCTATAGGGCCGCTGCCCTAGTCAGGAATAAAGCCGTCTCTGGACCAGAACCCATTCTATTCCAGCTGAATAAGTACCAGGGGCGGTGTGGGGTCAGGCTGCTAGATAACAATTCAAAATAAAAAAATCTTTGCTGTTGTTACTAATGTGTCTGATTCTATTACTGGACCTGGGGGCATCATATTCCTGCAAGGGGTGTTATGTGTACAAATCTTATAGATAAGAGTATACTCACATGCACCCATTGTAGCGAAATGGCGCCTCTTTGTTGCCTAATCACATACACCCTTGTGATATAATGATGTCCCACTTACACCCCTAAAGGGGTTGCTCCCTTTCACTGAATGTTTGGTTCACCTGTAGGTAAAAACAAACCAACCTGCGCTATACTCACCTTCCCCAGGTCCATCAGTACGTCCCGCCTCTGCTCCCGATGTCAGCCAATGACTGGGGGACCGATGTCCCATCGATTAAGCGGCAGCCAATCCGTGAGCTCAGCAATTGAGGTGTATACTATGAGGTTCTGCAGCAGCTGAACTCACTGATTGGCTTTTGCACTATTAAAGTGACATCATTTCCATAGCCAATGCCAGACACCGGGAACAGTGTGGAGACTCACCGGTGGACCTGGGGAAGGTGAGTACAGCTTGGTTTGTGTCTTTATAATAATCTGCAACTGGTGACATTTGAAAGAAAACAACCCCTTTATTATGAGGTTCTGTAGTACCTGAGGTGTGTTATGAAATTCTGCAGCAGCTGAGGTGAGTTTAGTGAGATTCTGCAGTGGCTGAGATGTGCATTGTCAGGCTCTGAAGCCATTTAGGTGTCCAATATGATGTTTTGCCACAGCTGAGGTGTGTATTATCAGGTTCTGCAACAGTAGTGTGTATATCAATTGAAAGCAACATTAGCAGCTGAGATGTCTAATATGAGATTCTGCAGCAGCCGAGGTATGCATTTCAGGTCCTACAGTAGCTGAAGTGTATATTATTGCAAAAAATTAGAGAGAGGGGGAGCGCACTAAGGCGGTAAAAGAGGGACACCAGCGTGTTATTAACAAAGGTAATCCACTCACCTGGTATGGTTGTGAGAGTCACAACCACCTGTAGAAGTTTTGGCCGCTGCAGATCCCGGGATGCAAATACATACAGTATAGGAGAAAAAGAGACGGGGTTTGTGCGCGCTAGACCACAGGGAAAACCGAGGATGCAAGCAAACCTTTAGTTACGCTCAAGCCAATGCGTTTCGTGGCCACCTGGCCACTTCATCAGGGCAGCAATGTTACAGTCAGTTCACAAGAAGCCATTATATACATTACAAGCAATGACATGATGGTGATGTCAGTTCCTGTGGGAACGCCCACATTGGATAAAATCCTAGAAATTAAGATCCTGATGAGAAATTATTATAAAACTGTGGATAAAAAGAAATTTCTATGATATAAAATGCTAAAATCAATGATTAACATGTATTAAAATGTATAAATCAATGTGCAATTCAGCAAAAGGCATAGCAGCATAGAGCCCATGTTTCAACGGCTAAAAAATGGATAAAGCAATCCGATTTCCCATTCTAGCTGCTTATAGCTTCTGAGGTCATCATCTAAAGTTACTTAAAAGTATCTAGGTTAGATCATTTTGATAAAAGAACATTAGAGCTGGTGCGGGGGTTTGACCTCACATTAGAGAGCCCACACTCCAATATCCACTGGTGCCACCGCTAGCCCACGGCTCCACCAGGGATTTATCTGATTTATCAACACCAAAAAGGTGATGTCTACAATAGACCACTCATATCATGAGAAAACAATAATTATCGGTTCCCTTTAACTCTAGGTGGATCAGGGTCTCCTTGCTCCTGCAGGTCCTCCATGTGATTAATTATCCTCTGGTTCTTTGTAATTCTAGATGGGCTCCTGCTCCCTTGAACTGACCACTGCTGAAGTTCCCTTCTTTAAGCTTTCCTGTTCATCCTCCTTCACCACTGGTCCATACACTCCCTGTCTTGGAGCAATGGTGGCTAAATAAATAGGTACCTGAAATTATCGTAATCATATATATATAATTTAAATAGAAGGGGACTGTCACTGAAATGGATTGATCCCCTCTTTTTTCCTTTCCTACGTATTTCCTTTCTTTCTGTTGCTGCCGCTGATCCGCACAATATCTGTGTTAGATTGGGAGAATACTAATGAATCCATGTTAAATGATATATTCTGTTTTTGGGTTATGGTTAGTGTATAAGAATTATCCCTTTCCCCTTTTATTTTTAATTCTTTGGTTTAGTTATATAAATAGTTTTAACCGATAATTATTGTTTTCTCATCATATGAGTGGTCTATTGTAGACATCACCTTTTTGGTGTTGATAAATCAGATAAATCCCTGGTGGAGCCGTGGGTTAGGCTGCCTTCACATTTGCAGACCCCTCTGCAGCGTCTACGGAAGGGATCCGCAATGTGACCGCAGCCGCCGCCAGCCCCTATCTTTATAATGGGAGCGCATGGTGCTGCGCTTGACAGCGCATGACCGTGCGCACCCATTCACTCCCATATGTGACCTGTGCGCAGGCGGATGCCCGCGCACAAATCACACACTTTCGTCCGCCCCAGGAATGCAACATGTCGCATCCCTGGTGCGGACGATACTGTGTGATTTGTGCGCAGGCGTCCGCCTGCGCACAGGTCTCACATGGGAGTGAATAAGGGCGCACGGTCATGCGCTGTCAAGCGCAGCACCGTGCGCTCCCATTATAAAGATAGGGGCTGGCGGCGGCTGTGGTCACATTGCGGATCCCCTCTGCAGAACGCTGCGGAGGGGTCCGCAAATGTGAAC
Organism: Allobates femoralis; assembly: GCA_033576535.1. Classification (NCBI taxonomy): domain Eukaryota; kingdom Metazoa; phylum Chordata; class Amphibia; order Anura; family Aromobatidae; genus Allobates; species Allobates femoralis. The sequence continues at coordinate 18,018,244 of JARQOC010000002.1, forward strand.
CCAGCCTTAGCGGTGACACCAGTGGATATTGGAGTGTGGGCTCTCTAATGTGAGTGCAAACCCCGCACCAGCTCTAATGTTATTTTATCAAAATGATCTAACCTAGATAGTTTTAAGTAACTTTAGATGATGACCTCAGAAGCTATAAGCAGCTAGAATGGGAAATCAGATTGCTTTATCCATTTTTTAGCCATTGAAACATGGGTTCTATGCTGCTATCTCTTTTGCTGAATTGCACATTGATTTATACATTTTAATACATGTTAATCATTGATTTTAGCATTTTATATCATATAAATGTCTTTTTATCCACAGTTTTATAATAATTTCTCATCAGGATCTTAATTTCTAGGATTTTATCCAATGTGGGCGTTCCCACAGGAACTGACATCACCATGATGTCATTGGTTGTAATTTATATAATGGCTTCTTGTGAACTGACTGTAACATTGCTGCCCTGATGAAGTGGCCAGGTGGCCACGAAACGCGTTGGTTGAGTGTAAATAAAGGTTTGCTTGCATCCTCGGTTTTCCCTATGGTCTAGCGCGGACAAACCCCGGCTCTTTTTCTCCTATACTGTATGTAAGTGTATATTATGACGTTGTGCAGCAGCTAAGGTATGTATTATGAGGTTCTGCAGCAGCTGAGGTGCATTAGGAGGTTATGCAGCAGCAGAGATATGTACTGCAGGTTCTGCAGCAGCAGTGGTATGTATTGCAATGTTCTGCAGCAGCTGAGATATTTTATGAGGTTCCTCAGCAGCTGAGGTATATGATGAGATTCTGAAGAAGCTGAGATGTTATGAGGACCATTCACAGCGAAACCCAAAACTCAGTGAGTTTCAGGTCCTGCTGTGAATAGTGGTCGCAGAGGATCGTGCAGGGTTTGTGTGGAAATAATAACGGTGGGAATTAAACATGTGTTTGTTTGTTTATTTTTCACAAAGAAATTATTTTTCACGGTGTGGTGTCTGATTTACTATTTAGCAAGAAGTTCATAATGGTCGGGTCTAACATTGGCCCGACATTACGATCCTCGGGCTTAGCACCAGCTGGAAATGCATAGCTGGCATTAACCCCTTATTAACCAGTTTGCCACCACAGGGCAAACACAGCCAGGCACAGCGCCAGAAAATCACGCGTCAATGAATGCACCATTTTTTGCGGCGGCTGCAATTTGAAAGATCACAAGAATTTTTTTTTAATTAAGTACCCCCATGTATTTATATTACCAACCCGGCAAAAGTAGGCAGCTGGGGGTGGGTGGCAGCCCGTACCTGCCTACTATATCTGGGCTGGTGACCAAAGATACAGGCTGCCATACCTGGATGTATGATCAAGATGACTGAAGAGGACGAGGTCTACTCTGCACCTTCTTTCTGTCTGGGTTTTTATCGCCCCTGTACAGGGTGAAACGAGCTTTATTTATGTTACAATTAGAACTAATAGATTATTAAACAAAAACGAGACAAAAATAAATGAAATCTGATTTTATTAAAAGACAAACAATATAAATTATCTATAAATATAAAACAGACGACAAGGAGGTCACGAGATGGAGGCAGAAAGCGCGAACCAGCCCTCCTCCTTGTCCTTACCAACCTGCAAGAGAAAACGGGAGACATTATAGAGACCGCACACACATGGCGGATAATACAGGGATCGCAAGGTTTACAAAACTGCAAAGACAAATTGGAACGTTCATCAGAAGTGACGTATGTCAGCAGATCTCGCTGCAGAGCGCTGGAAGAAAATCCCACCGCCATCTGCCTGAGGTCTGCGTCACCAGAGAAAGGCGGTCGGCCATGCCCACGGCCGGGAGAAAAAGGTCGTCGGCTGCTCCCTGCCTGGGGAAAGGAAGAACGGCCGCGCCTGTTTATGCCGCAGACGTCCCGTGTACATGCTCCCCGATACATTCCTTCTCCTGAGGTCCGATGCTCTCACGTCTCAGGGCGATGACTATTGCTCTCAGTTGCATTAATGGTCACCTCGGGCCCATACAACATGGAGAATCAGACATTCTTGCTGAGGCCCACACAACTCCCGGGTGAACGGATCAATGATGAGGCGCTGCCCGGCAGCCCTACCTTCATCCATGAGCCGTCTGGCGTTGCTCTCCCTTCTCTGGATGAGCCGGTCACCGATGTGTTGGATCTCTGGGACACTCCAGTTCTATGAACAATGGAGAGGAGTGTCAGCTCTGCAGCCAATCTCCCAGAATGCAGAGGTGCTCAACTTTTGACTCCAGACTTTACCTGCGCCCACTGCCTATAGATGGCGTCCCCTCCAGAGAGGAATCGGTGAACTGCGGCATTGGCGGTGGAGCATCAATCAGCCGCGCTCTTCTGCCTGGAAACACAAGGTGAGAGGAGTTACATGGCGCCGCTCATTATAGGAGAACATTCCCTGTTAAAACCCAGGTGCAATCTTATACCACCAGCCTCCAGACCTCTTCACTATAAACTACAACTCCCAGCATGCCCCATGGTCCCGTCATCACAAGTTCACCTCTGCCGGGGTATACAGGAGCAGCACAGTACCTGACTCCTTCTGTGCAGGGGTGATGTGGGATGTGAGGTATACAGGAGCAGTGCAGTACCTGGCTCCTCCTGTGTTGGGCTGATGGGGAGATGGCGGGTGAGGTACACCGGAGCGGTGCAGTACCTGGCCCTACCTGTGGGATGATGGAGGAGATGACGGGCAAGGTACACCAGAGCGGTGCAGTACCTGGCTCCTCCTGTGGTGTGATGGGGGAGAGGGCAGGCTTGGTACACCTGAGTGGTGCAGTACCTGGCTCCTCCTGTGGTGTGATGGGGGAGATGGCAGGCGAGGTACACTGGAGTGGCGCAGTACCTGGCTCCTCCTGTGGGGTGATGGGGGAGATGGCAGGTGAGGTACACTGGAGTGGCGCAGTACCTGGCTGCTCCTGTGGGGTGATGGGGGAGATGGCAGCGATGTACACTGGAGTGGCGCAGTACCTGGCTCCTCCTGTGGGGTGATGGGGGAGATGGCAGGCTAAGTACACCGAAGCGGCGCAGTACCTGGCTCCTCCTGTGGGGTGATGGAGGATATGGCGGGTGATACCACCAGGCTTTGCTTCTGCTGCTTGATGAGTTTCAGCAGTTTATCCCGCGCCTCTGCGCTCTGCCGATTCAGCTCCGCGATCCTCATCTCCAGAGTCACTGGACCGGGCACAGCCGGCGCCTCCTGCTGGAGAAACAGGTGTCCTTCAGTGACAATACCAAAAACCAGAAACTGAACCAAACAATATCAATTCATCGCATTCTTATAGCACATGACAAGCAGCTGAATTAGGAATGCAGCTCTGGATGTGACTGGAGGATAGCTGGAGGTAAGTACGACATTCTCGGTATGTAATGAAGCGAGTTATAGAGAAGGTGCAGATTCCTCCATCCTTCTGGTGTTACCTTATTTTGTGCCGCCACATCTGAAGTGTCTGAACTCTCCATCCTACAGCTGAACTGAGACAGCTGAGCCTTCAGAGCATTGTTCTGACAGGTGAGCTCGGCCATCCGGGACACAATGTCGTGATCATCGCTCAGGGTGGCGATCGTTCTTTCTCTCACAGGGTCCTGGAGCTCAGTAATGTGGTGACTGACGAAGGCATCTCCCGAGGCCGAACCCGAGACGGGAAACTGCACCTCTGTGTGGCCGAAGGATCAGACGAAGAAGACAAGACGTCATGGTCACCGAGAAGCACTGAAATAAATATTGTCAGGAGGCATTGCATCCAGTATTATTCTCCAGAGCTGCACTCACTATTCTGCTGGTGCAGTCACTGTGTACATACATTACATTACTGATCCTGAGTTACCTCCTGTATTATACTCCAGAGCTGCACTCACTAGTCTGCTGGTGCAGTCACTGTGTACATACATTACATTACTGATCCTCAGTTACCTCCTGTATTATATTCCAGAGCTGCACTCACTATTCTGCTGGTGCAGTCACTGTGTACATACATTACGGCCAGGGTCACATTTGCGATGTGCCCCTAGCCTGCCGGATTCCGGTATTATCTTAGAACATTTTCCAGTGCCGCATAGCGTTTCCGCTATGCGGTGCTGGAAACCGCTGCCCTTAGTTACCCGCTGTTTACCTGCACGACCTGTCACACAGGCAGCGGCTCGGAGGGCGTTTTACAGTGCCGCACAGGAAACCGTTGCAGACACGATTTCCTGTGCGGCGCTGTAAAACGCCCTCCGAGCCGCTGCCTGTGTGACAGGTCGTGCAGGTAAACAGCGGGTAACTAAGGGCAGCGGTTTCCAGCACCGCATAGCGGAAACGCTATGCGGCACTGGAAAATGTTCTAAGATAATACCGGAATCCGGCAGGCTAGGGGCACATCGCAAATGTGACCCTAGCCTACATTACTGATCCTGAGTCACCTCCTGTATTATACTCCAGAGCTGCACTCACTATTCTGCTGGTGCAGTCACTGTGTACATACATTACATTACTGATCCTGAGTTACCTCCTGTATTATACTCCAGAGCTGCACTCACTGTTCTGCTGGTGCAGTCACTGTGTACATACATTACATTACTGATCCTGAGTTACCTCCTGTATTATACTCCAGAGCTGCACTCACTATTCTGCTGGTGCAGTCACTGTGTGCATACATTACATTACTGATCCTGAGTTACCTCCTGTATTATACTCCAGAGCTGCACTCACTACTCTGCTGGTGCAGTCACTGTGTACATACATTACATTACTGATCCTGAGTTACCTCCTGTATTATACACCAGAGCTGCACTCACTATTCTGCTGGTGCAGTCACTGTGTACATACATTACATTACTGACCCTGATTTACCTCCTGTATTATACTCCAGAGCTGCACTCACTATTCTGCTGGTGCAGTCACTGTGTACATACATTACATTACTGATCCTGAGTTACCTCCTGTATTATACTCCAGAGCTGCACTCACTATTCTGCTGGTGCAGTCACTGTACATACATTACTGATCCAGAGTTACCTCCTGTATTATACTCCAGAGCTGCACTCACTATTCTGCTGGTGCAGTCACTGTGTACATACATTACATTACTGATCCTGAGTTACCTCCTGTATTATACTTCAGAGCTGCACTCACTATTCTGATGGTGCAGTCACTGTGTACATACATTACATTACTGATCCTGAGTTACCTCCTGTATTATACTCCAGAGCTGCACTCACTATTCTGCTGGTGCAGTCACTGTGTACATACATTACATTACTGATCCTGAGTTACCTCCTGTATTATACTCCAGAGCTGCACTCACTATTCTGCTGGTGCAGTCACTGTGTACATACATTACATTACTGATCCTGAGTTACCTCCTGTATTATACTCCAGAGCTGCACTCACTATTCTGCTGGTGCAGTCACTGTGTACATACATTACATTACTGATCCTGAGTTACCTCCTGTATTATACTCCAGAGCTGCACTCACTATTCTGCTGGTGCAGTCACTGTGTACATACATTGCATTACTGATCCTGAGTTACCTCCTGTATTATACTCCAGAGCTGCACTCACTATTCTGCTGGTGCAGTCACTGTGTACATACATTACATTACTGATCCTGAGTTATCTCCTGTATTATACTCCAGAGCTGCACTCACTATTCTGCTGGTGGAGTCACTGTGTACATACATTACATTACTGATCCTGAGTTACCTCCTGTATTATACTCCAGAGCTGCACTCACTATTCTGCTGGTGCAGTCACTGTGTACATACATTACATTACTGATCCTGAGTTACCTCCTGTATTATACTCCAGAGCTGCACTCACTATTCTGCTGGTGCAGTCACTGTGTGCATACATTACATTACTGATCCTGAGTTACCTCCTGTATTATACACCAGAGCTGCACTCACTATTCTGCTGGTGCAGTCACTGTGTACATACATTACATTAGGCTGTGGTCACACATAGAAATCCGTTTTTGGAAGTGATTTTCATCACCAATCCGTTTTTTTCTGGGTGCTTTTTGAGCCTCCTGCACTCCTGAACGTTTTTGGAATTTTCATTAAAAAAACGCATGCGCGAACGCATGCGCAAACGCAAGTGCGCGTTTGCATGCGTTCGCGCATGCGTTTCCCATAGGGCCCCATGTTAAAAAAAACGCATGAAAACGCATGCATTTTTTAACTGATGCCAAAAACGTTGCATGCAACGTTTTTGACTCAAAAACGGACAGGGCAATGTTTGGAGCTCCATAGAAAAACGGACAGGGTGTTTATTACACCCAATCCGTTTTCTGTCAGTTTTTGGACTTAGAAAAAAAAAATGAGAGAACTGAAGCCAAAAATGGACTGAGGGCTTATGTGGAACCCCAGCCTTACTGACCCTGACTTACCTCCTGTATTATACTGCAGAGCTGCACTCACTATTCTGCCGGTGCAGTCACTGTGTACATACATTACATTACTGATCCTGAGTTACCTCCTGTATTATACTCCAGAGCTGCACTCACTATTCTGCTGGTGCAGTCACTGTGTACATACTCATCTGTTATGAGCCATTATAATCCACTCACTTGAGTTCTGCTCCCCAGGGTCCGTCCACGTCCTCTGTCTAGGAGGAGATAACATGATGGCGGGCTCACAGTCCAGCAGAGACCGCTCGTCCCCAGGTGATATGGCTGCCTATGTAGTGCTGACCTCGTCCTGCCCAGAGAGGGGCGCTTCGGAGCTTTTACTCTCTGCTCCATGCTGTAAACGTGCAAGACAGAGACATTCATGTATTTCTGCTCCTCGCTTGTTGGCTGTCAGTGGCGGACGTGCAGGAGAAGAGGGAAGCTGGGTGACCTGTACAGCTCCAGCCGAGCTGGGCATTCAGTGTCCAACACATTAGAGGGGGCGCCAGTGATAAAAGGTAACTCACCGTGTGACGTCAGTGGGCGGGCAGGGCTGTCGCTGGTCAGGTCCTTCATCTGCTCTGGGCCGGGCACAAGACGTCTGGTCGTAGCCTCTCCCATACTCGGTGACTGGTCAGACATGGCCCGGTGACTGCTCTGTGGATGGTAAAGCTTGGCTGTCAGATATCCCGCAACCATTGAGTGACCCCCAGAGACCACACCCCGGGGGCCCGACCCCTGGGACGCCCCGATGAGCAGAACGGAGCTGGAGTTTTACTTTACTGCAATACCATACTCAGCCACACAGAGCAAGGTGGCACTGTGAGCACCCCAGCCCCCTTCACATTCTGTCAGGGGCGCGCTATTTTCGGAGGGTCCGGCACCTACCTTTTCTCTCCTGCTGATGCTGGTGTGTGGGCTGTGGGTTTAATACCCGGCCGATGATGATACTGGTGTCCGGCTCCTCCGGTTCCTCCATTAGTCGGGTCTTCACCTTGTTCACGGCGGCGGTGGCGTTTAATGCTGGGGAGAGACGCGGAGTGTGAATATCGCTCTGGAGGAACGAGGCCATAAATAGGGCGGCGACTACTGTACTGAGAACAATAGAGAAACAACATAGTGTGCGCATAAAACATTGCAGGATTGATATCAAGATTAAATAAATAAATCACCAAGGATTTCAGTTAAATATATCAAATCACAACACAAAGTGACCAGGATACAGCGACAGCGAGATAGGATACACTGAAAAACCTAATACACCGGAGAAAAGTCAGAGGAATTCAATGGAACTCGGTGAATGGAACATGCATCGAGGCGGCGGAGACACCGGAGATACAGGAGCATCTCAATGATTAGAAGATCAGCAAAAAGGTCATTTATTTCAGTAATTCAATACATAAAGTGACACACCTATATTATATAGAGTCATTACACACAGAGGGATCTATTTCATGTGTTTATTTCTGTTAATGTTGATGATTATGGCTTACAGCCAATGAAAACCCAAAGGTCATTATCGCAGAAAATTAAAGTAGGGAGGATGAAGGGTCTGAGAGATAAAATATGACCTAAATAGGTATCAGAGGCTTCACCTTGTGTGGTTGTGAGAGTCACAGCCACTATAAAAGCAGATCACGGCTGCTGCAGTCCCCAGTGTGGTGCATATAGAGTAGGGAGGATGAAGGGTTAAACACCACGCTGCCGTATTCCACAGGACATCAAAAGGGGAAGATAATACTGATTTATTAGTGAACATGTTTCAGGGCTCCCTAGCCTCTTCCTTAGGACAAATCAATATCATATCGCCATGTTTCAGGGAGACCTGATTAATAATTAAATATTGTATTCACCCTTTGATGTCTGGTGGAATACAGCAGCGCAGTGTTTAACTCTTCATCCTCCCTACTTTAATTTTCTGAGATAATGACCTTTGGGTTTTCATTAATCATCAACATTAACCGAAATAAACACATGAAATAGATCCCTCTGTGTGTAACGACTCTATATAATATATGTGTGTCACTTTATGTATTGAATTACTGAGATAAATGAACTTTTTGGCGATATTCTAACTCATTTGTACGCACCTGTATTATAGAGTAAGTGCCAGCCTATACGTCTCCTCCGCATTTGATTCACTGTAGAAGTCATTCTATCCTATGTATACATTTAGCTGTCTGGCTATGACTTGTTATGGGATTATACTAGTCGTTGGTTATATTAGGTGTAACACATATATAGCTTTACACAGTGTGCCCTGTACTAATGACATATAGCAGATAGACCCATGGCTTGTGATACAGTCACTTACACGGCTCTGCTGTATTAGTCTTTACCTCCTGTAGTTGGGAGCTGCTGGCTGTGGTTTTGATCCTTTAGATTTATTTGTCACCGAGTTCCATTGATTTCTTCTGACTTTTCTCTCTGGATTAGGTTTTTCAGTGTATCCTCTTCCAATATCCCTGTATCCTCGTCTGTTGGTTTTTAACTATAATTCTTTGAGGTTTATTTACTTTTCATTTTTAAATCAATAATGTTTTATAGGCATAATCTCCTCTGTGCAGGTTGTTTTTCTATAGAGATAATGAGTTGTGTTCCTCCTAAATGGCTAATCAGTATGATCACAAAGAACAATGCAACCCTCGTCCCGTTGTGTGTACACGGCTCCTATAGACTCTGCATCTCCACGGTTAGGCTCTGTGCACACTGTGCGTCTGTGCTGAGTTTCTGCACCACCCACAGCTTTAACATTACAGTCAACGTGATTTCCCAAAAGCTGTGCCCACATGTGCGTTTTTTTATGTCCCTGTAATTAATATGCCCGTTTTTGGGCTGTGTTTTCCCCATTGACTTGATTCTAACCCCCCCCCCCCAAAAAAAAGCATCACAAACTGATGGGTATTCACACAGTGTGTTTGTGGTGCTTTTTTCCTGCAATTTCCAATGCAAAAACACTCCAATACTCACCCCCTCCCCGGTGATCCCACGCTGATCCCCGAGGATTGTTCCTCCGTGCACTGGCAGGAGATGTGTTTATCGATTTTCAAAAACCTGCACCATGTGACTTGTCATGTGACTCAGCCTGTCACATGGGCAAGCTCTGAGAAGACGAAAGAACCACGGGAGGCTCCGAAAAGACGCAAGAACCGCGGGGGGCTCCGAGAAGATGCAAGAACCGCGGGGGGCTCCGAGAAGACACAAGAACCGGGGGGGCTCTGAGAAGACGCAAGAACCGCGGGGGGCTCCAAGGAGACGCAAGAACCACGGGGGGCTCCGAGAAGACGCAAGAACCGCGGGGGGCTCTGAGAAGACGCAAGAACCGCGGGGGGCTCCAAGAAGACGCAAGAACCGCGGGGGGCTCCGAGAAGACGCAAGGACAGGGGGGCGCTCCAAAAAGAAGAACTGCGGGGGCTCCGAGAAGACGCAAGAACAGCGGGTGGCTCTGAGCCGAGACGTAGGGTGTAATACTAGACAGAGGGCTACACAGGTCATCTCATCTGTACATTAGGGAGGGCCCTCCTCTATACTCTGGGAAGAGCCCATCTCTATTTATTTGGGAGGGCCCTCTATGCATTTTGGAGGGCCCTTCTTTATACATTTCGGAGGGCCTTCCTGTATACATTTTTTATTCATTTTGGAGGGCCCTCCTCTATGTGTATGGTTGTGTATGATAATGGGAGTAAAATGATGGGGGCTTTAAAGTTAAACAAGCTGCCACACGTACCATGCATGGCTCAAAAATGGAACCTAGTTTTTCAGAAATAATTAAATACATACCCTGACTTTCCATACATACATTTGAAGGTGTGCTATATTATTGCCCATTTATGCTATTCCTTTTGCTGGTCTTGCAGTGCTGCAAAACACTTTAATTTGACAAGTCAACAACTCATTTGCGACCTGCACACGTGGTTGAACTGAACATATCATATGTTGTCGAGGATTAGTGAGCAGCAAAGGGCTGTAGCTGAATACCAGCTTCAACATGCCCGTTACATTGAGACTCACACACCGCACATAACAACTGCCAATTATTGTGGATCGATGACAATTGTGAAGTTCTTGAGAACTTTAAGCTCTGCACCAAGCTGGTGAGTGGTGATCAGTCAGGCTATTGTCAGCATACCCATCCCGCTGCTCTGTCTGTTGAAACAATCACTGCATAATCTCAAAGAGGAAGCTTTAAATGACCAACATGTGGCTATGGATCAAGATCTCCCAATGGGTGATACTACCCAGGCCAGCTAATATTCTGAGCCAACATTGGGTGATGATGAGGAAGATGAGGAGGGAGAGGACTTCTTTTTCTGTGCTACCAAGGGGACTCTCATTGCTACAGAGGGGACTCCCAACCCCAGCTTGGATGGGCTAGAGAGGAGGAGGTGGAGGAGGAGGCGAGGCAGCGTGAGGAGAGGATGGGTATTGTTCCTTCTTTTGGTGACAGAACCTTTCCCTGTTTGAAGCTTGGCCCACATGGCACAGTTCGTGTGTAAGTGTCTGTTTTAAGACCCTCGCACGATACACATTTTCACCAACAACCTATACTGGTTAGCCACTTTTCTTGACTGACGCTACAAGGAGAAAATTTCTTCTCCCCTTTTGAAGTCACAAAAGGGTTGCACAATGGAATATTTCAAGAGGTGCCATTGTACATAAGTTACTGAAAACATCACTCTCCGACAATGCTGGCGGCACAGGTACCGGCTCTTTTCAACAGCAAGGATTAATGAGGAGAGACACGCACACCTGCTACAACAGAGGGGGAAGGAAAATGTGCACAAACTGGGCGATTCTGAATAAACCAGCACATCAGCAAGGGCTATCGGTGCCTGTAACTAGGGCCGTATTTGGAGTTCCTGACGCTCTAGGCACCTTCAGTGGTCGCCCCACACACACATCCTACTGATCAGTCAGAATAAGGCTGGTTTCACACTGCAGTTTTTTCCCTGATCAGGTTCGATCAGGTTTGTGTGTCAAAACCAGGAGAGGAACTTGCAGAGAAAAACTATAATTGAAAGGTTGACCCCCGTTCTGAGTCTTGGAGACACTCCTGGTTTTGGCACCCAAACACTGATGGAACCTGATCAGGGAAAAAACGGTGGTGTGCAACCAGCCTAAGCGTATGTGCACACAGCATTTTATCTCATGCACGGCAACGTAAAAATGACCTGCTGTTCATATGTTCAGTCTTTTGAGGTTTTTCTTCTTAAAGGGAACCAACCACTTAAAAATACCTATCTAACCTATAAATATCTGTCCCTGGAGCCTAAAATTACTATTCTAACCATCCCTGACTGACTAAATGTACCTAACTACATGCACAATAAATCACTTTTTATACTTACCAAATCCTTGTCGGATGGGCGTTCCTCCAGGCTCTTTGTCAGCGAGGCGGGTCTCCTCGCCGCGCTCGCACCCGCCTCGCTGCTGTCCATCTTCTTTCCAGGATTAAAATTACCCGCCCATCGCGTCCTCGCAATGAGCGGGTCACGTCTCCCTACTTTAATTTTCTGAGATAATTACCATTGGGTTTTCATTAGCTGCAAGACATAATCATCAAGATTAACAGAAATAAACTCTTGAAATAGATCCCTCTGTGTGTACTAACTCTATATAATATAAGGTGTAATAAATGTTTGTACCGTGTTAGCCAGTAGATAGAAAAATATATATTAGAATCTGAGAGTCGGTTCTGTCTGATTTTTTTGCAGGAGCCAAAATCATAGACTGCTGTAATTTTGGCTCCTGAAAAAAATCGGAGAGAATCGGATCGAAGGCAAATCGGATAGCAATTATGCCAAATCAGATCCGATTCGTTTAACATGGGGCCCTATGGAGCAGGGTCCGAGGAAACATCTGATGTCTCCTCAGACCCGATTTTAGTGTACTGAGCATGCTCAGTACATGCTCCGTACACTAAAACTATTGTGTGTCGCCTAATTTCACTTCCGCAATGTATGTATACAAATATAACTAAAATTAAGTGTTTAAAATAAAAAAAATCTTTATTCTCACCTGCCAGCGGTCTCCCGACGTCTCCATCAGCTCCCGCTCGGTAACAGAACCTGTGATGATGGCACAACCCGATCAGCTGATCGGGTCACATGAGCATGCGACCAGATGACGCTTCTGACATCATCGCAGGTCCTGTAATACCGATCGGGAGCTGATGGAGATGCCGGGGGAGCGCTGGCAGGTGAGAATAAAGATTTTTTATGTTGGAATGACAGGAGGAGCGGGGAGGAGAGGACAGGGGAGAACAGGGGGACAGCAGGGGGACTGCAGGGGGACACCAGGGCAAAGCAGGGGGAGAACAGAGGGACAGCAGGGGGAAAAAAGGGGGAAAACAGGAAGACAGCAGGGGGAAAACAGGGGCAAAACAGGGGCACATCAGAGGGAAAACAGGGGGACAAGCATGGGACAGCAGGGGGAAAACAGGGCAAAACAGGAGGACAGCAGGAGGACAGCAGGAGACAAGAGGGGGACGAGATGACAGGAGGCAGAGAGGAGGGGGAGCGAGTTGACAGGAGACCAAACTGATCCTGCAAAATGTCGGAATCAGATGCCTACTTGGCATCCGATTGCAGGGATCAGTTTGGATCAGATGCGGTCCGATTTTCATTGGACAGCATCGGATTCAACTAAAACACAATGTGAAAGCAGCCTTATGTGTTTAGCACTCCAAATTTGTTATGCAGGGCTGCCGCTAGGTCTACCTCCAGTCACGGGCCCGCCCGTCATGTCAGGGGCCAATTACACTGTGTCCAGGGGTGAGACAGGCACAGGGGGGAGACAGCGTGAAGGGGGAACACAGCACACAGGACGGAGACAGGTGCACAGCAGGAGACAGGTGCAGGGGAGAGACACAGTACGCAGAGGGGAGACAGGCGCACAGGGGAGAGACATGTGTAGGGAGGGACACAGCACACAGGAAAGAGATAGGTGCAAGGGGAAGATCGGCACAGGGGGGAGACAGGTGAAGAAGAGAGAGACACAGAGCGCAGGGGGGACACAGGTGTAGGTGGGACACAGTGCACATGTGGGAGACAGGCCACGGGAGAGACACAGCATACGGGGGGGGGAGACAGTGCACAGAAGAGAGAGAGACTAAGCAAAGGGGGTGACAGACACAAAGAGGGGAGAGACTGCGCACATGGGGGAGAGACATGCACAAAGAGGACCAGATCCAGGGATTGTGTATAGACAGTCTGCGCTGCTTGAAATAATCAGTCACAAGTCTTTAGGTAAAAGACCCCCCTTCTTTATTTCCACCTACGCGTTTCGGTGCTACTCCGGGCACCGTCATCAGGGTATTACATGTGTCATACAACCACAACTTACATATCACATATACCAGATGATCCAGATAAACGTCATTGATGACAAGCAAGTCATCATCAATGATGGGCGGTGCATCCCATCATTGAAAAAAAAAAATAAAAAAACAAGCAATCCATGACACTTTCTAATATCCTATCTATCTCTTATAATATATACTCAGAAACAGGGTCAAAAATAAATAAAAAGAATAATGTAAAAATAATATAAAAATCCCTAAGTTTTTATCAATCACTAAAAACTAAAAAAATATATATAAAAGTATATAAAAAGAGATCAGGTCTCATTTGAACTCATCAAGGAAAGTGCTATATACTATATGGTGTGGTGGTGTTTAAGCTGATGTTCCACCACATCAGTGTGATTTTTTATTCATCCTGTCTCTATAGCAGTTCATTTTCAGTATACATCAATTATTATCACATATATATCCATTTACAAAAAAATTCAGCAAAAAAACTCTTTCTTTATATATAGAACTGCTTACTCACAAAAAGCCAATGATGTTGTTGCCACGGACCGGTGATGGTTAATAATTGATGTAGTGTTCTCGATAAAAAACTTTTATATATATGTATTTTTTTTTATAGTTTTATATGGATTCTGATATTTATTGTATTTTTTTAATATATTGAGATGTCTTTATTTTTGGATGATTGAAAAGGGAGTGTAGTGGCTTTGAACTGCCTGGAGGTAGGTTGCAGTCCAGGGTGGTTCTTTGCTGGTTTGTATAGTTACACAGTCTATTCTGACACTTGTTAATTTTTAGGGGATTCTTTCACAGGACACAAAGACAATCACAAATAAAAATCACACACATTTAGACACATTTATCACAATTTTTTTAGATTTATTTTTATTCATTAATCAACAGTATGATTGCACATTTATAGTATATTCACTAGCTCATTCACATTTTTCATTTTTATTATTCATCCATATACTTAAAATGAACTGCTATAGAGACAGGATGAATAAAAATCACACTGATGTGGTGGAACATCAGCTTAAACACCACCACACCATATGGTATATAACACTTTCCTTGATCCTTGATGAGTTCGAATGAGACCTGATCTCTTTTTATATACTTATATATATTTTTTTTTTAGTTTTTAGTGATTAATAAAAACTTAGGGATTTTTATATTATTTTTACATTATTCTTTTTATTTATTTTTGACCCTGTTTCTGAGTATATATTATAAGAGATAGATAGGATATTAGAAAGTGTCATGGATTGCTTGCTTTTTTTTTTTTAATGATGGGATGCACCGCCCATCATTGATGATGACTTGCTTGTCATCAATGACGTTTATCTGGATCATCTGGTATATGTGATATATAAATTGTGATTGTATGACACATGTAATACCCTGATGACGGTGCCCGGAGTAGCACTGAAACGCGTAGGTGGAAATAAAGAAGGGGGGTCTTTTACCTAAAGACTTGTGACTGATTATTTCAAGCAGCGCGGACTGTCTATACATCATCCCTGGATCTGATCATCTTTACACGTGCTACGTGGCGGTGGAGGTTCTGCAGCAGCTTATAAACTCCATGCAATAAAAACTAGTTGTGGGTGCACACAACTAGACCAGGTGAGTGCACCTCTTTTTGATCTGAGTGTGGAATCAGTGTCATATTGATAGGGCACTATTGCGCCTCGCTTGTCTCCTTTATCTTTTTCTATAATGCACAGAGAGGGGCATTCCCAAGCTGTGACTCAGCCTCTATTGTCCAGACTTCCAGAAAATGGCTGCAGAGGTGTTGCATGCGCAGATCGAGATCTGTGGCCATATTCCTGAAGCTTGTGGCTCCTGGCTCCAGAGCTCAGCTCACCCCCTCAATGGGTGGGGGCCCGGGGAGAGACCATACATCCCTGTGACTCCTGCAGATCTCAGCTCACCCCCAGTCTGTGTCCCCCAGCCCTCTGCAGTGCTGTATATGCTCTCTTTGTCCTGTATATTGTAGTCTCCTATGTGATGCAGTCTCCTATGTGATGTACTTGATTTACAAAACTTATTGTCACAGAGTCGACTGCGCTCCAGACCAACACAAGCCGGGAAGATCAGATATCAGCGTACATCACAGGACACAGAGAAGCAGCTGAAGCCACCAAATTAGGTGAGTTCATTAATTAAATGTAGCCGGTAATTGTCTTGGTGATGTGCGGCCCCTGAATGATGGTAGAAATTTCCAAGTGCCCCCCCCCCCAGCAGGAAAAAGGTTCCCCACCCCTGTACAAGGTAATAAGTAACACCCCCAGTATTATTCTGCCTCATGCGGCATTTATTGTTCACATCCCTCCTCAGCTCTAATAAAGAACAATGTATAGAAAGAGAATAATGTGTGATTGGGGAGGACGTGGTGCAGAAGGGGGCGGTGAAAATATGGAAGGTTTGAGGGGTGGAGGCGGAGCTTGGGTGGAGGTGGAGCCTGGGTGGAGTCTCAGGGGGGCCCCAAAATTCCTAGTGGCAGCCCTGTTCATATGTGCATCTAGGCTGCAAAATGTTGATAATCTGCAATATACTTGCTATCAACATTTTGCAGGGTTTCATAGATATATCACATATTTGCGGCTGGCAGGGAACGTCCAGGGGGCGCGATTGTGCATGGAAATGGAGAACTGGTTGTTTCCTCCCAGTCTCCGGCAATCACACCCCCTCCCCTATTCTCAGTATGGCCGGCCACCCCCAGGACATTACAGGCCTGCCCCTCCCCCACTCTCACTATGGCCGACCACAACCCAGGGCTCCTACTGGCCGCCCCCTCCCCACTATACACTATTGGAGGCCACCCCCAGGGCTCCTACTGGCCGCCCCAGGCCCTAATGTCACCACCCACCCCCTCTGCAAAACAGCGGTCCCCAGTGCACTGATACAATGTGCTGAACTCTCTGCTGTGAAAGCGATTCCAGCACAGTGTGTCAGTGCAGCAGGGGACCTCCTGCATGTGTGTGCTGCTCACCCTCCCTGTCTTGTGCAGCCGGGGTCCACAGCCCTGGTCCATGTCCTGTGCAGCCGGGGTCCGCAGCCCTGGTCCATGTCCTGTGCAGCCGGGGTCCGCAGCCCTGGTCCATGTCCTGTGCAGCCGGGGTCCGCAGCCCTGGTCCATGTCCTGTGCAGCCGGGGTCCGCAGCCCTGGTTCATGTCCTGTGCAGCCGGGGTCCGCAGCCCTCGAGATATTATTATTTATTTATATAGCGCCATTAGATCCCATGGCACTTTACATGATAAGAGGGCAGACGAGGACAAGTTCAATATATTCATGTAGACCGTACAAACAGGGACAGAAGGGAGTGGGACCCTGTCCTCAAGGGCTCACATATTACTAAGGAATGTGTGGTTTAACAGATTGTAAAAGGTTGGATGAAGGAAACAGGGTCAGACTGGCCCACCGGGCACTGGGAAATCCTCCAGTGGGCCCCACCCAATCCAGCCAGCCCCCCCCATTTGCAGAACAGAAAGGGCCCGAGCCATCCCCACGAGCTGTGTGGTTGTGCTGGGGAGAGCACCGACTCTAGAGCGGCTGGCACGGGCTATAGAAGCAGCCTGTGATCACTTGCCCCTGCTCATTAGTCTACTGTAATATTCACTGCATCCTCCTGTCCATCACCTCTCAGCATTGAAGTCTGCGCGGGGGTGGCGCATATTACAGTAGACGTAAGTGTGCTGACCCCCTCCATCCTAAATATGGCCCCCATGTTGCTGCACAGTCAAAAATAAGAAACGGTGTAACTTACCTGTCCGCTGCTCCCCTCCGTATCTCCATCTGCAGCATCGATGTCTTCCTGTCTGTGCATGCCGACATCCAATCAGGAGACCGCCCCAGCACAGTGATGTCATCGCTGCGCATCCCAGTTACATGATCGGATGCCGGGGACACACAGGAGGCACAGCACTGCTGCAGAGAGAGATGGAGAGGAGCGCCGGATAGATAAGTTAAACTGTTTATTATTTTTCCTGTGGAGCAGCATGGGGGGGCCATATTCAGGATGAGGGGAGGTGCACTATCCCAAAATAGGGGGTGCTATATACTGGGATGGGAGGCTATATACCAGGATGGGAGGTTATATGTCAAGATGGGACTAGTAAAAAAAAGTGGCACTCTGCTATGACAATTAGAATATAGGAATATTTCCTAAGCAAAAAATTGAGACACTTAGCTTTATAAATATGGCCATATCGATAAACCACCCAGTCGCCGCGTTGAGCCGTGTCTGCTTGACCGGGTCCCTAACCTCCATTTTCAGCCTCTATTTGGGTTAAAAACCTCCTATTTTGTAGGCAATTGGAAAAGACTGATACCAGAGAACACTAGCTTAACAGGCCCAGGGTGGGGAACGTGCACTACAGATAGTGGGAACCCATTGCTAAAATACAAGAATATCTGTGGTACTCAATCCTGTCAGTGTGCACAGGCGCACGCTAAACACAATACTTACAATAGTAAAAAAAAAAGCGGCACTCTGCTATGACAATTAGAACATAGGAATATTTCATAAACAAAAAATTCAGATACTCAGCTTTATAAATATGGCCATATTGATAAACCCCCCAGTCGCCACCTTGAGGCGTGTCTGCTTGATCGTCTCCCTAACCTCCATTTTCAGCCCCACAGAGCCTGGTGCAGAGACCCCACAGAACGCGGTGCAGAACGCCCCCACAGAGCCTGGTGCAGAGTGCCCCCACAGAGCCTGGTGCAGAGTG
The DNA here is from genome assembly GCA_033576535.1 of Allobates femoralis. Classification (NCBI taxonomy): domain Eukaryota; kingdom Metazoa; phylum Chordata; class Amphibia; order Anura; family Aromobatidae; genus Allobates; species Allobates femoralis. The sequence goes on from JARQOC010000002.1 coordinate 18,036,672, forward strand.
CCCCCACAGAGCCTGGTGCAGAGTGCCCCCACAGAGCCTGGTGCAGAGTGCCCCCACAGAGCCTGGTGCAGAGTGCCCCCACAAGCCTGGTGCAGAGTGCCCCACAGAGCCTGGTGCAGAGTGCCCCCACAGAGCCTGATGCAGAGCGCCCCCACAGAGCCTGGCGCGGAGTGCCCGCCCACAGAGCCTGGTGCAGAGTATCTCCACAGAGCCTGGTGCAGAGTATTCCCACAGAGCCTGGTGCAGAGCATCCCCACAGAGCCTGGTGCAGAGTAACACCCACAGACCTTGATGTAGAGCACCCCCTCAGACCCTGGTGCATAGCGCCCCCACAGACCCTGGTGCAGAGCGCACCCACAGACCCAGGTGCAGAGCGCACCCACAGACCCTGGTGCAGAGCGCACCCACAGACCCTGGTGCAGAGCGCACCCACAGACCCTGGTGCAGAGCGCACCCACAGACCCTGGTGCAGAGCGCACCCACAGACCCTGGTGCAGAGCGCACCCACAGACCCTGGTGCAGAGCGCTGCCACAGAACCTGGTGCAGAGTGCCGCCACAGACCCTGGTGCAGAGTGCCGCCACAGACCCTGGTGCAGAGTGCCCCCACAGACCCTGGTGCAGAGTGCCCCCACAGACCCTGGTGCAGAGTGCCCCCACAGACCCTGGTGCAGAGTGCCCCCACAGACCCTGGTGCAGAGTGCCCCCACAGACCCTGGTGCAGAGTGCCCCCACAGAGCCTGGTGCAGAGTGCCCCCACAGAGCCTGGTGCAGAGCGCCCCACAGAGCGGTGCAGAGCGCCCCACAGAGCCTGGTGCAGAGCGCCCCCACAGAGCCTGGTGCAGAGCGTCCCCACAGAGCCTGGTGCAGAGCGCCACCACAGAGCCTGGTGCAAAGCGCCACCACAGAGCCTGGTGTAGAGTGCTGCCACAGAGCCTGGTGCAGAGTGCCCACACTGAGCCTGGTCTGGTGCAGAGTGCCGCCACAGAGTCTGGTGCAGAACGCCCCCACAAAGCCTGGTGAAGAGTGCCCACACTGAGCCTGGTCTGGTGCAAGGCCAATGTTACATGTATAGAAAAAATACTCAAGACCCCACACCCCCCTAAAAAGCGTATTTTGGTAGACTTCTTCCTTAAGGTGTTAACTGGCATCTTGCAAGCTCAGAATAAATAGTATGTCCATTCCATCTGAAAGGGAAACCACTCCACCCATATAGGAATACGACACCGCCTGATAAATAACAAAAAGGGGGATTTTTAGCTCACCACTAAGATGACCGCGTAAGGAGTTCCGGGACGGGAGTAGCCCAGTCCAGGCTATGCACAGCAGACTCCAAAGGTAGGTATCTCCAGCGAGCAATGGAGGAATTATAGCAGACGGGTGCAAAAAAGCTCTAATATTTAATGTGATCAAAATTACACAAATAGACAAACTCAAGACCCCACACCCCCCCTAAAACGACACATTTCGGAAGACACTTTCTTCAAGGTGTTAAAGGGATCCTGTCACCCCCAAAACACCTCTAAACCTATTAAATGCTGTCCCTAGAGCATAGTAACACTTACCCTACACTCCTTTTAGCTCCTAAAAGCACCAAGTGAAATTGAAGATAAATGTTATTACAGTACCTCATTAGGGATGATAATGAGTGACTATGGTATTCATAGTCACCCTGGCAGGCTGTCCCCCTTCATGATATCACGCCTCCATAGGCGTGATCTTCTAATCAGATTAAAATGCGCGCCTCCCCGCTCTGTGCTGTCTCGGCCTGGGCTGCAGTGTGCGGCTTGGTGACGCGAATCGCGTCATTTCGGGCGCCGGGTGACGTATGTACACTTGCGCCGCTGTTAGCTTCAAGACCCGCACTGCGCATGCGCAGTGCGGCAGGAGAAGTCGAAGCCGAGTCCCGGCGTCGCTAGGCAACGATCGGCGTCTTCGGAAGGTGAGTATCGGCGCCCCCCTCCCAAACCAGCACATATATATGTGTGTGTAATCCACATGTATATATGGATTACACACACATAAATATATATTAACTTTGATTAGGCATATTTCATATGTGCATCTATATATATATAGATGCACATATATATAGTTAGATTATATATATGTGTGTATGTGTGTATATGTATATATATATATATATATATGTGTGTGTGTGCACATATATATAATATATATATGCACACACACACAAATATATATATATTGTTAGAGTATATTTATATTTGCATGTATATGTGCACGTATATATATATATATATATAATCTAACTATATATATACACATATATATGTGTATATATATATATATAGTTAGATAGATTATATATATATATATATATATATATATAATATCTATTGTATGTATAAAGAGTATATATACATGGTGCATCTATAGATATGGTGAATATATATATATATATATATATATATATATATATATATATATACCCAAGTGTATAGATGCATCATATCTCTAGATGCGTCATATATATACTGTATATATATGATGCATCTATAGGAATGATGCATTTATAAACTGTGCATATATATGCATATATATGCGTGTATCTATTCAAATGCATGTATATATATATATGCGTATATATATATATATATATACACACAAATGTGTGTGTTATATATATAAATATATATAGACACACACATGTACACATGTATATATATCTATATACACACACACACACACACATATATCAGTATATATTTATATATATACATATACACAGACACATGTATATATCTATATTCACATATATATGTATGTATATATATACAGAAATATATAGTAAATTGCACATATTATGCATATGTGTGTAAATGTATATACGTATACATATATGTAGATACTTAGACATATAAATATATATGTATATGTGTGCATATGAATATATACACACGTGTATACATATGATTAGCCACATATATACATAATGTGTGTATATAGTAATAAATATCTGTGTATCTATAGATATGTATATATACACATACACGTGTATATATATCTATATGCACAGAAATACATATATATATACACAGATACACACACATTTTTATACACACATACATATACGTGTGTATGTATATATATATATGTATAAATACATAGCTGTATATACAGACATACATATCAATATACACACATTATTTATGTATATATGTGCATGTGTATATATATACTTGTGTGTGTGTATATATATGTATGTATATATATATATATATATATATATATATTTTGTAGAGAGAGAGACTGAGGGTGAGAGGGTCTGTGAGTTTTGTGTAACGCTGGGACCTGGGTGACGCAGTAAACTTCACCTGAGGTCAGAGTTAATCCTCGTCACTCTATCTGACCTCAGGTGATCTACACTGATGTCACCCTGTTCACATCGGTAACAGAAAAGTCACTCTATGTGGGTCACGCTGTGAAGTGGGAAGTTTCACATGAGGTCAGAGAAACACATTGCTTTATCCGACCTCAGGTGACACAGACCATGAACTCGCCCCCTTCACTGCACGAGCCTTCAAGTATAATTTTTAGGGAATCTTCACTAACGGACGGACCTCTACCAGGATCCTGGATGGGTATGTGGGAGTAATAAAGATGGAGTCAAAATACGTGTTTGTGTTTTTTGTTGTAATAAAAAATTTTTTCTCGGTGTTGTGTATTCTTTACTACTAAATAGAGATTCATAATGGCCGTGTCTAACATTGGCGCGACATTATAAATCTCGGGCTTAGTGCCAGCTGCTAAAAGAAAGGTGGCATTAACCCCTTATTACCCAGTCTGCCACCGCCACAGGGCAGCTGGAAGAGCTGGGTACAGCTCCAGAATATTGCGCTTCTATAAATGCGCAATTTTCTGGGGCGGCTGCGAGCTGCAATTCTCAGCGGGGGTTGGCCCAGAACGCTTGGGCCTCCCTACGCTGGGGATTCCAGCCCTCAGCTGCCTAGTTGTACGTTGCAGCAACATCTGTAGCGATGTCACTGCATGTAACCCGGCCTTAAGAAAGTACAGGCAGGTGGATGCTAAGGATCTGCCCAGCGCCGGCTCAGGGTGATCTCAGATCTCTCCTGCCATTATTCAGCTGCTTCATGTCACCGAGCATCTCTTCCTCTTCCGTTCTGCTCTGTTGACAGGGCGTCACTGGCGACGTCATGCTGCCTGACAGTCGGCTCTCCACAGCACCCTGTCACCAAAGCAGAAGAGAAACTCTGTGTGACTGGAGACGTGACAATTCTGACATCGCTCACACTGTACACTGTAAGGATTCTCCAGTGTTAGAGCTGGGAATTGCAGTCACGTGGCTGCGAGTGTGGCACACTCCTGGCCAGAGCACAAGCACAGGTGCACCTACACACATACAACATGTACACCACCACACATACATCACACACACCCAGGCATACCATTACACATACAGGCATATCATCATACATACATCAAACACCCAGGTGAACCATCACACATACACACAAATACAGACACATCCAGGCTTAATATGAACACACATACCTTCACACTTACAGACATCATTCTTACCCACACCACATGCAACACTCACACACACCCACACATCACTAACTGACGCATCACTCACACACACACAACACGCATCACACACACATCACTCTCATACCCCACGCATCACACACATCACATGCCTTATTCTCACACACTACACGCATCACTCTCACACCACATGCATGACCCACACAGCCCCACGCATCACACAGATTACACACATCTCTCTACTGACGCATCACTCATACACACCCATCACTCTCACACACCACACACACGCATTGCTCACACACACGCATCACTCACACACACACCACACGCATGACTCATACACCCTACACATCACACACATTACACGCATCACTTACACACATAACACGCAACACTCAAATTGACGCATCACTCTCATACCACACCCATCACTCTCACGCCACATGCATGACTCACACACACCCCACGCATCACATGCATCACTCACACACCCCCATGCATCACACGCATCACTCACACACCCCACACATCACATGCATCACTCACAAATACCATGCATCACACGCATCACCCACACACCCCACGCATCACATGCATCACTCACAAATCCCATGCATCACACGCATCACCCACACACCCCACGCATCACATGCATCACTTACAAATCCCATGCATCACACGCATCACCCACACACCCCACGCATCACACACATCACAAGCATCCCACACATCACAAGCATCACTCACACACCACACGCATCACTCTCACGCCACATGCATGACTCACACACACCCCACGCATCACATGCATCACTCACACACCCCCATGCATCACACGCATGACTCACACAACCCATGCATCACACGCATCACTCACACACCCCACACATCACATGCATCACTCACAAATCCCATGCATCACACGCATCACCCATGCACCCCACGCATCACATGCATCACTCACAAATCCCATGCATCACACGCATCACCCACACACCCCACGCATCACATGCATCACTCACCCATGCATCACACACATCACAAGCATCTCACACATCACAAGCATCACTCACACACCACACGCATCACACACGTTACACACACTCTGACGCATTACCACACACATCACTCTCACGCCACATGCAATCCTCACACGCATGACTCTATCTCATGCATCACTTTAACTGACGCATCACAGACACCACACGCATCACTCACACATCCCTTGCATCACATGCATCACTCACACGCCACATGCATGACTCACAGACCCCCCACGCATCACTCTAACATACGCATCCCTTGCATCACACACATCACTCACACCACACGTATCACTCTCGCGCCACATGCATCACTCACACACACCCAACACATCACATGCATCACTCACCCATGCATCACACACATCACACACCCCACACATACCACACATCACATGCATCACTCACCCATGCATCACACACATCACACACCCCACGCATCCCACACATCACAAGCATCACTCACACACCACACACATTACACGCACTCTAACTGACGCATCACTCACACATGCATCACTCTCACGCGACATGCATCACTCACACACACACAGCCCACACATCACATGCCTCACACACATTACACGCATCACTTTAAAAGTACGATCTCATGAGCGCGCAGTCGTTACAACATCGTTTAGACATAGTTAACTAGGTGTCACATGTCTAGATATCGTGCACGACGCACCAGTGATGCAGTGAGCAACTATCGTTCGCACAACCCAGCAAACGATCCCTGCTCATTGTACTGAATAGGCGAAGTTGAAAACGACATTGTTATCATCGTTCAACGATGCTGCAGGTTGTTTGATCGTCAGGTTTGAGAAGATGTTCTCCAACCTGCGATCAAGCGATCCAACAATTTCTCCTTGTTGTTTGTAGGTGTCAGACGAAGAGACATCGTAACAATGTTGTTTCTATGCCTCCAAACCCGTGATGTACGAACGATGTTGTTCACAATGTCTTGCTGTGTGATGGTACCTTAACTGACACATTACTCACACACACATCACTCTCATGCTACATGCATGACTCACACACACACACACACACCCCACGCATGACTCACAAACATTACATGCATCACTCTAACTGACACATCACTCACACACCACACGCATCACTCTCACGCCACATGCATGACTCACACACACACGACACTCATCACACACATTACAGACACTGACGCATGACTCACACACACCACTCGCATCACTCTCATGCCACATGCATCACTCACACACACATCATGCATCACTAACACACGCATCACTCACGCACATCACACGCATCACTCACACATCACATGCATTACTCACACATATGCATGACTCACACACACCACACACATCACTGAAAGTTGCTCACGCACCTCACACAACACACACACACACACACCACACATACCATCATACACACACCACACGCATGAATCACACACACCACACACATCACTGTAAGCTACTCACGCATCTCATACACACATCACAGATACTATCATACACACACATACATACATGATATGTATGAACACATATACTCACTCTCTTCATCTTTCCAGGGCATCAAGTGGCAGTACAGTAGTGGGAGAGAAGTTGTAATCATCAGCAGGGGATTGTACACGCAGGAGACCTCCTTCTCCTTCTCCCCCTTCTCCCGACAGCAGAGCAGTTAGTGGGGGCTCCAGTGAGATTACAGGAGGGAGGGGGCTCCAGTGAGATTACAGGAGGGAGGGGGGGCTCCAGTGAGATTACAGGAGGGAGGGGGGCTCCAGTGAGATTACAGGGGGGAGGGGGGCTCCAGTGAGATTACAGGAGGGAGGGGGCTCCAGTGAGATTACAGGAGGGAGGGGGCTCCAGTGAGATTACAGGAGGGAGGGGGGCTCCAGTGAGATTACAGGAGGGAGGGGGGGCTCCAGTGAGATTACAGGAGGGAGGGGGGCTCCAGTGAGATTACAGGAGGGAGGGGGCTCCAGTGAGATTACAGAAGGGAGGGGGGCTCCAGTGAGATTACAGGAGGGAGGGGGGCTCCAGTGAGATTACAGGAGGGAGGGGGCTCCAGTGAGATTACAGGAGGGAGGGGGGCTCCAGTGAGATTACAGGAGGGAGGGGGGGCTCCAGTGAGATTACAGGAGGGAGGGGGCTCCAGTGAGATTACAGAAGGGAGGGGGGCTCCAGTGAGATTACAGGAGGGAGGGGGGGGGGGGGCTCCAGTGAGATTACAGGAGGGAGGGGGCCCCTGTGGTAAGGCTGCACTGCTCTCCCCTCTCCTCAGGGCAGACTGCCTTGTGTTTTTCCCCCTCCCTCACAGACTTGGCCCCGCCCACCTTCTGCTACTGAATGATGTCCCTCTCTGCTCACTGATGCCGGCACTGCAGAACGAAGGACGAAGCCTTGGCCACAGCTGGGGTGAGGGAGAGCAGAGTGCGGGAGGAATACAAAGCCGTGCAGCGCAGGGCAGTGCAGCAATCCCCGTGTGCACGAGAGTCACAAAACTATTCAACTAAAAAAAGACATTATAAACTACATTGGGCAGAGCAGTGATGGCCGCCCGGATAGTGACAAGCCACAGCCCTGTACTACGACACACGGAGCTAAAATGGGAAGGGGGCGTGGCCAGCAGCTACTCACCGCCGTGCGGTAACCTCCTGGGCGGGAAAGCCACAGAAAATCGGGACTGTTCCGCTGAACCGGGACACTTGGGAGGATAAGGCCTCGTGCACACGCTGAGTATTTGGTGAGTTGTTACCTCAGTATCTGTAAGGTCTCGTGCACACGCTGAGTATTTGGTGAGTTTTTACCTCAGTATCTGAAAGGTCTCGTGCACACGCTGAGTATTTGGTGAGTTTTTACCTCAGTATATGTAAGGCCTCGTGCACACGCTGTGTATTTGGTGAGTTTTTTACCTCAGTATCTGTAAGGTCTCGTGCACACTCTGAGTATTTGGTGAGTTTTTTACCTCAGTATATGTAAGGCCTCGTGCACACGCTGAGTATTTGGTGAGTTTTTACCTCAGTATCTGTAAGGTCTCGTGCACACGCTGAGTATTTGGTGAGTTTTTACCTCAGTATATGTAAGGTCTCGTGCACACGCTGAGTATTTGGTGAGTTTTTACCTCAGTATCTAAGGCCTCGTGCACACGCTGAGTATTTGGTGAGTTTTTACCTCGGTATATGTCAGGCCTCGTGTACACGCTGAGTATTTGGTGAGTTTTTACCTCGGTATATGTCAGGCGTCGTGTACACGCTGAGTATTTGGTGAGTTTTTACCTCAGTATATGTAAGGTCTCGTGCACTCGCTGAGTATTTGGTGAGTTTTTACCTCAGTATATGTAAGGTCTCGTGCACACGCTGAGTATTTGGTGAGTTTTTACCTCAGTATCTGTAAGGTCTCGTGCACACGCTGAGTATTTGGTGAGTTTTTACCTCGGTATATGTCAGGCGTCGTGTACACGCTGAGTATTTGGTGAGTTTTTACCTCAGTATATGTAAGGTCTCGTGCACTCGCTGAGTATTTGGTGAGTTTTTACCTCAGTATATGTAAGGTGTCGTGCACACGCTGAGTATTTGGTGAGTTTTTACCTCAGTATATGTGAGGCCTCGTGCACACGCTGAGTATTTGGTGAGTTTTTACCTCAGTATATGTGAGGCCTCGTGCACACGCTGAGTATTTGGTGAGTTTTTACCTCAGTATATGTAAGGTCTCGTGCACACGCTGAGTATTTGGTGAGTTTTTACCTCAGTATCTGTAAGGTCTCGTGCACACGCTGAGTATTTGGTGAGTTTTTACCTCAGTATCTAAGGCCTCGTGCACACGCTGAGTATTTGGTGAGTTTTTACCTCGGTATATGTCAGGCGTCGTGTACACGCTGAGTATTTGGTGAGTTTTTACCTCAGTATATGTAAGGTCTCGTGCACCCGCTGAGTATTTGGTGAGTTTTTACCTCAGTATATGTAAGGTGTCGTGCACACGCTGAGTATTTGGTGAGTTTTTACCTCAGTATATGTGAGGCCTCGTGCACACGCTGAGTATTTGGTGAGTTTTTACCTCAGTATCTGTAAGGCCTCGTGCACACGCTGAGTATTTGGTGAGTTTTTACCTCAGTATATGTGAGGCCTCGTGCACACGCTGAGTATTTGGTGAGTTTTTACCTCAGTATATGTAAGGTCTCGTGCACACGCTGAGTATTTGGTGAGTTTTTACCTCAGTATCTGTAAGGTCTCGTGCACACGCTGAGTATTTGGTGAGTTTTTACCTCAGTATCTAAGGCCTCGTGCACACGCTGAGTATTTGGTGAGTTTTTACCTCGGTATATGTCAGGCCTCGTGTACACGCTGAGTATTTGGTGAGTTTTTACCTCGGTATATGTCAGGCGTCGTGTACACGCTGAGTATTTGGTGAGTTTTTACCTCAGTATATGTGAGGCCTCGTGCACACGCTGAGTATTTGGTGAGTTTTTTACCTCAGTATCTGTAAGGCCTCGTGCACACGCTGAGTATTTGGTGAGTTTTTACCTCAGTATATGTGAGGCCTCGTGCACACGCTGAGTATTTGGTGAGTTTTTACCTCAGTATATGTAAGGTCTCGTGCACACGCTGAGTATTTGGTGAGTTTTTACCTCAGTATCTGTAAGGTCTCGTGCACACGCTGAGTATTTGGTGAGTTTTTACCTCAGTATCTAAGGCCTCGTGCACACGCTGAGTATTTGGTGAGTTTTTACCTCGGTATATGTCAGGCCTCGTGTACACGCTGAGTATTTGGTGAGTTTTTACCTCGGTATATGTCAGGCGTCGTGTACACGCTGAGTATTTGGTGAGTTTTTACCTCAGTATATGTAAGGCCTCGTGCACTCGCTGAGTATTTGGTGAGTTTTTACCTCAGTATCTAAGGCCTCGTGTACATGCTGAGTATTTGGTGAGTTTTTACCTCAGTATATGTCAGGCGTCGTGTACACGCTGAGTATTTGGTGAGTTTTTACCTCAGTATCTGTAAGGCCTCGTGCACACGCTGTGTATTTGGTGAGTTTTTACCTCAGTATATGTGAGGCCTCGTGCACACGCTGAGTATTTGGTGAGTTTTTACCTCAGTATCTGTAAGGCCTCGTGCACACGCTGAGTATTTGGTGAGTTTTACCTCAGTATTTGCTAAGATATGTTCACATAAGGCTTTTTTTTTGTTTTTTTTTATTCGTTTAATAAAATACATGCTAATAAAGAGCTGAATTTGTTTTTATGCCAAAAGATCACAGGAAACCTCCTGTGTGAACATAGCCTAAGGGTATGTGCCCACAGGATGTTTTTGCTGCGTTTTTCCTGCGGTTTCTGCATGCAGAAAACCATTGGTTTTATGGTAATTTATGCTAATTTGTTCCTGCGGTTTTGATTCCCAGCAAAACCAATGTGTTTCACAGAAACGCTGCGCCCACACACATTGGTTTTGCAAGTGTCAAGAACTGTCAAATCCCTGCATTTTTGGTGCAGATGATAAAGAAGTGACATGTTATATTCCTGCGTTTTTGCTAATGTCAATGGAAAAAACGCAGGAAAAACGCAGCATCAAAAACGCACAAAAACCGCAGACAAGATCATAGCACTTCTCCTGTCAAGGACTCTAGGATCATCAGGTTTTGCTGCGTTCACGACTGCTTAAAAAACGTCCTGTGGGCACATACCCTTAGGCTGCATAGTCACGATAAGTAAACACAGCGTTTTGGACGCAGCATATTGCCGCTGCATTGTACAGTAGCAGCACAGAGGATGATTTGTAGAAATCCCATCCTCACTATGCTTCTCCGACTGCAGCGTGTTTTCAGCTGCGGTGCGGATTGTCGGCACTCAACTCCTCCACAGCATGTTCATTTCATACTGCGGAGTTGGAAGTGATCACCATCAGCTGCCTGCAGGAGAAGCCGCCCTGCACCCACTGCAGATCGTGAACACGGGGCAGCTGCAGTCCCACTTCGGACACCTGCGGGTTCCTGCAGAGCTGGAGGCGTTGTGTCCAAGGCCTGTTTTACACATCGTGAAAACCACAGACGTGTGAGACAAGGCCATTGTTGGGCGGGGTGTGTATCCATGTGTTACGGATTGTCTGACACGTGTGCTATCTGTGGATCCATGGATAGCACATGGACAGGCTGTCAGTGCATACTCACCTGCCTCCAGTGTCGCTGCCCCTCTCACTTCCGGTCCAGTATTGGGCTCAGTGAAGTGAATATTGAGCCCCGGAAGTGAGAGGAGCAGGCAGCGCTCAAGGCAGGTGAGTATAAATTTCTTTATTTTTACACTTTAAACTGTTGGCCGTGGTCTGTGCAAAGTAAACATCCGTGTGCAGCATGTTTTGGGCAAAAAACGGGCATGTCGCCGTGTGGAGCACACAGACACAGGTCTGCTCCACACGACGACACGGTCCAACCATGCTGAATAACGGATGTCTGAAGGGGGCCATTGGGGATCATGTGTCCCTGTATGTCTGTGCCCTTGGCATGTATCGGCACGGACCGCATATGTGTGCAACAGACCCTGCATTTTTTTGCTGCATTTTCTGCACTAAAAAAACATGTCAATTGTTGGCGCTTTTTTTTTTTTCTTCCTAACTGAAGGATAAATTGACTAGATCAATGGATGTTTAACAGGTTATAGGTTCACCCAGATTATTCCAGAAAAATAGTTGCTATTTCAGCTATATGATGACTCCCGTCACATGACTCCCGTCACATGACCGGGGAGCCCACAGAGTCTGAATCCCGGGCCCTGGCTACTCTTAATCCACCCCTGTATATACTTATTCACTGCACATTCCAGCATCTAGGACACAAATGGGACCCTGGAAAACTTTAGAATACTTCTATTTATTGTCGCTGTAAGAGCTGGACGGCATTGTTCCACCTACACTCCTCAGGGTGCCTTCACACTGCGGCGTGATCCGGTCCGGGGCTGTCCGGGATGACCCTGACAGCCGCGGACTGGATCAGCACACAAGACTGGAGGGCTAATATGCGCTCCGGTCTGGTGTGCAGCCGCACGCAGTTCCCGCTGTTGATAAGGCAGGACCGCAGCGCCGCGGTCCTGACCTGTCAGCGGCTGCAGCTGCGTGCGGCTGCACACCGGACCGGAGGTCATATTAGCCCTCCAGTCCTGTGTGCTGATCCAGTCCGCGGCTGTCAGGGTCATCCCGGACAGCCTCAGACCGGATCACGCCGCAGTGTGAAGGCACCCTCAGTCTACATCTCTTAGCAAAAACTGGAGAGGAACAAAAAAATCATGCCATTCCTTGTACACTAATTTTTCTGTACCTGGTGCCAACCCTTTAGTGGTCTTGTGTACAGAGCCTTATTATTCTAATCAGAGCATTTACAGCACAGCATCCTATAAAGATCAGCCCCAGCATGCACAAGGTTCCCAGAATCCACCCCCAAATGCCTCCAGACAAGGCTAGGTTTGAGCGTACTCCTTCCCACCAAACAGGGTGCTCTTCATTACTTACAGTAGTGCCAGGGACCCAAGTGGGAAGGTGTGGAGTGGGGAGAGGCACTGCCTCTAATCTGGCCAAAGTGCATTTCCCCTCTTCCCCAGGTGGTAACCATTCAAAGGCTTGGTGGTCACACACCAGATATATCCCTGGGGACAATGTGCTGGCTTTCCTTCAGGGTACATAACTTTATCCACAAGACAATATAAATAATTTAAGATTCCCACCATTGGGGCCTTGGCACACCAAGATCTTTGCAGACCGTCAAGTGCTCGACTGTGGGGATCATGTTGACTTTTATTACATAGTGTGTAATGATCTATTGATAGTGGTTCTCCTAAGGCTGCTTTCACATAACGATTTTCGGTCATCCGATTGTATCCGTTTCAAAACGGATACAATCGGATCCGAAATCGGACCCCATGTTCCCCTATGGGAATCGGATGGGATCGGATGTGCCACTATTGGCATCCGATTTTGGCACCATCCGATCCCATCCGATGTAGTCACGGGCACAAAATCGTAGCCTGCTACAATTTTGTGTCCGTGACTCACATCGGACAGCATCGGATCACTGCTGATCCGAGGCTGTCCGATGTGCCCACAGCATAGGAGCTTATGGACATCGGATCTGAGTTCACCTCAGATCCGATGTCGGCTGCGTATCCCCTGTCTTTCCCTGCTTCTTCTCCTCCATCTTCTTCCCTCTCCTATTCTATATGATGTGCCCCCGCTATTCTTTGCTGTGTCCCCCGCTTCTCTATCCTCATCTATCCCTATCCTGTCCCCTGTCCTCTCCCTGGGTGTAAAAAAAAATAAAAAAAACTCCTCCGGGAGTATACATTACCTGTCACCGCTCCCACGCTGCAGCACGATCAGGGCTAAAGGACCTGTGATGATGTCAGAGTCACATGACCCGGTCAGCTGACGGGTCATGTGACCGGGTCTCTTACATCATCACAGGCTCTTCTGCCCTGATCGTGTGCAGCGTGGGAGCGGTGACAGGTAATGTATACTCCCGGAGGAGTTTTTTTATTTTTTTACACCCAGGGAGAGGACAGGGGACAGGATAGGGATAGATGAGGATAGAGAAGCGGGGGACACAGCAAAGAATAGCGGGGGCACATCATATAGAATAGGAGAGGGAAGAAGATGGAGGAGGCAGGAGTAGGGAGAGACAGGGGACCGCAGGATCCACACGGATCCTGCAGATCGGATGGCTTTTCTGATCATCATAATGGGAGACCCAGACAATGGGGTTTAGGGCGCTGCCCTCCGGAGGTCACACTAGGTACTACAAGTTTGTAGCACCGCCTCCTCCGCTTATAAACCCCCACTGTAGGAGACATCCTCAGTTTTAAACTTAGTGTGCTCGGAGGATCACGCTTTGCTTGCACTTCACTGCATTCTCACAGCTTACGTGATGGCGTATGAAGACAAGGTAAAATGGTCCCGCTCGGGACCCCCGACAGCCTCCCCGCTCACCCTCTGCGGAACACGCTGGTGGAGGTACCGGAGGGCTTTTAGCCTGGACACTTCTGTGTTCTCCCGGTACGCTGTCGCGCTCCTTCCTTTCCATCCCTCCATGGAGGCTCTGGTAAGGGGGAGCCTGGAGCCTTGCACAGCTCCGCTCCGTCCGAGGCCTCCCTAAATGGTGCTTACAGACCGGACGGAGCCAGCCCAGTCCGAGGCCTCCCTAAATGGTGCTTACACTCCGGACTGGTGCTGTACCCCCGTCCGAGGCCTCCCTAAAGGTGCTTACAGACCGGACCGGCACTGAGGCACCTGGTGTGTCTCCTGTGTGCCTGGGGGTAGTGTCTGTCACTGTGGTGTCATGACACTCAGACCGCGCGGTTACCCTCGGGTCCGCGGTTCTGGCGGTGACCCTGTGCTGGGGTCTCCCTGGCTGACCGCCCTGTGTGTCACAGGGGCTGAGGCTGCAGACTGCGAGTGTTTTGATGTGTACATGCAGTCTGAGAGTGTGTGTGGTGATATTCACACTCTTTTCCCGCGCTGCGGGCTCCGGCACCTCCATTGCTGAGGCAGTCTGGAGGAGGAGGAGGCAGCCCTTATGGTGACATCACCGCTGGGCGTGTTGTGTGTTCTTCCCGCGTGTTCCTGGCTCCGCCCACATCTTCACTGTCGGCGGCCATCTTCTCCCTCACTTCCCGACTGGGATCTGGCTGCAGCGCGTGTCTGCACTTGCAAGGGAGACCGGAACTCGCGGAGGTCACACACACTCACCGCTTCCTCCTACCGCTTTACTGCGGTCGGTAAGCCACCGGGATTCCCGGGTTGTTTGTGAACTTTGGCTTATATTCCCCTCACTGTGGAGATGTCCTCAGTTGGGAAGCATGCTGCTAAGGCGGCAGTGGTCACCGTTTCCTGCGCTACATGCAACGGGACACTGGTGGAGGGGTCCTGCAATAACTGCGGACGCCCAGAGGCCCGGTCTGCTACTACTGAGTCTGCAAATCCGGGATTACTCCCTGAGGTTCAGGTGATCCCAGGGCCATGGGAAACGCAGAATAAGATCAATGAATCTCTGCTGTCCCAGATGTCCTCCATGTCGCAAACCCTGGAGGCACTGCATAGGAGACTGGAGAACCCAGCTACTCCTCCTAGTTACCCCCGGGTGTCTCTTACTTCTGCTGTAAGACCCCCTAAGCGAGCCCGTGAGGCTTCTCCTGAGCTCCAGACTCTCTCTGAGGAGGAGCGTTCCTCTGATGGTGAGGAAGATGATGGGGGTTCTACTCTTGGGTCTATGTCTGAACCTCCAGATGGGGTGGAGGATCTGGTGTCCTCCATCAATGAGACATTGCGTCTTGTCACTCCTCCTGAGGAGGTGACTGTACACCCCAAGGAGATATACCAATGGCTGCGGCCAGAGGCTAGACCAAGTGGCTCCTTCATGGACCACACTAATTTCGGAAGGGTGATTAAAGCTCCCAGGTTGCATCCTGGGCGGCGTTATGTCCGTAAAACTAAGGACAATCGCTTTCCCTTTCCCCAGGAGGCGCTCCAGGAATGGTCGCAGTCTCCCAAGGTGGATGCTTCCATGACTAGGATTGCTGCGCGCTCCTTGTTTTCTGCCTCTGATAGCTCCTCATTGAAGGATGCTACTGATAGACAGGTCGAGCAACTCGCCAAGTCTTCATATGAGGCTGTGGGGTCCTCGTTTGCCCCTAATTTTGCCGCAGTCTGGACCCTACAAGCGATTACTATCTGTTTGGATGGTATCACTGATCTAGCTAGGTCCAGTCCAGAGGTTCTGGCTCTCACTGAGAGAGCAAGGGCCTATGCGGACTATGCCAGGACGGCATCTTTGGAAACTGCCACTCGCTCTGCTGTGGCCTCGGCCAATGCAATTGCGATCCGCAGGCTGTTGTGGCTGCGTCTTTGGGACTCAGATGCCACATCTAAGAAGATTTTACAAAATCTTCCGTTCGCTGGTGACAGGCTGTTTGGCACCGAACTGGACAAATTGATAAAGGATTCTGCTGAGTCTAAGATACCGCAGAATAAGCCTAAGCCACGGTACACCGTGAAAAGGAACCCTAAGCAGTGGTCCTTTCGCTCCGGTTCACAGTCATCAACGGCGTCCACTCGCTCAGACCGAGGGGGCAAGCCTGCTACTCAGTGGCGTTCCAAGAGTCGTCAGAAGAAGCCGGCGGGGGCAGCGGCTGCCACCCCCAAGCCCGCCTCGACATGACTCGCTCTCTCATCCTGCCTCCCCACAGGTGGGGGGCCGCCTGTCCCGCTTTCAGGACCAGTGGCTCCTTCACATTCAAGATCAGTGGGTTCGAGACGTAGTCTCAAGAGGTTACAGGATAGAGCTGACGTCACAACCAATACACCGATTCCATCGGTCGGTTCCATCCCCAGAAAAGGCTCAGGCTTTTCACCTGGTGTTGGAGGGACTCCGCAGAGACGGAGTGGTGGTCCCTGTGCCCACGGAAGAGAGGTTCAGGGGTTTTTACTCCAACCTCTTTATTGTCCCAAAGAAGGACGGCTCTTTTCGCCCGGTGTTGGACCTCAAGTTGTTCAACCGGCACGTGTTGGTTCGGAAGTTCCGCATGGAATCCCTGCGCTCAGTGATCGCAGCTGTGTCACAGGGAGACTTCCTAGCGTCCATCGATATCAGGGACGCTTACCTTCACGTACCCATTGCACCAGCTCATCAGCGCTGGTTGAGATTCGCAGTGGGGGAAGAGCACTTCCAATTTGTGGCACTGCCGTTCGGGCTAGCCTCAGCACCACGGGTGTTCACAAAGGTGATGGCCTCCATGATGGCTCTCCTGCATGCGCAGGGACACGCCGTCATACCCTATTTGGACGACCTGTTGGTCAGGGCGCCATCGGAAGACCTTTGTCGGGTGAGCCTGGAGGTGACCATGAAGTCCCTGGAACGGTTCGGGTGGCTTATCAACATTCAAAAGTCGACCCTGGTTCCGACCCAGTCATTGACATATCTGGGCATGGATTTCCACACGGACTCGGCCCTGGTGTCCCTACCTCACGCCAAGCAGCTTGCGATCCAATCAGGAGTGCAGAATGTCCTCCTGTCTCCACAGTCATCCCTACGGGTATTGATGAGACTGGTGGGTCGCATGGTAGCGGCGATAGAGGCGGTGCCGTTCGCACAATTTCGCCTCCGTCCTCTCCAGCTGGAGATTCTTCGCAGATGGGACAAGAGGACGATTTCTTTGAATCGGCTGGTGACGCTGTCACAACCAACCAGGGATTCCCTACAGTGGTGGCTACAGCCACATCATCTGGCACGGGGACGGTCCTTCCTAAAACCGTCATGGTTAGTGGTGACCACCGACGCCAGTCTGAAGGGCTGGGGAGCGGTGTTCTTGCACCACAGGGCTCAAGGCCTCTGGACTCAGTCGGAGTCGGCGTTGCAGATCAACGTGTTGGAGATCAAGGCGGTCTATCTGGCGCTCCTGGCGTTTCAGAAATTCCTGTCAGGACAACCCATTCGGGTACAGTCCGACAATGCGACGGCCGTCGCCTACATAAATCATCAGGGAGGGACCAGAAGTGCTCAGGCCCTCGCCGAAGTCCACCGCATTCTAGCTTGGGTGGAGGAAAACGGCTGCCTGATCTCCGCAGTTCACATCCCAGGGGTCGAGAACTGGGAGGCCGACTATCTGAGCCAACAGGGGATGGACGCCGGAGAGTGGTCACTTCATCCAGACGTCTTCCGGGACATCTGCGGCAGATGGGGCACTCCGGACGTGGATCTGATGGCCTCACGGCTAAACCATCAGGTGCCCCAATACGTGGCGAGATCATGGGATCCTCAGTCTCTGGGGGCGGATGCCCTGATCCTGAGTTGGTCCAGCTTCCAGCTGCCATATGTGTTCCCGCCTCTAGCTCTGATTCCCAGGGTCCTGTGGAAGATCAGGATGGAATGCAGAGTAGCCATTCTAGTGGCTCCAGATTGGCCCAGGAGGTCCTGGTACCCGGACCTGTGGCAACTGTCAGGCGGACACCGGTGGGCTCTTCCAGAGCGCGGAGATCTTCTCGCGCAAGGCCCATTCTTCCACCTCAATTCCAGGGCCCTCAGATTGACTGCATGGCTCTTGAGGCCTGGCTGCTGACATCCAGAGGTTTCTCTCCTACAGTGGTTGCCACTATGAATCGGGCAAGGAAACCCGTTTCCAGGAAGATATACCACAGAACGTGGAAAATCTTTTTTACCTGGTGTGCCTCTGGTGGTCACTCACCGTGGCCGTTGTCTATCCCGACATTGTTGGCCTTCCTACAGTCGGGTTTGGAGTTGGGATTATCCCTTGGCTCTCTGAAAGGTCAAGTATCAGCACTTTCCGTGCTATTTGACAGGCGATTGGCGCTCCTCCCGAAGGTCCGCCAATTTCTGCAGGGGGTGTCTCGGGTGGTTCCGCCCTACAGGCGGCCCCTGGACCCTTGGGATCTCAACATGGTCCTGGCGGCTCTGCAGAAACCGCCGTTTGAGCCACTGAGAGACATCTCTCTCTCTCGTCTGTCCCAGAAGGTGGTCTTTCTGGTGGCGATTACGTCTCTGAGAAGGGTCTCAGAATTGGCTGCACTTTCGTGCAAGTCACCCTTTCTGGTGGTTCACCAGGACAAGGTGGTGTTGCGCCCACGGCCTGAATTTTTGCCGAAGGTGGTTTCAACATTCCACTTGAACCAGGAGATTGTTCTCCCATCATTTTGCCCCGCTCCTGTTCATCAGGTTGAGCGCGACCTCCATACTCTGGATCTCGTGAGAGCTGTACGCATTTATGTGTCCAGGACCGCCTCCTTTAGGAGTTCGGATTCCTTATTTGTCCTCACGATGGGTCGCTGTAAGGGGTCCGCGGCTTCAAAGTCGACCTTGGCCAGATGGATCAAGGCTCCCATTCAGGAGGCTTACCGGTCTTCTGGTTTGCCTATCCCGGTGGGTTTGAAGGCACACTCTACTAGAGCTGTAGGTGCCTCTTGGGCCTTGCGACATCGAGCTTCTGCTCTACAGGTGTGTCAAGCGGCCACTTGGTCCAGCCTGCACACTTTCTCTAAGCACTATATGGTGCATGCCCATGCCTCTGCGGATGCGAGTTTGGGCAGGCGGGTTCTCCAGGCGGCGGTTGCCCACCTTTAAAAGGGAACCATGTGTTATCCGTCTTGTTGAGGAACTCTTCCCGCCCTGGGGTATTGCTTTAGGACATCCCCATTGTCTGGGTCTCCCATTATGATGATCAGAAAAAAGAGAATTTTGTTTACGTACCGTAAATTCTTTTTTCTTGAATCATCAATGGGAGACCCAGCACCCACCCAGTTGTTCCGTTGCATGTTTGCATTTGATCTGTTCTCTGTTGAGACAGTGTATCCGGGTTGTTACACCGTCTGTGCACGGCATTCTTCCCGATGTTTCGGGTGTGGTTTATTTCTCCTCGCAGCTTATGGACTAAACTGAGGATGTCTCCTACGGTGGGGGTTTATAAGCGGAGGAGGCGGTGCTACAAACTTGTAGTACCTAGTGTGACCTCCGGAGGGCAGCGCCCTAAACCCCATTGTCTGGGTCTCCCATTGATGATTCAAGAAAAAAGAATTTACGGTACGTAAACAAAATTCTCTTTATTTGCCATCCGATTGCAGGGATCCGTATGGATCCGTGCCTGTCCGTGGGATGCCCCTTCAAAGTCGGATCCCACGGACAGGCACAAAATCGTGATGTGAAACCAGCCTAAGAACCATAGTTCTTGCGTTGAGATCTAAGGGCCCTTTCACACTTGCGTTTTTTTTCCTGATTTGGAAGATCAGGAAAAAACCTGATTCTTACAGGATTCATTTCTTTTGCCCATTCTCTTTAATGATTTCAGGAGAAAACATGAAGCAACAAGATTCTACCTGATAAAATTAAAGTGAATGGGCAAAATACTGTAAGAATCGGGTTTTTCCTGATCTTTCAAATCAGGAAAAAAACGCAAGTTTGAAAGGCCCCTAAGTCTTAACTTACTTCTGGTTCATAAAATAGAAACCCTGTATTACAAATCGTGTGCTCAACCTGTATTGGTGTGGTCATAGTGAAATACACCTTGTTTGTAGGTACAGTACAGACCAAACGTTTGGACACACCTTCTCATTCAAAGAGATTTCTTTATTTTCATGACTATGAAAATTGTAGATTCACACTGAAGGCATCAAAACTATGGATTAATACATGTAGAATTATATACTTAAACAAAAAAGTGTGAAACAACTGAAAATATGTCTTATATCATAGATTTTTCAAAGTAGCCACCTTTTGCTTTGATTACTGCTGTGCACACTCTTGGCATTGTCTTGATGAGCTTCAAGAGGTAGTCACCGGAAATGGTCTTCCAACAGTCTTGACAGAGGTCCCAGAGATGCTTAGCTCTTGTTGGCCCTTTTGCCTTCGCTCTGCGGTCCAGCTCACCCCAAACCATCTCAATTGGGTTCAGGTCAGGTGACTGTGGAGGCCAGGTCATCTGGCGTAGCACCCCATCACTCTCCCTCTTGGTCAAATAGCCCTTACACAGCCTGGAGGTGTGTTCGGGGTCATTGTCCTGTTAAAAAATAAATGATGGTCCAACTAAACGCAAACCGGATGGAATAGCATGCCGCTGCAAGATGCTGTGATAGCCATGCTGGTTCAGTATGCCTTCAATTTTGAATAAATCCCCAACAGTGTCGTTAGTAAAGCACCTCCACACCATCACACCTCCTCCTCCATGCTTCACGGTGGGAACCAGGCATGTAGAGTCCATCCGTTCACCTTTTCTGCGTCGCACAAATACACGGTGGTTGGAACCAAAGATCTCAAATTTGGAATCATCAGACCAAAGCACAGATTTCCACTGGTCTAATGTCCATTCAATAGGACTATCAGCTGTGTATCCACCAGACTTCTGCACAACACAACTGATGGTCCCAACCCCATTTATAAGGCAAGAAATCCCCCTTATTAAACCTGATAGGGCACACCTGTGAAGTGAAGACCATTTCCGGTGACTACCTCTTGAAGCTCATCAAGAGAATGCCAAGAGTGTGCAAAGCAGTCATCATAGCAAAAGGTGGCTACTTTGGCCGCCTTATATCATTGTAAAGGGATAGAGGGGAGCATCGGACCCTTCGCCCTGGGCGCCCCAGGGTAGACACAAACACCCTGTGCCAACAACCACTCCTGAGGAACCCACCGCTACATCTATGGTGGGGAAACGCGTCGAGTGAAGACGTAGCGTGACAACATCAGGATAAGATAAGTGATACCCTAATCTATTCTGTGGGGCATTGGTAGCCCTGCCTGTGAGTGACCCTAACGGCATTTGGTACATCTGACTTCCTCAGGGTTTAAATTCAATATTACGAAAGTGACATGTGATTGTGTGCTTGATGGGTGAGATAGAAGGTGTAGGTGAGGCATTACTGTTTTCTTTTTTGTTCCTAGCAACTGCTGGGTTTTGTGCTAGTATACTTTGTATTGGTATGGGAATTGAGGCATTTAATAACGGTATTGTATGACACCTGACACCTCCATTATCCTTTGATAGGAAGGAACTATCTCCCCATATAGCTGTTTTCAATGTCCGCCAGGTGACCGTAATTTTGTGGACACCTAGTTAAAGGGATAGACCCTTAACTCTGAGGACTGTCTCTCCTTTTTGTTTGAGATACCTTCCAGCATAGATGTATGTTATTAATACCTTAACCTTAGGGAGGTATAGTGTACCAATGGGCTTACATCCTTAGACACCAGCTAAGGGTCAGTAGGACAGCCACCGTGGAACGGGGACACCATCTAGGGGTTTTTTGTATGTGTATAAAACTCTGTTGCCAGGCAGGGTGAGTGAGGGAGAGGATAGGGTTGGGCCCACGTGTGCCCAACATCCCACTGACAAAATCCCCCCCCTGAGAAAGTTAGTTGCACACCCTGATTGGAACTATAGTTTCCTCTTTTAAATATGTATCATTTAAAGTTACATTTTAGTAGTAATTCCTTAGACACATACCTACTTTGAAGAACCTAGAATATAAGACATATTTTCAGTTCTTTCACACTTTTTTGTTAAGTATATAATTCCACATGTGTTAATTCATAGTTTTGATGCCTTCAGTGTGAATCTACAATTTTCATATCCATGAAAGTAAAGAAAAAACTCTTTGAATGAGGTGTGTCCAAACTTTTGGTCTGTACTGTATTTCCCCCAAGTCTACAACATCCCCTTTCATATCTATTATATAATCACGAATGGGTTTTTTGCCCCTTTTGAGACCGCTCTCGCTGCGAGTCAGCGTGGTCATGTGGATACGAACGAAGCATTGGCCGCGCAGCGGCCATTGCGAGCAGCTCTAAGGCGACTCGCTATGCCCGCGCAGCGGGCATGGCGAGTCGCCTTAGCAGCGCGAAGCATTGGATTGCGAGTCAGAGACTCGCTCTGCTAGAATCCCGATGCATTGTGCATCGGGCACCCATCTAGTTTGGGATAATTAGCTTAGTAGTTTTATTGTCCACTGAGTATGTATGTCTTTTTGTCAAATCCAAAATAAGCCATGGATACTCCCTCCTGCTGACTACATTCCTAGAGATCCTTGTAAAATCCTTTTGGTCATATAGGTCATCCCATATAGTGTTATGGAAACAAGACTTATTAAAGACCTCTTATGGGTCTAATGGTATTGCTGTGCAAGCATCATCTGTATTAAGGTACCTTTACACGCCGCAATCTCGCCAGGTAATCTGAAAGGCGATATGTCGCCCTGAAACAATTGCCATAAAATTGCCTCACGGTTGCGGCGTGTGATTGGGGAATTTCGCGGTGATAAATCGCCTTTCGCCTGATTCCTGAGCACTGCTCTGAAATCTGATGCATTCATGAAGGCGAGATTTCCGGGTTTTGGCGTGTGATAGGGCGATAGTGATGGAATCTGCGTCTCCTATTGATTTCTCATAGGCGTGCCACAGCGTGCTGGAGTCCGCGCCCCGTCTGAGATGATTGGTGGTGGCTACTGTGTTACCATTGTATGTCAGTTGACAGGGCGCCATATTTGAAGAGCTGTCCATTCAGCACCACACACATCTTCACCTACACAACAGTACGCAAACACAGTTCATTAATTGGCGCCATAGATGCGCGCAAGCTATGTCATGCGCGTGTATTCATCTGCGCTGTGTCGACTATAGTGCCACATGCCATCTCAGATGTTGCCCTACGTGGAGACACGGAGGTCAGTGGGTGCTCTCCTCTGTGGAGACACGGGGGTCAGTGGGTGCTCTCCTCCTTGTGGAGACATGGGGGTCAGTGGGTGCTCTCCTCTTTGGAGACACGGGGTCAGTGGGTGCTCTCCTCTGTGGCGACACGGGGGTCAGTGGGTGCTCTCCTCTGTGGAGACACGGGGGTCAGTGGGTTCTCTCCTCTGTGGAGACACGGGGGTCAGTGGGTTCTCTCCTCTGTGGAGACACGGGGGTCAGTGGGTGCTCTCCTCTGTGGAGACACGGGGGTCAGTGGGTGCTCTCCTCTGTGGAGACACGGGGGTCAGTGGGTGCTCTCCTCTGTGGAGACACGGGGGTCAGTGGGTGCTCTCTGTGGAGACACGGGGGTCAGTGGGTGCTCTCTGTGGAGACACGGGGGTCAGTGGGTGCTCTCCTCTGTGGAGACACGGGGGTCAGTGGGTGCTCTCTGTGGAGACACGGGGGTCAGTGAGTGCTCTCCTCTGTGGAGACATGGGGGTCAGTGGGCGCTCTCCTCTGTGGAGACACGGGGGTCAATAGGTGCTCTCCTCTGTGGAGACACGGGGGTCAGTGGATGCTCTCCTCCTCTGTGGAGACACGGGGGTCAGTGGTGCCTCCTCTGTGGAACACGGGGGTCAGTGGTGCTTCCTTGTGAGACACGGGGCGTGTATCTCCTCTGGGAGACACGGGGTCAGAGGGTGATCTCCTCTGTGGAGACACGGGTCGTGGGCTCTCTCTGTGAAGACACGGGGTCGTGGTGCCTCCTGTGTGGATCACGGGGTCAGTGGGTGCTCTCTCTGTGAGACACGAGGTCGGTGGGTGCTCTCCTCTGTGAGACACGGATCGTGGTGCTCTCCTTTGTGGAGAACGGGATCAGTGGTGCTCTCCTTGTGGAGACACGGTCAGTGGGTGCTCTCCTCTGTGGAGACACGGGGGTCAGTGGGTGCCTTTGTGGAGACACGGGGGTCAGTGGTGTTGTGGAGACACGGGGGTCAGTGGGTGCTCTCCTCTGTGGAGACACGGGTCAGTGGGTGCTCTCTTGTGAGACCGGGGGTATGGGTGCTTCCTCTGTGAGACACGGGTCATGGGTGCTCTCCTCTTGAGACACGGGTCAGTGGGTGTTCCTCTGTGAGACACGGGGCATGGTCTTCCTCTGTGAACACGGGGGCAGTGGTGTTCCTCTGTGGAGACACGGGGCAGTGGGTGTTCCTCTGTGGAGACACGGGGCAGTGGTGCTCTCTCTGTGGAGCACGGGGTCATGGGTCTTCCTCTGTGGAGACACGGGTCATGGTGCTTCCTCTGTGGAACACGGGTCAGTGGGTGCTCCTCTGTGGAACACGGGTCGTGGTGCTTCCTCTGTGGAGACAGGTCAGGGTGCTTCCTCTGTGGAACACGGGTCAGTGGGTGCTTCCTGTGAGACAGGGCAGTGGTGCTCTCCTCTGTGGAGACAGGGGGTCATGGGTGCTCTCTCTGTGGAGAACGGGTCAGTGGGTGCTCTCCCTGTGGAGACACGGGTCAGTGGGTGTCTCCTCTGTGGAGACACGGGGTCAGGTGTCTCCCTGTGGAGACAGGGGGTCATGGTCTCCCTGTGAAACGGGTCGTGGGTGCCTCTCTGTGGGACACGGGGCAGTGGGGCTTCCTCTGTGGAGACACGGGCGTGGGTGCTCTCCTCTGTGGGACACGGGTCGTGGGTGCTTCCTTGGGAGACACGGGGGTCAGTGGTGCTCTCCTCTGTGGAGACACGGGGTCATGGGCTCTCCTTTGAGACACGGGGTGGGCTCTCTCTGTGGAGACACGGGGGTCGTGGCTCTCCTCTGTGGACACGGGTTGGTGCTCTCCCTGTGGAGACCGGGCAGTGTGCTTTGGACACGGGGTAGTGGGTCTTCCTCTTGGACACGGCAGTGTGCTTCCCTGTGAGACACGGTAGTGTGCTTTTTGAACACGGGTCATGGTGCTCCTCGGAAGGGTCAGTGGGTTCCCTGTGGAGACACGGGCAGTGTGCTTCCTCTGGGAGACCGGGCAGTGTGCTCCCTCTGTGGAGACACGTGAGTGCTCTCCTCTGTGGAGACCGGGGGTCAGTGTGTGCTCTCCTCTGTGGAGACACGGGGTCAGTGTGTGCTCTCCTCTGTGGAGACACGGGGTCAGTGGGTGCTATCCTCTGTGGAGACACGGGGCAGTGGGTGCTATCCTCTGTGGAGACACGGGGTCAGTGGGTGCTCTCCTCTGTGGGACACGGAGGTCACTGGGTGCTTTCCTCTGTGGAGACACGGGGGTCAGTGGGTGCTTTCCTCTGTGGAGACACGGGGGTCAGTGGGTGCTCTCCTCTGTGGAGACACGGGGGTCAGTGGTGCCTCCTCTGTGGAGACACGGGGGTCAGTGGGTGCTCTCCTCTGTGGAGACACGGGGTCAGTGGGTGATCTCCTCTTGGAGACACGGGGGTCAGAGGGTGATCTCCTCTGTGAGACACGGGGTCGTGGGGCTCTTCTCTGTGAAGACACGGGGTCGTGGGTGCTCTCCTGTGTGGAGTCACGGTGGTCAGTGGGTGCTCTCCTCTGTGGAGACACGAGGGTCGGTGGGTGCTCTCCTCTGTGGAGACACGGAGTCAGTGGGTGCTCTCCTTTGTGGAGACACGGGAGTCAGTGGGTGCTCTCCTTTGTGGAGACACGGGGTCAGTGGGTGCTCTCCTCTGTGGAGACACGGGGGTCAGTGGGTGCGTCCTCTGTGGAGACACGGGGGTCAGTGGGTGCTTCTTGTGGAGACACGGGGTCAGTGGGTGCTCTCCTCTGTGGAGACACGGGGGTCAGTGGGTGCTCTCCTCTGTGGAGACACGGAGGTGTGTAGGTGCTTCCTCTGTGGAGACACGGGGGTCAGTGGGTGCTCTCCTCTGTGGAGACACGGGGGTCAGTGGGTGTTCTCCTCTGTGAAGACACGGGGCAGTGGGTGCTTCCTCTGTGGAGACACGGGGGCAGTGGGTGCTCTCCTCTGTGGAGACACGGGGTCAGTGGGTGCTTTCCTCTGTGGAGACACGGGGGTCAGTGGGTGCTCTCCTCTGTGGAGACACGGGGGTCATGGGTCATCCCTCTGTGGAGACACGGAGGTCATGGGTGCTTCCCTCTGTGGAGACACGGGGGTCAGTGGGTGCTTCCTCTGTGGAGACACGGGGTCAGTGGGTGCTTTCCTCTGTGGAGACACGGGGTCATGGGTGCTTCTCCTCTGTGGAGACACGGGGTCAGTGGGTGCTTTCCTCTGTGGAGACACGGGGGTCAGTGGGTGCTCTCCTCTGTGGAGACACGGGGTCAGTGGGTGCTCTCCTCTGTGGAGACACGGGGGTCAGTGGGTGCTCTCCTCTGTGGAGACACGGGGTCAGTGGGTGATCTCCTCTGTGGAGACACGGGGTCAAGGGTGTCTCCTCTGTGGAGACAGGGGGTCAGTGGGGCTCTTCTCTGTGAAGACACGGGGGTCGGTGGGTGCTCTCTGTGTGGAGTCACGGGGGTCAGTGGGTGCTCTCCTCTGTGGAGACACGAGGGTCGGTGGGTGCTCTCCTCTGTGGAGACACCCCCCCCCCCCCCCCCCCCCCCCCCCCCCCCCCCCCCCCCCCCCCCCCCCCCCCCCCCCCCCCCCCCCCCCCCCCCCCCCCCCCCCCCCCCCCCCCCCCCCCCCCCCCCCCCCCCCCGGGGGGGGGGGGGGGGGGGGGGGGGGGGGGGGGGGGGGGGGGGGGGGGGGGGGGGGGGGGGGGGGGGGGGGGGGGGGGGGGGGGGGGGGGGGGGGGGGGGGGGGGGGGGGGGGGGGGGGGGGGGGGGGGGGGGGGGGGGGGGGGGGGGGGGGGGGGGGGGGGGGGGGGGGGGGGGGGGGGGGGGGGGGGGGGGGGGGGGGGGGGGGGGGGGGGGGGGGGGGGGGGGGGGGGCAGTGGGTGCTCTCCTCTGTGGAGACACGGAGGTCACTGGGTGCTTTCCTCTGTGGAGACACGGGGGTCAGTGGGTGCTTTCCTCTGTGGAGACACGGGGGTCAGTGGGTGCTCTCCTCTGTGGAGACACGGGGGTCAGTGCGTGCCTCCTCTGTGGAGACACGGGGGTCAGTGGGTGCTCTCCTCTGTGGAGACACGGGGGTCAGTGGGTGATCTCCTCTGTGGAGACACGGGGGTCAGAGGGTGTCTCCTCTGTGGAGACACGGGGGTCAGTGGGTGCTCTCCCCTGTGGAGACACGGGGGTCAGTGGGTGCTCTCTGTGGAGACACGGGGGTCAGTGGGTGCTCTCCTCTGTGGAGACACGGGGTCAGTGGGTGCTCTCCTCTGTGGAGACACGGGGGTCAGTGGGTGCTCTCCTCTGTGGAGACACGGGGGTCAGTGGGTGCTCTCCTCTGTGGAGACACGGGGGTCAGTGGGTGCTCTCCTCTGTGGAGACACGGGGGTCAGTGGGTGCCTCCTCTGTGGAGACACGGGGGTCAGTGGGTGCTCTCCTCTGTGGAGACACGGGGGTCAGTGGGTGCTCTCCTCTGTGGAGACACGGAGGGTCAGTGGTGCTCTCCTCTGTGGAGACACGGGGGTCAGTGTGTGCTCTCCTCTGTGGAGACACGGGGGTCAGTGGGTGCTATCCTCTGTGGAGACACGGGGTCAGTGGGTGCTTCCTCTGTGGAGACACGGGGTCAGTGGGTGCTCTCCTCTGTGGAGACACGGAGGTCAGTGGGTGCTTTCCTCTGTGGAGACACGGGGGTCAGTGGGTGCTCTCCTCTGTGGAGACACGGGGTCAGTGGGTGCTTCCTCTGTGGAGACACGGGGGTCAGTGGGTGCTCTCCTCTGTGGAGACACGGGGGTCAGTGGGTGCTCTCCTCTGTGGAGACACGGGGGTCAGTGGGTGCTCTCCTCTGTGGAGACACGGGGGTCAGTGGGTGCTCTCCTCTGTGGAGACACGGGGTCGGATGGGGTCTCTCTGTGGAGACACGGGGGTCGTGGGTGCTCTCCTTGTGGAGACACGGGGGTCAGTGGG
>JARQOC010000002.1:18065519-18206872 GCA_033576535.1 Allobates femoralis
TGTTTTGGTTGTCATTATGACTTATAAGGAGAAAACTCAGTAGATGACATAACTGTCTTCACCCAACCACTAACCATGAGGGGAAAAAAGAGAGAATGTGTTATCATTCATATTGTCTGAAAAAAGGCAGAGAAAGGAGAAAATCTGCCGGGGTGTGGGGACTGAGGAGCACAGCTGTATATACCAGGGGTGTGTAGACTGAGGAGCACAGCTGTATGTACCAGGGGTGTGGAGACTGAGGAGCACAGCTGTATATACCAGGGGTGTGGGGACTGAGGAGCACAGCTGTATATACCAGGGGTGTGTAGACTGAGGAGCACAGCTGTATATACCAGGGGTGTGGAGACTGAGGAGCACAGCTGTGTATACCAGGGGTGTGTAGACTGAGGAGCACAGCTGTATATACCAGGGGTGTGGAGACTGAGGAGCACAGCAGTATATACCAGGGGTGTGGAGACTGAAGAGCACAGCTGTATGTACCAGGGGTGTGGAGACTGAGGAGCACAGCTGTATGTACCAGGGGTGTGGAGACTGAGGAGCACAGCCGTATGTACCAGGGGTGTGGAGACTGAGGAGCACAGCTGTATGTACCAGGGGTGGGGAGACTGAGGAGCACAGCTGTATGTACCAGGGGTGGGAGACTGAGGAGCACAGCTGTATGTACCAGGGGTGTGGAAGAATGAGGAGCACAACTGTATGGACCAGGGGTGTGTGGAGACTGAGGAGCACAGCTGTATGTACCAGGAGTGTGGAGACTGAGGAGCACAGCTGTATGTACCAGCGCTGTGGAGACTGAGGAGCACAGCTGTATGTACCAGGGGTGTGGAGACTGAGGAGCACAGCTGTATGTACCAGGGGTGTGGAGACTGAGGAGCACAGCTGTATGTACCAGGGGTGTGGAGACTGAGGAGCACAGCTGTATGTACCAGGGGTGTGGAGACTGAGGAGCACAGCTGTATATACCAGAGGTGTGGAGACTGAGGAGCACAGCTGTATATACCAGGGGTGTGGAGACTGAGGAGCACAGCTGTATATACCAGGGGTGTGGAGACTGAGGAGCACAGCTATATGTACCAGGGGTGTGGAGACTGAGGAGCACAGCTGTATATACCAGGGGTGTGGAGACTGAGGAGCACAGCTGTATATACCAGGGGTGTGGAGACTGAGGAGCACAACTGTATATACCAGGGGTGTGGAGACTGAGGAGCACACAGCTGTATATACCAGGGGTGTGGAGACTGAGGAGCACAGCTGTGTATACCAGGGGTGTGGAGACTGAGGAGCACAGCTGTATATACCAGGGGTGTGGAGACTGAGGAGCACAGCTGTATATACCAGGGGTGTGGAGACTGAGGAGCACAGCTGTATATACCAGGGGTGTGGAGACTGAGGAGCACAGCTGTATGTACCAGGGGTGTGGAGACTGAGGAGCACAGCTGTGTATACCAGGGGTGTGGAGACTGAGGAGCACAGCTGTGTATACCAGGGGTGTGGAGACTGAGGAGCACAGCTGTGTATACCAGGGGTGTGGAGACTGAGGAGCACAGCTGTATGTACCAGGGCTGTGGAGACTGAGGAGCGCAGCTGTATGTACCAGGGGTGTGGAGACTGAGGAGCGCAGCTGTGTGTTCCAGGGGTGTGGAGACTGAGGAGCACAGCTGTATGTACCAGGGCTGTGGAAACTGAGGAGCACAGCTGTACATACCAGAGGTGTGGAGACTGAGGAGCACAGCTGTACATACCAGGGGTGTGGAGACTGAGGAGCACAGCTGTACATACCAGGGTGTGGAGACTGAGGAGCACAGCTGTATATACCAGGGGTGTGGAGACTGAGGAGCACAGCTGTATGTACCAGGGGTGTGGAGACTGAGGAGCATAGCTGTATGTACCAGGGGTGTGGAGACTGAGGAGCACAGCTGTATGTACCAGGGGTGTGGAGATTGAGGAGCACATCTGTATGTACCAGGGGTGTGGAGACTGAGGAGCACAGCTGTATGTACCAGGGGTGTGGAGATGAGGAGCACATGCTATATTACCAGGGGTGTGGAGACTGAGGAGCACAGCTGTATGTACCAGGGGTGTGGAAACTGAGGAGCACAGCTAATTACCAGGGGTGTGGAGACTGAGGAGCACAGCTGTATGTACCAGGGGTGTGGAAACTGAGGAGCATAGCTGTATGTACCAGGGGTGTGGAGACTGAGGAGCACAGCTGTATGTACCAGGGTGTGGAGATGAGGAGCACAGCTGTGTATTTCCAGGGGTGTGGAGACTGAGGAGCACAGCTGTATGTACCAGGGGTGTGGAGATTGAGGAGCACAGCTGTTATACCAGGGGTGTGGAGACTGAGGAGCACAGCTGTATATACCAGGGGTGGTGGGACTGAGGAGCACAGCTGTATATACCAGGGGTGTGGAGACTGAGGAGCACAGCTGTATATACCAGGGGTGTGGAGACTGAGGAGCACAGCTGTATATACCAGAGGTGTGGAGACTGAGGAGCACAGCTGTATATCACCAAGGTGTGAGAGAGACACCTGTATACCACAGTGTAGATGGACACAGCTATACCAGGGTGTGGAGACTTAGGAGCACAGCTGATATACAGTGGTGGAGACTTAGAGCACAGCTGTAGACCAGGGGTGTGGAGACTGAGGAGCACAGCTGTATATACCAGGGGTGTGGAGACTGAGGAGCACAGCTGAATGTACCAGGGGTGTGGAGACTGAGGAGCACAGCTGTATGTACCAGGGGTGTGGAGACTGAGGAGCACAGCTGTATATACCAGGGGTGTGGAGACTGAGGAGCACAGCTGTATATACCAGGGGTGTGGAGACTGAGGAGCACAGCTGTATGTACCAGGGGTGTGGAGACTGAGGAGCACAGCTGTATATACCAGGGGTGTGGAGACTGAGGAGCACAGCTGTATGTACCAGGGGTGTGGAGACTGAGGAGCACAACTGTTGATGGGATATATAAGCCTTTCTCTACCTTAGATAATAATTACAATTTTGCAATGACATTTGTAGAGAAAACCCCATTCAGTAAATATTGGAGTCCTGGAATGTGAATTATTTCTTGTGTCTGTGAAGGGCCGTGATAGACATGAAAGGTATTTTCCACAGTTTATTTTTGTTTTAGATTTAGCTCAAGTGCGATATTAAAATTATAACCTGCATCTGCTCACAACTCATCGATCCTCTGCCCGGATGGCCGGGTCTACAGGTTGTTTGTTCTCTCTCTACCAGTGTGGTCAGATCATGACTGCTGTAGGGAGAGATCGCACTAATTAATTAGTCGCTACTCTGTCCTCTAATTGGCAGCTCCGACTATACGGTAAGAGAAGGAGGAGACTGAGATCACCGAACCCTGGCCACAGAGGCTCAGTGCTGGAGCAGGGAAGGAGAGCAAGGGGGACCCATCCCCGGAGGATCGGTGCTGGAGCGGCGGAGGAGTCCTATGGGGACCTGGTCCCGGAGGATCGGTGCTGGAGCAGCGGAGGAGACTGATGGGGATCTGACCTCGGAGGATCGGTGCTGAAGCAGGGAAAGAGACTGAGGGGGGCCTGGCTCCGAAGGATTGGTGCTGGAGCAGTGGAGGAGACCGATGGGGACCTGGCCCGGAGGATTGGTGCTGGAGCAGCGAAGGAGACCAAGGGGGGACCCAGCCCTGGAGGATCGGTGCTGGAGCAGTGGAGGAGACCGATGGGGACCTGGCCCCGGAGGATTGGTGCTGGAGCAGGGAAGGAGACCAAGGGGGACCCAGCCCTGGAGGATCGGAGCTGGAGCAGCAAAGGAGACTGAGGGGGACCTGGACCCAGAGGATCGGTGCTGGAGAAGCGGAGGAGACTGATTGGGACCCAGTCACGGAGAATCAGTCCTGGAGCAGTAGAGGAGACCGAGGGTGACCCAGTCCCAGTGCTTTCCTGTAGGTATCACCAACTCACCATCATCCTTCACTGTACACATCACCACTGTACACATCACCGAGCCACCACCATGCTTCACAGTAGGTGTCACTGACCCAGTGACATGCCTCTCTATAGTAATCACTGAGTCCCTCCATGCTTCACTGTAGGCATCCACAAGCCTCTGCTATGAGTCACTATAGGCATCACCTAGCCCCTTCCATGGTTCACCATAGGCAGGGTGTTCTTTTCAGTATTTGATTCTTTCTTCCTCCTCCAGACATACCACTCATTCATAAGCCCACAGCTTTATTTCATTGCTGCACAGTAGAAAATCTCAGAACTTCATCTGTTGCTTACTGGAGCATACTGGAAGCAATTTTTTTTTTGGTTTTTCAGAAAATAAAAGTAATGTCTGAAACCTTCAGCATCTAATTTGTGCCGTACTGTGGAAACTGAATCTTCAATTCTCATTGTCTGCAAATCTTGCAGTTTCATGAGGGTTTTGTGGAGACAAAGATAAATTCAATCAGGAAATCCAAGGAGAAATCTTCACATCTGCTGTGAGGAACGTGAATCTCAGGTGCACACCTTCAAACAGGACAGTGATCATAAGAGAACCTCTAAGTTCACCAAGACTATGCTATCAAAAGATGTTCTAGAAGATTCTGGAGTGGCTGTCATAGTTGATGAACCCTATAGAAATCTTTGTTGGTGACTGCAGCAAATCCAAGAAAAAAAGAAAGAGGACTGGGCTTGGATTCTATCATTAACATAAACTCTCTCACACACAAGTAACGGAAAAGAGAAAGACAATCTAACTCGCCACAGTGGGGCCATGGGGTGCTCGGAGTCGGGCCCTCTTGATGTCTTCGAGCGTCTGGGGGCTGTCATGGTGGCGTGACCCAGTCCGTGGCCACCCAGATGGGCGGTCAGTAAAAAGGGGAGAAAAAGAGTTAAAAAGAAAAAGTTAAAGTTTAAGAGTTTGTTGTGACGCCACCCATGGAAGGCGGCCGGTAGGGGCCGCTGCTGCAGTCTGGGACCTCTGGGGATTATGGAGTTGCAGCTGTGATGGTTTAGCTCCCCACGGGAGGAGCAGGACCCCAGGGCATCTGGAGTTGAGGTGATTTGGGGTGAGGGAAGGCCAGCGGGGCAGAGCTGGCTGCTGGTAGGGTCTGGACAGGTTCCTGGTAGGGCCTTGCAGTCTGTGTGGTTTTGCAGTCTACCGCTCCCCGGGTGCAGGTGAGAAATAAGACTCTCACACACAGTCTGAGTTCCAACCTGGTTTACTTGGCTTCTTTTGTCAACACTTCAAGTTATAGCACAAGTACAGTGGCGGCCCGAGTAGTCCTTGACAACCAGGATGGCTTGTCCAGTATACCCCCTTTGTGCTCCTTTCCTTTTGGGCTTCTCTCTCAGCGCCTCCTTCCTGCACACGCCTCCGCACACAGAGCCCCAATCCACCAGCCACGGGCCTTCTTGGGCGACTGGCAGAGTCCCCTGGCCCTAATACTGCTGTCTTCTATGCGCTGTGTCGGGAGTTGGCCACAGCTCTTGGAGATCTCATGGGCCCCGGTTCCGTGGTTGGAGCTTGGAGCCTTCTCACCACCTACAGGGCCGGGCCCCTGGTTCTCGTCCTGTCCTTCCACTTCACTGCAGATTCAGGCGCATGGGTGGATCGCTTACTTCCCACGCCCCTAGTACGCTCTCTGGCTTCCTGCGGTCTCTAGCCCTGGGACCCGGGACAGGCCTCATCGTGGTTCAGGGCCTCTGTGTCCGTACTCTCTGTCTTCTCTCTCTTGTGTCCTCATTCGACTAACCTCCCACTTCCCGTGGTTTTTTCCCTTTGTCCTCTTCCTTTCCCTAACCGCTTCCTGCTCATCTCCCACCCACCTCCTGTCTCCCCACGCCATCCCACAGCTACCTGAGCCGTCCAACTACCTGGGTTCACCCGATAGCACTGGGACCGGGTGTGTTGGGTGTGTTTGTAAGTGACTAGACTTACTGATCCCGGTTGCTGCAAACTAATAGTGGCGACCGAACTGCAGGGGCGCCACACTACTACAGGGAGACAATGTGCCCGAACCCTGTACAGGCTTGAAGCACCCTAGCCACACAAATAAAAAGTCCGCCTCAGACCTGACTCCCTTAAAGGCCATCAAGGGGTTTCTCGCACCTCCTGAAGGACCAGAGCAGTGGCCACAACACACTGCTGACAAGGGGAGAGGAAGGTGTACAGGAAGACACAAAAACCCAGCGTGAGAAAACTAACACATATTCATATAAGGTGAAAAGATTATGTGCTGGTTAAATAAACTGACTCATCACTGAAACTCAACTGGTGTTTACCCTAAGATCAACCCCTAAGCTGAAGGGTTGGAACTCCTAGACACAAACCAACCTAGAGATATAGCCAGCAAGGAAGTGCAGTGAGAGGTGAAAATATATAACCGAACCCGGAATATGACATGGCAAACCACAATAGGGAAATTAGAAACACCTGGAAAGGACGCAACCAAGAAGTGAGAACAAAGACCATAAGAATCATCAGAGAAGGCAATAGTCCAGCAGACAGAGGAACCAACTAGGCAGCAACAGGTCATCAGATCGAATCCCCAAACCGAGCCATGACAGACTCCTCATGAATACTGCCAGAGTCTGGTTTCTGGATATCTATCACATTTGCAGCAGGTCATAACAGCCAGAGGGGCTCTAGGAACTTAATATGCTTTTCATGAAGGAGGTGAAAAAATTTGAGAGTCCAATAATAATTAGCCTAGGCCTTTTTTGAAATCGCAAAGGATGACCCAACTCAGTATGACACAGGGGTAAAAAAGTCCTTGCGGATGCATGACTTGTTCATGTTGATGAACGTTAGTCTGTCCACATTCTGGCTGGACAGACGCGTGCGCTTATCTGTCAGCACACCACCAGCAGCGCTGAAAACAAGTTCAGAGAGAACACTGGCTGCGGGGCACGACATGATCTCCAAGGCGTGAGTGGTGAGCTCAGGCCATTTTTCCAGATTGGAAGCCCAAAATGAGCAAGGCTCCAGTTCCCCAGTCATGGCATCGATGTTCACTTGGAGATACTCCTGTGAGATTCACTCTGTACCACTGGTGGTTTGTGGAAAAGCCGATCTGAGATTATGTATCAGCTTCTGCGGATACTCCTGCATGCGTGAATCCCTTTCCAGGGCAGGAATTATGCTGCCAAATTTACTCTTGTACCGGGGATCAAGGAGTGTGGCAACCCAGTAGTCGGCATTACTTCTAATTCAGACAATCCGAGGGTCATGTTGCAGGTAGTGCAGCAAGAAGGAGCTCATATGTCTTGTGCATCCAGGACGACCAAGTCCTTGTTGTGTTGGTGGCGACGAGCTGAGAATGATGCTTCCTTCCTCTGCCCTCTCCCCCCAACCTCGCACAACAGAAATGTGATCAAGGTCTCCCTCATCTGCTGAGTCTTCTGTGCCCATCACCAGTTCCTCCTCCATTTCTTCCTGGGCTCTTGCACCTTCATCATCAGTTTGGTTGCTACCATGCTCCCTCGTTAATCTCTCTTCCTCACCCTCCCATGCCTGCCGCCTTGGTGCTGCCGACCGTCTGGACCTTTGAGATCTTGTTATCCCTTCTGCATACTGTAATGTTGTTATATCTTCTGTAGTTTGCTTGTGTCTCCCCTGTTTGTTTTCTGCCTAGTAACAGTGATGTAAGATAGAGGAGGAGCTGTGGCAGGAGAAGGGGGAGCTGGGAAAGGGAAGAGATTCATTAAAGTATGGCCGCTCGACTGAGCAGTTCAGCATATCTGTGTGTGCTTCTGGATCTATCGTCATCTGCACTACAACACTACACGGAGGTTCATTGTTCTGTGTTGGCTGGTCATCCTGGCATCTTTGGTACCCATGATTTGGTTTGCTGATATTGTTGGTGGTCCTCTTTGTCCCGGGATGTGCGTTCCTTTGTGCAGGCCTGTGGGACTTGTGCATGGGCCAAGCCTTGTTGTTCCCGCCCTAGTGGGTTGCTTTTGCCCTTACCTGTACCTGAGCGGCTGTGGACGCATATTTCTATGGATTTTGTTTTGGACCTTCCTGTTTCCCAGGGGATAATGGTTATCTGGGTTGTTTGTGACCGGTTCTCTAAGATGGTTTACTTTGTTCCTTTGGCTAAATTTCCTTCTTCTTCGGACTTGGTTCCGTTGTTTTTTCAGCATGTTTGTTTACATGGTATTCCAGGAAACATTGTGTCTGACAGGGGTGCCCAGTTTGTTTCTCGGTTTTGGAAGTCTTTCTGTGCTAAGCTGGGTGTGGCTTTGTCTTTTTCTTCTGCGTTTCATCCGCAGTCTAATGGTCAGATGGAGAGAACTAATCAGACTTTGGAGACTTATTTGAGATGCTTTGTGTCTGCGGATCAGGATGATTGGGTTGCCTTTTTGACTTTGGCTGAGTTTGTGCTTAATAATCGGGCGAGTTCAGCTACTTTGGTTTCGCCCTTCTTTTGTAATTTTGTTTTTCATCCTCGTTTTTCATCAGGGCAGGTTGCGCCTTTTGCCTGTTTGGGTGTGGATTCTGTGGTTGAGCGGATGCAGCAGATTTGGGATTGTGCGGTTGACAACTTACATCTTTCTCAGGAAGCTGCTCAATGTTTTGCTAACCGTCATCGGTGTGTTGGTAGGGATGGGCGAATCTACTCGCTAGGACTCGTTACTCGGCGAGTAGTAAGGGACTCGCAGGACTCGGTACTCTGCGAGTTTCCCAGCGATTACTCGCACAGTAATGAGTCCAAAGCAAATCAATGGCAATCCTAGTTTTGTCAGAGTCTCTGACAAAACTAGGATTGCCATTGTCTTGCATTGGACTCGTTACTGTGCAAGTAATCGCAGGGAAACTCGCACAGTAAGGAGTCCAGCTGTCTGCTCTGTGTCTGCTCTCAGCCTGCAGGCTGCCGCAGCTCCAGGGTCCTAGTGCCCGCCTGCTCTCCCTGTGTACAGACATGAATGTCTGTGCACAGAGAAGATGTAGCAGAGCTGAGATTGTTCTCAGTCTGCTCATTCCCTGTGCATAGACATCTATATCTATGCACAGGGGATGTAGCAGAGAGGACATCGCGTTTTGGACTACGTCGGACGGAAGAGGATTTTTTTCATTAAAGATGGAGTCCCTAATGGCTTTTTTTTTTTATTTCTAATAAAAAAATTTCTCTGTGTTCTGTTTTTTAACCCTTTATTGGAGATTCTTAGTGGCCGGGTCAAACCTGGACTGACATTAAGAATCCCGGGCTTAATACCAGCTTGTATAACAAAGCTGGTATTAACCCCTTTATTACCCAGCGTGCCACCGCCACAAGGGCCGCTGGAAGAGCGGGGTTCAGCGCCAGAGGATGGCGCTTCAATGAACGCGCCATCTTCTGGGGCGGCTGCGGGCTGCAATTTGCAGCGGGGGGTGCCCAGAAAGCTTGGGCCTCCCTGCGCTGCGGATTCCAGCCCCCAGCTGCTTAGCTGTACCTGGCTAGACATAGAAATTGCGCGGAGCCCCACACATTTTTTTTTAATTATTTCATGAAATTCATGAAATAATTAAAAAAAAGGGCTCGTCTATATTCTTGTGTCCGGCCAGGTACAAATAGGCACCTGGGGGTTGGGGGCAGCCCGTCGCTGCCTGCTGGAT
Source organism: Allobates femoralis (assembly GCA_033576535.1). Lineage (NCBI taxonomy): Eukaryota > Metazoa > Chordata > Amphibia > Anura > Aromobatidae > Allobates > Allobates femoralis. The sequence goes on from JARQOC010000002.1 coordinate 18,075,088, forward strand.
CCAGCTGGTTCCAGAAATACGGCGAAGCCCACGTCAAATTTTTTTCTGACAAATCCATAAAACAATGTAAATAAAAGGGACTGCATCTTTATTAACCCCTGGACCATGGGCGAGGGGTTAATAAAGATGCAGTCCCTTTTTTAGGATTGTTTCATTGATTTTTCAGAAAAAAAATGACGTGGGCTTCGCCATATTTCTGGAGCCAGCCGGATCCAGCAGGCAGCGACGGGCTGCCCCCAACGCCCAGGTGCCTATTTGTACCTGGCCGGACACAAGAATATAGGAGAGCCCTCTTTTTTTATTATTTCATGAATTTCATGAAATAATAAAAAAAAAAATGCGTGGGGCTCCGCACAATTTCTATGTCTAGCCAGGTACAGCTAAGCAGCTGGGGGCTGGAATCCGCAACGCAGGGAGGCCCAAGCTTTCTGGGCACCCCCCGCTGCAAATTGCAGCCCGCAGCTGCCCCAGAAGATGGCGCGTTCATTGAAGCGCCATCCTCTGGCGCTGAACCCCGCTCTTCCAGCGGCCCTGGTGGCGGTGGCACACTGGGTAATAAAGGGGTTAATACCAGCTTTGTTATACAAGCTGGTATTAAGCCCGAGATTCTTAATGTCAGGCCAGGTTTGACCCGGCCACTAAGAATCTCCAATAAAGGGTTAAAAAAACACAACACAGAGAACATTTTTTTATTAGAAATAAAAAAAAAAACCATTAGGGACTCCATCTTTAATTAAAAAAATCCTCTTCCGTCCGACGTAGTCCAAAACGCGATGTCCTCTCTGCTACATCCCCTGTGCATAGATATAGATGTCTATGCACAGGGAATGAGCAGACTGAGAACAATCTCAGCTCTGCTACAGCAGGCGGGCTCTAGGACCCTGGAGCTGCGGCAGCCTGCAGGACCCAAGGGCACAGAGCAGACAGCAGGACTCGTTACTGTGCGAGTTTCCCTGTGATTACTTGCACAGTAACGAGTCCAATGCAAGTCAATGGCAATCCTAGTTTTGTCAGAGTCTCTGACAAAACTAGGATTGCCATTGATTTGCATTGGACTTGTTACTGTGCGAGTAAACGCTGGGAAACTTGCAGAGTACCGAGTCCTAGCAGATAGAGCCTGAAGCTTCCGAGACACATCTGCGATTTGCAAATCACACATTACTCGCTATTACTCGCTTCCCATTCATTAATATTGGACTCGCAACGAGTAACGAGTCCCGGGCTCGGACTCGCTAGAGTCAAGCGATTCCGAGTAATTTAGGACTCGCCCATCACTATGTGTTGGTTCTCGGCTTCGTGTTGGTGATTTGGTTTGGTTGTCCTCCCGCCATGTTCCTTTGAGGGTTTCTTCTTCTAAATTTAAGCCTCTGTTCATTGGTCCGTACAGGGCCGGCCTCAGGCTAAATTGCGCCCTGTGCAAAATTCCCCTTTGGTGCCCCCAGACCATGTCACATGAGACATGCAGCCAATCAGTGGCACCTTCACTCTTTCCTCATATAAAACTGACATCCCGAGGAAATCAGGGAACAGCAGCAGCTCTCATTTATTCTGGATCACAGTTTTGAAGGAAGGGATAATGAAACAGCTGCTGATTGGCTGCAGGTCTCATGTGAAATAACGTCATGTGAAACCATGGAGACCTGGGGCACACATTGCTAGGACGATGCTTGGCTTTATCACTTGTCTAGTGTGGGTTTTTTTATCCATATAATGTAAAACGCCTAAAAATGCCTCACACAAAGCATGCTGCAATATAAGTATTTATAAAAAGAAAATCACCTGCAAAAAAGATCCTGAAACAATATCTACATGAGGCGTCTTTACTTTTACTTTACTGATAGGTTGTTTACATTGTGAGCCCCAATGGGGACAGTGTTCATGATGTATGTAAAGTGCTGTGGAGTTCATAGTGTAATATAAATGCAAAAAGTATTATTCTTAATATTATGTCACAATACCAGGATCTGAGGATCTTCTATTTCGAGGTCAGGGACTCTCTGACGCCGTGTTGCTGCTTGTCTCGCTGTTGTCCTCTTTTGAAACTGCAGTGCGGTGGACAAGAGAGCATTAACTGGTTAATAACAAGAAGTATGGAGTGTGTACTGAGCCATAAACCCTCCCCATACCATGAATTATGGGGTGTGTACTAACTGAGCCATAAACCCTCCCCGTACCATGTCCAGCAGACATTGTAGGATTACTACCCGTATATACTCGTGTATAAGCCGACCTGTGTATAAGCCGACCCCCCTACTTTTGCCCCCAAAACCTGGGAAAACCTATTGACTCGTGTATAAGCCGAGGGTGGACCCCAGCACAGGTATACAGCCCCCAGCAGTGTGGTATACAGCAGCCTCCCCAGTGGTATATACAGACCCCAGGGGTAATACAGCAGCCCCAGGGGTAATACAGCAGCCCCAGGGGTAATACAGCAGCCCCAGGGGTTATACAGCAGCCCCAGGGGTAATACAGCAGCCCCAGGGGTAATACAGCAGCCCCAGGGGTAATACAGCAGCCTCAGTGGTATATACAGGCCCCAGCAGTATATACAGGCCCCAGCACTATATACAGCAGCCCCAGTCGAATATACAGGCCCCAGCAATATATACAGCAGCCCCAGTGGTATATACAGGCCCCAGCAATATATACAGCAGCCTCAGTGGTATATACAGGCTTCAGCACTATATACAGCAGCCCCAGTGGAATATACAGGCCCCAGCCCTATATACAGCAGCCCCAGTCGAATATACAGGCCCCAGCAATATATACAGCAGCCCCAGTGGTATATACAGGCCCCAGAAATATATACAGCAGCCTCAGTGGTATATACAGGCTTCAGCACTATATACAGCAGCCCCAGTGGAATATACAGGCCCCAGCACTATATACAGCAGCCCCAGTCGAATATACAGGCCCCAGCACTATATACAGCAGCCCCAGTGGTATATACAGGCCCCAGCAATATATACAGCAGCCTCAGTGGTATATACAGGCTTCAGCACTATATACAGCAGCCCCAGTGGAATATACAGGCCCCAGCAGTATATACAGCAGCCCCAGTGGTATATACAGGCCCCAGCAATATATACAGCAGCCTCAGTGGTATATACAGGCCCCAGCACTATATACAGCAGCCCCAGTGGTATATATAGGTCCCAGCAGTATATACAGCAGCCCCAGTGGTATATACAGGCCCCAGTGGTAGTGTATACAGGGCCCACTGGTGGTGTATACAGGGCCCAGTGGTGGAGGTGGTGTATACAGCAGGGCCCAGTGGTGGTGAATACAGGGCCTAGTATGTGGACTGGGGGGGAGGGGCGCGCCTTTACACACTCACCGGTCACCGCCGTCACCGTGCCCGTGCGTCTGCTGGGCGCTGGCTGTACGGAGGAGGAGAGGAGGGGCGGGCAGAGCCGCGGGACAGGAAGTCGGACTCCCGCCCTCCTCTCTCTCTGGCCGACGCGCCGCGGCCGCCGGCGGCCAGCACGGGGCCTCCCAGGGGGCGGGCAAAAATGCGCCCTGCACTAGATGGCGCGCCTAGTTGTCGTCCCGGCCCTGCCTGCGGGTAAACCCGAGTGTGACTCGGGGTTACCGCTTCTGTCAGCTAAAGGGAACCAACCACCTCGGATGACCCTCATACACTGTTAATATGTGCCCTGCAGCCTAGTAAACCATTAGCAGCACTGCTTTTGTGTGAAAAGTGGCTGCAGTAGAAGTGAGATAATGATTTTATACACTTACATGCCTGCGTACTTGAGGGCGTCTCCCTGTGTGTGCTGGCACTTGTGAGCTGTGCCATCACGCCTGCTCTCCCCCTCCCTTATGCACGCCCCCTCTCAGCCTGCTATAATGTGTGAGGCTGATTGCGTCATAAAGGGGGTGGGGCTACCGGGATGCCGCGATTTAGCCCCGCCCCTTTATGACGCAATCAGCCTCACATCACTATAGCAGGCTGAGAGGGGGCGTGCATAAGGGAGGGGGAGAGCAGACATGATGAGCACAGCCCACAAGTGCCAGCACACACAGGGAGACGCCCAGAAGTACACAGGCATGTAAGTGTATAAAATCATTATCTCACTTCTACTGCAGCCCGCCGGTTGCCTGGACAACGCAGCCCTTGCTGCGATATGAAGCCCGGGCAGTCACACTCGGGAATACCGGTAGGGAGGGAGCCGCAGAGAGACCATAAATATCCGTCTCTCTGGCGCCCCCTTTGAAGCATGGCAGGCGGCGCCCTGTGCGACCGCACAACTCGCACAGCGGTAGGGCCGGCCCTGGGTCCGTACAGGATTTCTGAATTTATTAATCCTATCTCCTTCCGGTTGGCGCTTCCGAGCTCTTTTGCAATTCATGATGTTTTTCATAAGTCCTTGTTCAGGTGTTTTGTCGAGCCCTTGGTTCCTGCTGTGGCCCCTCCGGCTCTGATCCTGATTGATGTTGAGTTGGAGTATGAGGTTGAGAAGATTTTGGATTCTCGATTTTCGAAACGGCGGCTTCAGTACCTTGTTAAGTGGCGGGGTTATGGCCAGGAGGATAATTCTTGGATTTCAGCCTCGGATGTTCATGCGCCTGACTTGGTTCGTGCTTTTCAGCTGGCTCATCTTGATAGGCCTGGGGCCTCTCTTGAGGGTTCGGTGACCCCTCCTCAAGGGGGAAGTAATGTTGTGAATTCATTATAGCTCCTCCGGTGGTTGTTGCTAGTGATGCAGCTGACTGTGGGCTTCACAGGTGAGATTGATGATTGGCAATCTGGTTCTTGGAGCATATAATGGTTTGAAGTGGATCAATTCTTGCCAGTTGTCTTTTGTTCCTGGAGGAGTTCACATCTCTCTGGTTTCTTCTGCTCTGTGGAGATCTTTGCAAGATAAGTGAATGTTTTTTTGATATTTTGTGGCGCACTTTTGTGTGCTTAAGGATCTGCTTATGTTTTGTTTTATTCTGAGATGTGGATTTGCTATCTAGTCTGCATATTTGTTTATCTGCTCTCGTATAGGAAGTTTTCTTACTAGGAATTTTACCATTCACTATTATCTGTTATTTCCAGTTCTGCTGGCATTTGATTCATAGACGTCTGCAGATATAGAGGTCGCCGAGTCTTAGTGACTCATGGTAATTTTTGTAATATCTGCTGTTGGTGGTTTTTGATAGTGTTTTATACTGACCGCAATAGTATTCTACCCCGTCTTTCCTATAGAGGTAGCGTGGCCTCTTTTGCTAAACCTTATACTCTGCCTGTGTTTGTTTTTCTTCCTCTGGTTTCCCAGTTGGTATCTGTGGGGGGCTTATTGTTCTTTTGGGGTTCTGCTCTGAGGCAAGATGGATTTTTCCTGTATCCATCTTTAGGAGCAGTTAGTTCTCCAGCTGTGCAGAGGTGTCTAGGTCTGGTTGGTTACATCCCACGGCTTCTAGTTGTGATGTGTAGTCAGGAATTGCGGTCAGTACAGTTATCAACGACTTCTATGGAATCTGAATGTTACTCCTGAGTCATCGGTTCATAACAGCAACCCTAAATAAACTACAGAAGGAGGAAGGGCTTATCATTAAGACATCAGATAATGGTGGCTATATAGTGGTGTGTCTTGATCTGTTTTATCGAATTCTGGATGACATGGAGACCTACGAAGTTTAGATAGAGATACCCACCAGTGATACAATGATACTCTGAATGAGATCTTAGAGTATGCGATGGAAGGCGATCTCATATCAAAAACGAAATACCACTTTAATTAAACCAGTCCTACCGACAATGCCAACCTTCTATATCCTTCCAAAGGTACAAAAGGGACTAGATCCACTGAAAGGTAGACCAATTGTCTTTGGTGTAGGCTCCTGCACACAAAACTGTGGAATCAATGTAGATACGGTGCTTCGCTCCTTTGTACTGGCCCTTCCATCTTACACACGAGATACGGCTGATCTGCTAGGTAGATTAGGCGGGGTTCTGCTTGACAACAATACAATCTTGACCTCCATAGATGTGGAGGCGCTATATAGTAGCATCCCTCATTCCATGGGGTTGCATGCAATTAAGTACTATCTGAATACAAGAGCGAATGTCTGCCAGAGTCACAATACCTTTGTCATGGATTTACTTAAGTTTGTATTGCATCATAACACCATTACATTCAATAAGAAATACTTCCACCAGCTCAGGGGGAGTGTGATGGGGAGTTCCTGTGCTCCATTGTACGCTAATCTTTTCCTGGGCTGGTAGGAGAAGACTATTGTGTTTTGTGATGGATACAATTGATGGGAGCCCCATATCTTACTCTGGTCCAGATATATAGATTATGTGTTTGTACTGTACTCTGGGCCAAAGGATAGTTTTGGTAACTTACCACCGCGGAAACCTTCAAAAGGAAACTGAAGGCCCACTTCTTCTAACAAGCCTACAACCTGCAGTGATCCTCAGTCTACTGAACCACCGCCAGACCAGCTCTACTCTCTCCTAGCATATCCTCACCCATCCCTTGTAGACTGTGAGCCCTTGCGGGCAGAGTTCCCTCTGCTTCTGTACTTGTGTGTGCCTTGTAATGCTCATGTTTGTTGTACCTGTCTATGTATGCCCCTTTTCACATGTAACGCGCCATGGGATAAATGGCACTATAAAAATGAATAATGATAATAATTTTGTTGACTGCCTAAACATCAACGAGTTTGGGTTATGGTTTACATCGGAGAGCAACCCCAAGGACCTTCCTCTTATGGATGTCCTTGTACGGAAATAACCAGATGGTACTCTATCAACACGAACCTATCGAAAACAATCGGCAACAAATAATTTGTTGAGGTGGGAGCGTCAACATCCGGTGAGCTGCTACATGGGTGCAGGAAAAGCTTCCGTGATGGGGATGATATGATCAGGCTTATAGGTACCTATGATTGTCAAAATGAAAGAATGTTCAATGTGCTGCGTAACTACTAGAACATCTTGGTTACAGATCCAAATTTGAAGGATAATATACCCCCAACATCCAGAGTCACTTTTAGGAGGGGCTGCTCTCTGAAAGATCATCTTATGCATAGCACTATAGGGCACCCATAGAAGGGGGCACCTGGTTGAAAAGGAAACCAATTGGTATCTTTAAGTGTTGCGATTGTTGCTATTGTGGTAATATGATGCCATGTAAGTCCATGGAGAGCGTCAACAAAAAATAATTCTTTATCAGGGATTTCTCCAATTGTAAGTCGACGGGACTGATATCCGTGTCCTCGTGCATGTGCCTGTTGGACTACGTTAGGAAAACCCGAAGGTGATTGAGACGCAGAGTAGATGAGCATCTGGGGGACATTCGGAACCACCGCGATACCCCGAAAGCAAGACGTGAACAAGTACATGGGCGTGACTTGCGACAACTTTACTTTCGGGTGCTGGATGTGGTTAAAAAGGGCAATGGGGGGGGGGGGGGGGGGTGTGTGATCATGATCAAAAGATTCTCCAAAGGGAGACAGAGTGGACCTTTAAGTTTGATTCCCTAACACCTGGGGGCTGAATGAGCAATTGTTCTACACATGTTATTTGTGATGAGACCTTTGTGATGAATTTCCCATGTAGCTGCCCGACATAGCTAGGTTGAATTCTCATATAAAGAATGGGACTTGATCTACTTTTATGAAGAAATCGGACCTGGTTTTCATCTTTGCCCACCTGTGTACACACCGAGGGCTACATTGGAGTATACATTATCCTTGTTGCCCTGGAGGAAAGCGTCTTATTCTGAACCACCGATGATTTTCATTTATACAATTATCATTTCTGTCTAAGAGGGTGTGGCGCCCCGCAACGAGTGCATCACAGGAAGGTATTGCATCCCTGCCAGAAGATGTAATAACTTCCATCTCAGTGATGAAATGGTTAAACCCAGAGCTCCATACACCACATGCACCACTTAGAAGTAGAGGGCCAATCAGGTCCTGGTGGGAGGAGTGTAGGTGTAGTGTGTGTGGGTAACGTAAGAGAAGGAGTAGTCGTGTGGAGAAGAACATAGGAGAAGGAGGAAGAACAGGGATCTGCACAGTGTAGTGCAGCCCTCGCATAGTAACTTCACCAGCAGGGCACCATTAAGAAGTGACCCAGACCGGAACACGGGCAACCAAAAGTAGTTAAGCTACGGTTAAAAGACACCTATGCTCAATCTCACCGGACACCGGTTCCGAGGCAAACAGATGTTCACCGGTGTTCTGCAAACCGGAGTGAAGGAATCGCTTCTTAGGAGCACCTCACTGCAGTCGCAACTTAGCCGTCTTGCCAACGAGATACCCACCAAAGGGAAACAAGCCCCGTACACCGGTCAGCTCCCGGTAGGAAATCCTAAAGAAGTCTTCCCCGTACCTCGAACTGCCACCCTAATTTGGCATCACGAACAGGATACGAGCAGGCCCGTTCCCTAACGGGTATATTGTGCTTTAAAATGACTTTAATGTCTACAATTTGGACTTTGTTAGTCCTAAAAAGAACTTTCCCGCCTTTTCACCGTGGGCCAAGATGGCGTCCAAGATGGCGTCCCCGCCATGAGGACACGTCACGTGCAAGCCCAGGGGTGAGCCACCGCCCCTCATCGTGGGAGGGCTAAAGGCAACGGCGCCAAACTCTTTGTCCGCCCTGATTGCTCGAATCAACCATGGGGGCGGACCCTAAAGACTTTTCCCACCATTGGACTACTAAAAGGTCCCAAGGAAATGGGAGTGTCAGACAGAACCTTCTTCACCAGCTCTCAACCAGAAGGGTTACCGGTTGAACGGGTGTGGTTCCCTCCAAAGAAGAGAATGGCCAGCATGAGACTCCAAGACCTGATGCGGGAGGTCGAGGCGGAGGCCAGAGCAGCCATAGGCCATCCGGGTCCGGGTCCCGTCCTTACCATCGACGGCAGCCCCGACTTCTGGCTAGAGGCTTTGCAAGACCTTAGAGTGCGGTTAATGGAAACAGTTGAGTGGACAGTCCGTAGCTGGAGCGCAGGCCTGGGGCGTCGACTCCAACATGCGATGCAGCAGAGCCGACCGGGTACAGCGACTCCGGGACCAGACGACGTCACCAGCTTCTCGACCGCCTCACCGTCGCCCATCACCTGTCCCGCTTCGTCGCCAGAGCCCATAGACTGTCTCGTTCCGGTGGAGGCCACAGCTAATCCCGCTCCTGCGATTGAAACCGCAGCCGAACCCGTTTTTGAGCCGGAGCGCACAACGTGCTCCAAGGAAGAAGTTGACCTTTACCAGGTTCCCACCGAGGAACCCACCAACAGTCACATTACCTCTATAGAGACTGTTGCCTGTTTCGTCCCCGTGCCGGAGGCCTCCTTTGCAATTGCCGAGACCTACCTGGTAACCGGGATCGAGACCCCTTTACCTGCAGTTACAGATGAAGAGGCAGACAGCCTGGAAGCCCTGCAGGACGTCCCCCAGGAAGGATCCGCAGCACCACCGCCCTGCTGTACAGAGGAACCGGTCCCAGCATCTCCAACCATCGAGCAGCCCGATGTGGTCGTCGAGGGAGTAGAAGTAGATGACGACGATGAGACCCGCAGTATCCCTAAGGATCTTGACACCGGTTTTGCTTGGGGAGACAGCGAGGATCCTCCGTCCGAGCAGCTAGCTCGGGTACACTGGTCGGGTGCAGCACCGACACCTTCCCCTGTGCCGTTCCACCGGGTGCCGGTCCAGACTGTCCGCCAAGCCCAAGCTTCCTACCAAACCACCAGCTCCACCGTTGATCTTCACACCCCGAGCCGTGCCGACGGAGATGTACGCCAGCGTCGATGAGAGGAGTGGCAAGCCCGAGAGCGTGCCAATATGCAGGCACGTGCCGAGGCTCGCCGCCAACCGCCGCTGTCTGATGAACTCCGCCGCGAAGATAGAATTTCCACCTTTAATTTATTTACCGGGTGGAGGTTCGCTTGGGAGGTGGGACTGAATGAGGAGGTGTTTGTGGGGCGCCGAGAAGTCGAGTCACACTTGCCCAGAGGACATCCCGATCGCGACCTATACCGGGGCGATATAATCACTTATGAGCGCTATGCTTGTCCAGATGGGTGGTTCGCTATCCGGGTGCGCCATCGTTCTCCGGGCCAGTGACTCAAAAGCTTGGACTCACACAATGACTCTGTTCCTGTCAATCACTAACTGTGTGATCTGGCGGCTACAGCCTGAACTTTTAAACTAAGGACAGCCGACCGCCCGCCGGGTCCGCGCAATGTGTTAACCTGTTCTTTTGCTTGCAACATCAAAGTGAATATTTACCTGTTTCTTTAATAAAAGTGTGAATTTTATGTCTGTTATAAAATATGAAAATCCTCTGTAATGTGGGTAGTGCGACTCTTGGGGACAAGCGTATTTAACCAAGGGGGAGTGTGGCGCCCCTCAACGAGTGCGTCACAGGAGGGTATTGCAGCCATAAATGCAGCAGCAATGTTCTCTGACCCAGCAGTTATATGGTTAACTTAGAGATCCATACTCAGCATGCCTCACTTAGAATAGAGGGCCAATCATGGTCCTGGTGGGCGGAGTGCTAGGGTAGAGTGTTAGGCTATGTGCACATCAGTCGGTTCTGCATTTCTGCAGACCGACCGGGAACCGGTGGACACTGGCAGAAACTGAGTTTTCTGTGCTCAGCAGTGTCCTAGTTTTTTGCTCGTTTTTTGCTCGTTTTCCGCCCGGTTTTACAGCGTTTTGTCGGCGGTTTTTCTGAGCGGTTTTAAAACTGAGTTTTTAGTGCACTTGTTCAGCTGAAACCGGTGGAAAAACGGAGGAAAGAAGTCACTTGCTCTATTTTTGGAAACCGGTGAAAAAACTCAGTTTTGACTGAAAACGACCAGAAGAAAAACGTTGTAATGTAGACAGAGTTTTCTAAAATCCATTGACTAGCATGTTAATCCAACCGGAGGGTAGGATTAACATAAATTAACATAAAACTGAGCGGAAAACGCCGACGGAAAACGTCCAAAAGCAGCCCACAAAACGACTGATGTGCACATACCCTAAGCAGACTAGACTTGAACTTGAAGGAGGAAGGAGCTACAGCCTGTCTAAACCGGAGTCTCGGCCACGGTGAGTCAGTTGTCCAAGGTGATGGTTCACCTTCATCACCGACATATACTGCTAATCCCTTATGGCCGATCTCCTGGTTGTAGGAGTCTCCAGAGACCTCAGCATTGGTCACCTGTTGGTTGTATGGTTCACCTTACAAAATCTCAGGTGGATTGTCAACCTGGAAAAGTCCAGGTTAGTCCCCACCACAGGGCAGAAGATCCTGGGGATGATTCTGGACTCAGTCTGAGCTTTTCATGCTTCCGGCTGGCAAGCTGCATCGACTTCAGACGTCTGTCAGGGCCATTACAGAGACTCCACAACTGACATTACGGAGGCCTATGTCTCTCCTCGGCTTCCTCGCTTCATGTATCCCTGCAGTTCCTTAGGCTCAGCTGCACACACGGGGCTTCAGGGTGAAGGAACTCAGACACCAACAGGTCTTGGGGTCATCCTCGGCCACATGTATCTGTCTTTCAGTCCAGTCGATAGCTCTACCGGGGGGTGGCTAGTTCGGGAAAACCTCACACTTGGAGTCCCGTGGTTGCTTCCAGTCTCCGACGTAATCACCTTGGATGACAGTTCCTGGGGGTGGGGAGCACACCTATGAGATTAGTTGACTCAGGGAGTGTGGGACTCACAACTCTCTCAGATGTCCTCCAATATGCGGGAGCTCCAGACAGTAAGAGAGACAATTTCCACCTTCCTTCCTTGCACACTCGGTCTCTGGCTCTGCTGCGGGTCAAACATGATCTCTTCCAGTTCTTACACGCCAGATTCCCTTTCTGCACTTCACATTGGGGGGGAAGGAAAAATCCCAAGGCAGACTGCTCAGCAGGGTAAAACTGGGGTCCCGCGAGGGAACAGGCAGGTTTGGATGCTCTGTTCTCTGCATCCCAGTGACAGGCCCTTTGCGGTGGATGCTCTGCAGATTCCCTGGTCCTCGGGCCTTAGGTATGTTTTCCCCACCTTAGTGTTGATTCTTGCGGTACTCTGGACGATTAGGGAGGACTGAACCAGGGTCATCATGATAGCGCCCTCCTGGCTCGGGAGGGCCTGATTCTTTTTGCTTCCTCAGATGTCGCTGGTGGAGCCCTGGCTTCTCCCAGTGTCCCAGTCTCTGCTCTCCCAGGGGCCGGTCTGTCATCCGCAGGTCCCGGGTCTTCGACTGACAGCTTGGAACTTGAATGGTGGCTCCTGTCACGTCGAGGGTTCTACGCTGATCTGCTTCACACTCTGATGTCTGGTGGGAAGCCTGTTACTACTACAGTTTAGGGTAATGTGTGGAACTGATTCCTGTCCTCGTCAGTAGCAAACCCGGAGGGGGACGCGACAGTGACAGCAATATTAGAGTTCCAACAGAAGGAGAGGAAGTTGGGTCTCTCTGTTAACACCCTGAAATTCCAGGTTTCGGTCCTTGGGGCATTGTACGATTCTACCTTAGAGGGGTTGTCTTGGGTATCCCGGGTTTCCAGTCCTGCAACCGAGCATCTCCGGTCCCCTGTCCGAAACATGCCTTCGTGGGATCTAGATTTAGTATTGGAGGCTTTAACTACACCTCCCTTTGTCCCTTGTCCTCTGCTTCTCCAAAGGTCCTTACTCGGAAGGTGGTCCTGTTGGTGGCTTGGCCATCAGCCAGATGGCTTGGTGACTTACAGGCCCTGTCAGTGGTGGGGCTTTATCCTCAGATTTTGCAGGATCGGGTCATCCTCAGAATGGACCCTTCCTATCTCCCGATGGTGGCTAAGCGTTCCACAGGGTGCAGGAGATTGTGCTCCATTCCTTTTGTGACCATCCGTCTAATCAAAAGGAGGAGGCCTTCCACACCTAAGATGTTAGGTGGGCTCTGCTTACTTACTTGGATAGGTCAAACGAATGGAATGGGACTCTGTCTCTCTTCGTGTCCTTTTAGGGGGCTTCAAATGGTAAACCTGTATCTCAAGGTACCTTAGCCAGATGGCTACAGGAGGTTATAGCTTTGGCATATTCTGCTAGTCAGGTAGAGGTTCCTGAGACTATCACTGCACATTCTACCAGGGCAGTCGCAGCATTGTGGGCAGAGTAGGCTGAGGTTCCCTTTAGAGTTAATCTGTCGGACTGCTACCTGGTCTTCTCCCTCTACTATTTTCGGGCTTTACAGGCTTGATCTTTCTTCCTCTGAAGAGGTGAGCTTTGGTAGACGGGTTCTTCAAGCGGTGGTCTCTCCCTTTAGGTTTCTAGTCTCTGAAATCTCTCAGGTGGTGCTGTCGTGGCGATGATGGAAAAATCTAAATGACTTACCGGTAATGTTTTTTTCCGGAGACACGACAGCACCACCTCCCTTTCTTCCTCTTGATGTGCTTCAGGTTTGGGGTGTTATGATTGACGATTTCTTTGGTGGTGGTTGTGCATTAACGTTTTTGGTACTCCTCTCCAATCTCTGTAAACCAACTAAGGTTCAGGAGAGGTACCGCCTTTTTTTATTTCAGAGGTTTCCTGTCTTGGATGGGCGGTCCTCTCTCTCAGGTGGTGCTGTCGTGGCTCCGGAAAAACCCATTACCGGTAAGTAATTTAGATAATTTAGGTTTTAGTGTGCACTGTTTCTGCCTTCAGTGACAGATAAGGGCAACTGTAGGGTCAGCCACCGACGAGTGGGGGCGACATATCGACTATTAGGGCGCTGACCCCTGCAGTAATGTAGTGACAAGGAGGGAGGATAGCTGACAGGGCCTACCTATCCCTTCCTTCCTCACTGACTGTGCACCTAGTTTTTAACCATTTTTGTGAGTTTGCAGTTTAAGAATCAAATCTTCTTGCTGTCGTGCCCACTGGGACGAGGGTACTCGGTACCGGACCGTGTCTGCTGCGGGGGAAGTCACGGGTGGTCCTGGTCCAGTCCATTTCCCGGGCCCTGGCAAATAAAAGGGGTGTATTTACAGGGGATTGTCAGTCGTGACGCCACCCACCATATGCGGCCAGTGATGGGGCCGCCGCTGCTGCAGAACCTCCGGGGATGATGGAATGGCAGCTTAGGTGTAATAGTTCCAGTGGGTAGAACTGTATTCCCCGGGGCAGTGATGGTATAGTCTATAATGGATATGAATGGTGAAGATGGGGTTAAAGGACACACACTCATGTTTAGTAGTCAAAGATGCAATTCTCCTCTTCTCCTGATGCTGCAGCTTCTTCTAATCCGTGTGCAGAGCTGACAGGCTTGTAGCTCTGCAGGTGGGAGCTCTCTGTTACTGAATGTAGGGCAAAGGTTGCAATCAATACACAGACTCACAGTTTTGCTGTTTTCCAAAGCTTTACTGCAGATGTTGTTGCAGGTTATAGTCCACGGAGTCTGTAATGGGGCTAAGCTCTCTCCCCACCCTGTCCGGGTCATCGGCTTCCTCGTGCTGCACTGTGTGTGTGTGTCCTGAGCTGCTGCTTCTAGCTGAGCTGCTGGGACTTCTCACTCTTTCTCTGTGTTCTGCTGGTACCACTTGGCTAGGCAACTTGACTCCTCTGTGCTGTGCTGACCCCTCCGTGTTGCTTTGCACTGGTACTATGGGCATCTAGAGATCCCACTGTTCCTGGATTCACTGTGCTGTGGGTGCCAGACACAGTACCGGATCCGGTGTCCGTTCCGTGCGCTCTTCTGGGGCAAGTGAAGGTATCACTCCAGCTCCCAGACGTGTTCCTCTGTCTGTAGCTCTCCTGTTCCTCTGACCATTGCTAGGTCTGCACTGAGCCAACTCTGCTCTAAGTGTGCTCTTCACAGCCCTGCTCCGAACTGAACTGAGCTCTCCCTCATGGAGTATTTAAGGGAGCAGGTTGTGCTCCCCCTCCTGGCCCAGAGGTGCTAGTGTTTGTCAGTGTGTAGTGGGGAGAGAACCTATGTGGTGTTATTGTGGCACATTAACCCATGGGGTGCCACATTCCCCTTAGTTAAATACAGTACTCCGACTTGTGGAAAAACAAGTAAACAAACAATTAACACAATTAATATTTACATAGACTTAAAAGGAAAAAGTACAAAAATCACTAAAATGTGAAAAAGAGTCCAAAAAGTCAAAAAGCAGTCTCTCCAGGGGTTTAGTCTATTGCCTCCGGGCTGATAAATATATTCACAAGAGTTCTTACCACAACCAGTCCGTGGTATATATGGTCCATAAATGAATAAGGAGAAAAGTTCAAAGTTCATACAGGATAGTCTCTGTAGGTACTTGGCTTTTTAATGTTGCAACAACTATATACATTTGTTCACTAGGTTCAATTTATATTCAACCAAACATATTTACATTTCACACTTAATTACATCTTAATCTTTGTACCTAGCTGGTAACTGACCTTGCGTACTACGCTCTGATCTGCGCAATGTTGGTGGACTTAGTCTGATAGTGTGAGTGGACGTGTACCTATTTGGGGTGCTTGGTATTATGGCAGATGGGTATCTGACTGCAGGACTGGCAAGTTCACTAGGACCAGGAATTTGTTCTTCCTCTTCAGATTCTACTTCCAGTTCTTCAAGTCTTGGGTCTTCTTTAGGTAACACGGGTTCTGGTAACACGGGTTCTGGTAACACTGGTTCTGGTAACACGGGTTCTGGTTTTGGGTCCACCATTGAAGGGAATGCAATCATGGGTACGACAACTGCTCCATGGTAATTTGGCCATGTTTTGGGGAAATCTCCTAGTACCGTATGGAATACTTCTTCTTTTTCTTTCTCTTGGATAGGTTGGACCTGTACGGGTTCTACGACTTCAGGTGTCTTCAGTGTTTCAGGACACAATTTAAGCTGATCACGAGATACGACTTGTGAAGTTCTTCCTTCATCTTTGCTTATCAAACAGGTTTTAACATTGTCTAGGTTAGATGGTAAGACAGTGTATGGGACGGTTTCCCACTGATTATCCAGTTTGTTAGTGCGTCTCTTTCTCTTGAGAACTTGATCACCTTCCTGTAATGGCGTTGCTTGAGCATGTTTGTTAAAAGTTTTCTCTTGTCTTGCTCTTGCTTGCTGTAGATTCCCTTCTACACATTCTTGCACTTGTTGATACTGCTTCTGACGTTTGGTATCCCAATCTGATTCTTCTTCTACTTCGGTATCTGGTTTTACAATTCCCATTTCTAGATCAATTGGTAGCTTACCGGGTCTTGCACGCATAAGGTAGGCTGGAGTGCAGTTTGTAGAACTCACGGGTACATGGTTGTATAAGTCTACTAAGTCAGGTATTTTATCTGGCCACTGATTTCTTTCTGACTCTGGTAAGGTCTTCTTCAACAGTTCAATCACGATATGATTCATCTTCTCACATAAACCATTTGTTTGTGGATGGTACGTTGTTGTGTGAATCTTCTTACAACCCTACATATTGCAGAACTCCTTGAATAATTCTGATTCAAAAGCTGGACCTTGGTCTGCAAGGACTTGTTCTGGGTAACCATGTGGTCTACAGAAATGCGTCTGGAATGCTTTTGCTGCCGTCTTTGCTGTCAGATCTTTGACTGGTACCACCACTAAGAGGCGTGAGTAATGGTCCACGATGGTTAAGGCATAGACATAGCCTGACCGGCTTGGTGACAACTTGACGTGGTCTAATGCGACTAGCTCGAGTGGCTGCTTGGTTACTATTGGCTGAAGTGGAGCTTTCTGTGGATCCTTCCTTCTGAGGTTGCATGCGGCACATCTTCTGCACCATAGTTCAATGGATCTTCTCATGCCAACCCAATAGAATCTTTCTCTCAGAATTACTTCTAACTTCTTCCATCCAAAATGACCTGCGCTGTCATGATAAGCTTCTAAGACCATTTGAGTGGCTCGCTGGGGCACGATTATCTGCCAGACCAGTTCATGCGTTTTAGGATTGGTATGCGTTCTGCAGAGCTTCCCTTGATGCAGGAACAACTTGCCTCTATCTTTCCATAGTTGTATAGCTTCAGCTGGGGCATTCTGATCAGGGTTTGCGCCTTGTTGCGTAAGCAGTTCTTTCACTAGCTTCACGGCTGGATCATTATCTTGGGCTTCGGCCCATCCGTAGTGTCTTAACGGGTTAAGATTTACTTCCTGCTTTCTTTGGTAGGCGCCGGGTTGATAATCTTGTACCTTTGAACGATGAAAGGCCGGTAGTTCAATCTCTTCCAACTCTTCCGGTTCCTCTTCCACGTCTTTTTTTTTTTTTTAAACCATTTTTATTTTTGGAATACAAGAGATACAATATAACAAAAATTTGGCCCAGCAGAGCTAGAATAACATTTGTGATACACAGGTAAAAAAGAAGGGGATGAAGGGGAGGAAGGGGGGGACAGGGGAAAATGCATATGAAAAACGATCGGATTAATATTATCAACAAGTGAGCATTGTTCAGAGTTTGACGTGAGCTCTTCCACGTCTTTCAGGTGCGGCATCCGTGAAAAGGCATCTGCGTTCCCGTTCTTGCGACCTGCTCTGTATTTGATGACAAAGTTGTAGTTAGATAGCCGGGCTATCCATCGCTGCTCCAGAGCTCCTAATATTGCTGTATCCAGGTGAGTCAATGGGTTGTTATCCGTGTAGATGGTGAATTCTGCACCTGCCAAGTAATGCTTAAAACGTTCAGTCACAGCCCAAACTACTGCCAGTAACTCTAACTTGAAGGAGCTGTAGTTCTCCGGATTTCTTTCTCTAGGCCGGAGCTTCCTACTTGCAAAGGCAACAACTCTTTCTTTGCCTCCTTGCTTCTGCGACAATACTGCTCCCAGTCCCACGTTGCTGGCATCCGTGTATAGAATGAAGGGTTGATGGTAATCAGGGTATGCCAGGATCTCTTCTCCCGTCAGTGCACTTTTCAGCTTGTTGAAGGAATCTTCTCTTTCCTCATCCCACCGTGCCAGGAAATTACAGGATGAAGACTTTTTTGATCGTACCAGAATGTCTTGCAGGGGAGCCGCTAGCTTCGTGAATCCTCTGATAAATTTTCTATAATAGCCTACCAGGCCCAGGAATTGCCTCACTTCTTTCACGTTTGTAGGTCTTGGCCAATCCCTTATCACTGTGACTTTATCAGGATCCGGTGCTACTCCCTCTGAACTCACGACGTGTCCCAGGTACTGTACCTTTGGTTTTAGAAGGTGACACTTGGATGGCTTGATCTTCATGCCATACTTGGATAAAGCTTCGAACACTTCTGCCAGATCTTGTAGATGTTGCTCGTACGTCTTTGAGTAGACTATGATGTCATCTAGGTACAGGAGGACAGTTTCGAAGTTCTTGTGTCCTAAACAGCTTTCCATCAGACGTTGGAAGGTCCCGGGTGCGTTGCAGAGTCCGAACGGCATACAATTAAACTCACAGAGGCCCATCGGCGTAGTAAACGCTGTCTTCTCCTTGTCGGCCTCGGCCACAGGAACCTGCCAGTACCCACTAGTCAGATCAAGGGTGGAAAAGTAGTTAGCAGATTTTAATGCAGCTAATGACTCCTCGATCCTAGGTAGTGGGTATGCGTCCTTATGTGTGATGCGATTAATCTGCCGGTAATCTACGCACATTCTCATGGTCCCGTCCTTTTTTTTAGCTAGCACTAGAGGTGCTGCCCAGGGGCTACAACTGTCTCTTGTTACCCCTGCAGATTTCATCTCTCTGAGCATGTCTTTGGTGGTTTGGTAGTGAGCTGGTGGTAATGGTCTATACCTCTTTTTTATAGGCTGATGGTTACCTATGGGTATAGTGTGCTCTACCCCTTTAATCTGCCCAAAATCTAACGGGTGTTTACTGAATATTTGCTCATATTCCTTCACTACCCGGTATACTCCATGCTTGTGACGGGGAGGTGTAGAACTGGTACCTACATGCAGCTTTTGGCACCAATCCTCCAGCTTCTCCCCTGAGCCATTGTCATCCGCCTGACTTGACGGGTTCAAGGGCTCGGCGGCTGTGATGTTATTGTTATCAACCGTGTACAACTTAGCCATGGTAGCATACTTAGGTAATGTGACCTCGTCTTCTCCGCAGTTCAATAGGTGTAATGGCACTCTTCCCCTGTGTACGTCAACTACTCCTCTAGCAGTGAGTATGGTCGGTCTACTGTCTGAGTACACGGGTTCTACCAGGGCCTGATAGTCTCGCCCCTTAATGCCTATTGCGGCTCTGCACCAGACCAACATATCAGTTTTGGGAGGAATTACAATGGGTATTGGATCACTTACTCGTACACTGCCGATCTCACCTCCGGAGATTTCTACCTGCTGCTTCAACATCAGGGCTTTGATCTCTTTGTGCAGAAGCCTCTGTTGTCCAGTTCCGGCAGTCTCAGCGATTTTGCTGCAAAACACTTAACACTTCGGAAAAACATTTCTTAATTACATTCATTCCTAGCAGCATCACTGGCTCACGGTCTCGCCGGTTAACATCTATGATTATAATACCCTGGTTCTGCAATTCTACCTTCCCAATCTGAATACTCATTTCTCTAAACCCAACCTGTGGTATTAACTGTCCATTACTAGCCCATATGTCCATTGTAAAGTCATCTGGTGCACTAGTAATGTCTGAATCAGCCCAGTACCTTTTATATAGAACATGTGGGATTGATGTTATCTGGGATCCAGTATCCAGCAGGGCACTAAAGGGAATGCCATCCAACACAATAGGGATCACCGTTTTTCCTCCCACGAATCTATCATACCAGACTGAGGGGCCTTGAGTGTTCATTCCTGGGGAGCGGCCCGCCTGCCCAGGGAACGTCATTTAAAGGAGACTCTCGGGCAAGATGACCTGGTTTCTGGCAACGGCGGCAAATGGGCTGTCCATCTGGTTGATAGCGATCGCTGGGTCGTCCTCTTGCTGCTGGGTATCTTCTGGGCCTCATCCACGGAACATCCTCTCTGCTGGTCGCCAACTTGATCTTGGGTGCAGGCTTTGACTCTCGCAGTTCCTTGATGACCTTGGCCATGGAGATCACGGTGTCTGTCAGGGCATCTAGCTTTTGATTGAGGGCAGCATTAGAAATTAGTTCCCCAGTTTCAGCAGCAGTGGCTGACATGGCAGATGTCGCTGGCGCTGCCGGTTGCTGAGGTGCTGCTGCAGGGTCCGGTACAGAGGTTAATTCTAGGGGCTCTTCTAGCTGCTGCAGACGGATAGCTCTATCTTTCAGCTCAGAAAATGTCATATCAGGGTTCTGAAGAAGTATCATGCTCAACTGTCCTCTGTGGGAAGGGGAATGGAGCCCTCTATAAATTGATCAAGTAGCATTTTATCAGCTCCCGGGGCTAAAGCAGGTTCTGCCAGTTTAAGGGCTTTAAGTGCTTCCTGCAGATTCAAGGCATAGTCTCTGGCACTCTGTTTAGGTTTCTGGTGGCATGCAAAGAACCTCATCTTAGCCCGGTTATCAGCAGCAGATTCAAACGTTGCTTTCACTTTAGCTACTAGATGCTCTACAGTGTCCTTATCTGTGTCCAGCCAGGACGCAACCTCTCGCCGTGCATTGCCCGTTAATTGTCCCATAATCATTCCTACACGCTGGGCTTCAGTGAGGGGATATATCACATAATATTCTTTTATCTTTAGCATAAAGTCAGTTAGTGAATTAGGCTCACCGGAGTACTGGGGCAGCCACATTGCCCCTGGAGTATACGGCATCAGGAACGGCATGATAGGTGCTGTTCCTTGCGCCGCTGCGCGCTATCGCTGGGTCCGGCGCTGCAGCTCCACCGGCTGCTCCGTCGTCGTCTTGCGCATCGGGCTGCGACATCTTGGGCCCCCTTAGTTAATATCCGCCCTCCGTCTTACGCTTCCGTCCAGATGTCTATGGGAGGTTCCGCGGTGCACCAGAATCTTCTTCCCCACCGGATGTCGTCAGCACCAAGGGAGGAGGCTGGGTTCGCGCCACTGCAGGGTAACTCCCCCTTTCTTTCCCGAGCGCCGCACGCTGAAAAATGGCGGATTTTCAAAAACACAGTTCATATGGCGCAGTCCAAAAACGTTTTTCACGTCAATCACTGCACACAATGCCCGTTTTAACGGGCTGGGTAGATCCTGTTTGTGACGCCAGGCTTGTCGAGCCCACTGGGACGAGGGTACTCAGTGCCGGACCGTGTCTGCTTCTGGGGAATGTCACAGGGTCCTGGTCCGGACCGTGTCCCGGGCCCTGGCAAATAATAAGGGTGTATTTACAGGGGAGAATAGTTTATCGTGACGCCACCCACAGTGTGTGGCCAGTATTTGGGCCACCGCTGCCTCAGAACCTCCGGGGATGATGTGATGGCAGCTAGGATGGGATAGTTCTCCGTGGGCAGAACTGTGTTCCCCGGGGCAGTGTTGGTAAAGTCTATGATGGAGGTGAATAGTGGAGACGGGTTAAGGAACACACACTCATGTTTTGTAGTTTCCAAAGCTTTACTGCGATGTTATTGCAGATCGTCCACGGAGTCTGTACGGGCCCGGGTTTTCCTCCCACCCTGTCCGGGTCATCAGCTTCCTCGTGCTGCACTGTGTGTGTGTGTCCTTGCTGCTGCGTCTAGCTGAGCTGCTGGGACTGTCTCACTCTCTCTCTCTGTTCTGCTGGTACCACTTGGCTAGGCAACTTAAGTCCTCTGTGCTGTGCTGACCCCGCTGTGTTGCTTTGCTCTGGTACTGTGGGTGTCTAGAGACTCCACTACTCCTGGATTCACTGTGCTGTGTGTGTCAGTCACAGTGCCGGATCCGGTGTCCGTTCTGTGCGCTTCTCTGGGGCGAGTGATAGTCACACTCTAGCTCCCAGATGTGTTCCTCTGTCTTTCAGTTCTCCTTCCCCCAGACCCTAGCTAGGCCTGGAATCTAAGAGCAGACTGTAGAGAAGCCTGCAGCAGCTTCTTTGACACTACAGTCCCTCTCTCAGTTCTCCCAGGAACTGAACTAACTGCTTCCTGTGGACCTGGAGTATATAAGAGAGCAGGTTGTGCTCCCCCTCCTGGCCCAGAGGTGCTAGTGTAGGTCAGTGTGTTGTGGGGAGGGAACCCGTGTGATGTTACTGTGGCACATTAACCCATGGGGTGCCACACTCTCTTCTCTGCTTCCTCGCTGGACTGACCACCTCCTTTGTCTTGTCCCTTTGTTTCACTGCTGAACTGCCCAGCCCCCACTTACTGGTGTTTGCTTTTACCTACTTTCTGACTGCTCCTCTACTAACTTCCCACCCATCACCTCTCTCACCCCCACCGTCCCACAGCTGCCTGAGCCATCCCACTACCTGGGTTCACCCACTCACTCTGGGACCGAGGTGTGTTGGGTGTATTTGTGGGTGACTGGACTTACCAATCCCGGCTGCCGCAAGCTAATAGTGGTGACCGGACCGCAGGGGCGCCACATTCCTCCCCCCCTTAAACTCAGCACGTCCTCGGGCAGGAACAAAACAAAAATAACTGGTATTAAGACATGCAAAATTTTTAGAAATGCATTCCAACAGGTAACAATTAGGGTGCGTGCACACGATCAGGATACGCAGCGTTTTTGCCGCTGCGTCCAAAACGCTGCGTAGTACAGTACAAGCATAGTGGATGGGATTTCTAGAAATCCCATCCTCACTATGCTTGTTTTCTCCGCAGCGGTTTCCTACCTGCAGTGCGGCTTTGCGCGCTGCCGCCTCGCCGCAGCATGCTAATTTCTGTGGCGGAGTCGCTCCGGGTCCCGGGCGGCTTTTCCCCGTCCACTGTCATTACATGCGGCCTTTCCGGAGGTTCCGCTGCTGTGTCTGTGGCTCGGCTGGTCGTTTGTGCTCAGCCTGCTCAATAAAGTTTTTTTCCTGACAGGAAGTGAAGTGTAGTGGTGAGTGAAGTGATGAGTGAATGATCTAAATATAGCCGTCCCCTGTGGAGCAGCCTAGAACAGCAGCTAGCCATGGCCTTGCCCAGCGTTTACCAGGGCAAGCTGGTTTGGGACCCTGACTGATTAAATAGGGGGAACAGCTATGTCTGTGATTCCCACCATGTCATATAAGTATGTGACACCATGGCACCATGTCTTCATAAGGTGAAGCAGCCTTGTATAACCAGGATGTGAAGAGCCAAGGCTATTTGGCCCTTACTAGCCCAGCCTAAGCTGCTTTTTCACCCAGCCTGCTTACATAGTGTGAGACACTACGCCTGTGGTTCCCCATATTGCTTAGGGTACATCCTCACGATCATGAGACGCAGCGTTTTGTATGTAGCGTCTTTGTGCTGCATCCAAAACGCTGCGTAGTACAGTACTAGCATAGTGGATGGGATTTCAAGAAATCCCATCCTCACTATGCTTATCCCACCCGCAGCGTCTTTGGAGCTGCGTGCGGGTTGCCGGCAGTCCGCTCCTTCGCAGCATGTTCATTTAATGCTGCAGAGTCGGAAGTGGCTGACACAGAGAGACTGCATGGATAAGCCGCCCCGCACCCGCCGCACATGGTGAGTACGGGGCTGCGGTCTCCCTGCGGCCACCGGCGGCTTCACTCAGGTCCGGAGGAGCTGCGTCCAACACGCAGCTCCTTCGGACCGAGAGCACATACCCGTAGGGTGCATCCTCATGATCAGGATACGCAGCATTTTGGACGCATCGTCTTTGTGCTGTGTCCAAAACTCTGCGTCATACAGTACTAGCATAGTGGATGGGATTTGTAGAAATCCCATCCTCAGTATGCTTTACCCACCTGCAGCGTGTTCGGAACTGCAGTGCGGGTTGCTGGGAGTCCGCTCCTTCGCAGCATGTTCGTTTCATGCTGCAAAGTCAGAAGCGACTGCCATCAGGTGACTGCAGGGAGAAGCCGCCCTGCACCCGCCGCACATTGTTAGTACAGGGCAACTGCGGTCTCCCTGCGCCCACCCACAACTTCACTCAGGTCCAGAGAAGCTGCGTCCAACACGGACCGTGTGCACGCACCCTTAGGGTGCATCCTCACGATTAGGAGACGCAGCGTTTTGGATGCAGCGTCTTTGCGCTGCATTCAAAACGCTGCGTAGTACTATCTAAGCATAGTGGATGGGATTTCAAGAAATCCCATCCTCACTATGCTTAACCTGGCCGCAGCGTCTTTGGAGTTGCGGTGTGGTTTTCGTGCCTGCAGGAAAACCTGTGAACTTGAACTTCCCCAATCTGCAGCATCGTTAAGGGTGACACCGCAATAGCGATGTCATGGCCGATCCCGCCTATTTGCTCCATTGCAGCAGATGGCTCGCTTGGTTCATCCCAGCCCAGCGAGCCATCGCTGCGCAGACTTTGCAGCGCTGTCAACGGCAACATTTTGCCGTGTGACAGCTAGACTGCGATGTTGGAAGCGAACGCGCACACGTGACATCGCTTACCACATCGCAGCCGATGTTGTTAGGTGTGACAGTACATTAAGGGTGCGTGCGCATGAACAGTGTACGCGCAGCGTTTTGGATGCAGCATCTTGCCGCAGCGTACAAAACGCTGCGTAGTACAGTACTAGCATAGTGGATGGGATTTCAAGAAATCCCATTCTCACTATGCGTAACCCGCCCGCAGCGTGTTTGGACCTGTGGTGCAGTTTGCCGGGAGTACGCTCCTCCGCAGCATGTTCATTTCATGCTGCTGAGTCAGAAGCAGCTGCCATCGGGTGACTGCAGGGAGAATACGCCCTGCAACCGCCACACACGGTGAGTACAGGGCGGCTGCGGTCTCCCTGCGGGCACCCGCGGCTTCACTCAGGTCCGGAGGAGCAGCGTCCAACACGCAGCTCCTCTGGACCGTGTGCACGCACCCTTACACAGATGTGGTATGGTTTGCCAACAGTCCTCTCCTCTGCATCATGTTCATGTTATGCTGCGTAGTTGGAAGCGGCTGACATTGGATGACTGCAGGGAGAAGCCACCCTGCAGCAGCCGTACATGGTGACTACAGGGTGAATGCGTAGACTCGCAGGTTCCCTCACGTCCAGAGGAGCTGCGTCCACTAGGCAGCTGCTACGCTTTGTCAGCCCTTTTTTTTTTTTTTTATGTGTGTTCTTGACATTAGTTAGCAATTTAAAAATCTTTGGTTGTGTTTATTTTGAAATACCCTAACTAATTATTTTGTTTTTTTTTCATCTTTTTTCAAATTTGACATTTGCAGAAGAATATCACATCTTTCTGAACATGGCGTGGTATGGCAGAATGGGCATCAATGTCAGCAGGCTTATTATGCTGGTAAATGTTTGTGGTTTTAGAAATGTCATGTGAAACGCATCCTCACTGCTGTTATGCGTCTTTTTAAATTAATGCGAGCTCACACAGAGCACAACACACCCTGTCTGCGGCTGGAAGGGTATGTCGTTACCGTCGACAGAAAGTACGTGTTGGACACACCGCCTTCAGGGCTGCCGGAAAAATGCTGGATGCAGGGAGACTGCTGCCACCCTTCACTTACCATCTCTCTTGGGTGCAGCGCAGCTTCTCCATGAGTGCCCCTGATGGTGAGCACTTTGGACTGTCCAGCATGACATTTATATGCTGAACAGATGCGTAACTACATTCCAACGCTGCAACGCCGAACCCATGCAGCATTTGGGTCAAGTATACTTAGGATGTGATTGTTTCAAATCACATCCACTATGCTTGTACTGTTGGACGCTGCATTTGGGATGCAGCGGGAACAACCTGCATCCAAAACGCTGCAAGTATGATTTGTGAGTATGCACCCTAAAGACGCTTTTACACATCCGTGTGTCCATCACATGTGCTGTTCCTGCAGCCACATGACAAAGGCACAGAAGTATGTAGACAAATGTTAATGTCCGTCTGTGACGCCCTGCAACGAGTGCGTCACAAGAGGGTATTGCAGCCATAAATGCAGCCGCAATATTCTCTGACACAGCAGTGATCTGGTTAACTTAGAAATCCAACCCTGCATGCATCACCTAGAACAGAGGGCCAATCCTAGGTCCTGGTGGGCGGAGTGCAAGGGTAGTGTAGAGGAAAAGTTTAGTACACTGAGAGTAGTCGACTCTAGAACAGAGACCTTGAACTTGAAGGAGTAGGAGCGGGGGCTCTGCACCTCATGCAGCCCCCCGGGCCGTCACCGGTCGGGTGTTCGCACCCGAGGCCTCAACAACCGGGATCGTCACCATGGGTTCCAAAAGACTCCCGTGCCCAAAAACCTTACAGCCGGTTCACTGGTACCGAAGCTGGCAGCAGTTCACCTCTGCTACGCGAACCAGAAGCGTGGAGGAGCAGCTTCACAGGAGCACCCTGTCATGATATGTAGTTTTGCCCTGTCCTGTATTTGTATAATAATGCCATGTGATGTATGTAACTATTCTCTGGTTTCTATTAGATGCAACTTAACTGTCTCCTTCCCCCAATACTTGCAGCCCTCAGCCATAATGTAATTTAGGCTTGTGTCAACAGCTAGTGGAATTCCCCCTATTGTTTCCTAAGCAGAAGAAAACCTGCAATACACATCCTTGTAGACATCTCGGAGCCGACCAGTCTAGAGTCTTCAGGTGGACCCCTACCCCCTTCATGGGCTGCTCCCAGGAGCTCAGACAATCCATTCTTATTTTTAAGATCAGATGAGAATTGACTGTGAACGGGACAGGAGCGAGACCTGAGCTGAGGCCAGATCTCGTCGTCCGTGGGATTGTGTGGAATCCATTGGACTCGTGTGGACTATTGCTTGGTTATCTGGCACAAGGATTATCGGGAGGTGCCCCCGAATCTGTTTCCGTTGGACTAATTGTGGACTCTGTAGATCTACCTGCGTGTGTTTCCAGCGTTCTTGTTAATAAATCTGTTGGATCGTCCCTAGGCCTGTTGCCCCTTCTTGCTCTGCCTTACACCCCGTCACACACTCCACCACCAGCCAAATTCCAGTTGTCTAACCAGCGGTGTACCCACCGAGGGACCCAAGGCTCCCCAGAACATCCATTACGTACATCTTGGATAGGGCATTGAAGCAGCCTCCCCGTACCTGACCTGGTATTCGTGGGCGACACTGGCAACCACTTAGTTAGAATGGAGGAACACTGCGGATTTCTAAGGGACACTATCACTGCTGAGTCCACCCGGTCCACTACCTGCTATCTGTATACCATGTACTGCCTGCTGGTTACAGTAAAGACCCGTTGCAGAGACTTTCTGTGTCCGTGCTTCCTTATGAACTGTCCGTCTGCACTACAAGGTAACCGCAGCTGCCGCACAACATCTTGAGCAGCTCCAGCCTCCGGGGATCACCGCTCAGCCTGTGGGGAGCGTTCCATCTTGCTGCTATCCATCCCCCGGAGGTTCCGCAGCGTCGGTAAGACTTACCGAACTACTCATAGGTGGCGTCACGAATAAATTAAAAACCCCTTTAATCTGTTCCCACAAGACGTCTTCAACCCTTTTGATCTGCACTCAACCGGGCCCCACTACCGGCAGGCGCGGTCCACCCGTGACAAGGAGGTAGGAAGCATCGCCTGTCTAAACCGGAGTCAGCCGGCCACGGTGAGGCACGTCCCCTTCAAGATTTGTGCGTTAAAAGACTCCCTGTGGAGTGTATGTATCTTCCTCTTATCCACATGGAGAGATGTGCGTTGTCCAGCGGCAACATGGAGCCATTCAGGTCAAGGGGTTTGTGTTAAAAAAGGCTGCACACAAATGTCATCTGTGTCACATCCTTGAGCATGGAGGCCCGGCCAAATTGGTAATTTAGATAAAGTACAAAAAACCTCTCGCCATCAATGTCCAGCCCCTCTCACTTCCGGAACACACAATTGTCTCAGGAAGATTCAATGCACTGTCAACGGCAGCAGATCCGGAACAGAGAGAGACAGCAACAGTGGAGACAGTTAACTATACAATGAAATGCTGGCCGTCTGCTAGCCGAATGTCACACAGCCAGCACACGTAAAGCACGCACATGAGACAGCATGCGTGGCACAGTAAGGACACAGAAGTGTTAACATTTGCTGTGTGGACACAGAGAAAATATCACATTGCACTGGGACCAATTTTAGTAAATGAGCCACAAGACATTACCGTGTGGCTTATATTTGTAAGGAATCCTGCTTTGAGATGTGCCTTAGGCCCATCTTTACACCATGGCAACATCCGATCCGGGTGTGTCTGATGTGAATCGGGCAGCCTCGGACCGGATCTGGACGTCCCTCCGGTCTGGTGTGCAGCCAGATGGCTCATTTGCAGCCTCAGCTGGTGCTAATTTAGGCTGGCGGGGAGGTGGCCGCGGTTGTGAACTGTCAGCAGGGTAGAGCTTTGTGGTGCAGAAGTTTAGCAGTGGTCAATGCAAAAATTCTGCTCCCGATGTTTGATTCTAGGATCCAACATTATGTTATGGGGCGACAAATTGCGCAACAAACTGGAGGATCCGGGAGGATCACATTTCATCAGATTTAGCCCACGGACACCAAAATGCTACATGCTCCTTTTTGTGTCCGGTAGAAAAATCCAAAGACACCCGGATCCTCCCGGACAGATGGAAACGGGATGGAAGATAGTTGGCATCCGGCTCCATCTGGCCCCATAGTGCTGCATGGTGTTAA
This sequence comes from Allobates femoralis, assembly GCA_033576535.1. Classification (NCBI taxonomy): domain Eukaryota; kingdom Metazoa; phylum Chordata; class Amphibia; order Anura; family Aromobatidae; genus Allobates; species Allobates femoralis. Next base: position 18,103,530 of record JARQOC010000002.1, read on the forward strand.
AATCGGGTCCGGCATAGTCAAGTTTACACCGTACAGCCCCAGATTGGATTTCACTGTGGTGTGAAGGCAGCCTTACCAGCCTCTTCCAGCATCCCTGGTGGTGGGTTTTGTTATAGAAGCTGGTATTAAGCACTGAGATTCTTAATGTGAGGCCAAATTAAACCCGGCCATTAAGAATCTCCTATAAAGTTTGACAAAAACACAACACACTAACATAAATAAAAAAATACATATAAACACAGAGCTACGCTTAGGGTCGCCATATTTACTACTGCCATTGACCCCTCAAACGATCCTGGTGTTCTTTCTTAAGTCTTTTTTCTTATTGTTATGATGCTGCTTTGCTTCATCACTGACAATGGACCAAAAGTCCTCTCCCCGTGCTGCTGATCACTGAACGAGACAGCGGCTGCTAAGTGATGACTTAAACGCTAACTCTGCTGCTATAGGAAACAAAGCGCCACTTCGTAGAGCAAACATGAACACGTGACTTCCACAGTCACCTCCTGCTTGGCAGCACCTGTGTCACCGCCGCATTCACCATCAACTTTAATGGTACCTTTACACGCCGCCACAACAGGATGGATACCAACGGCAACTTCACGTGCACGAGCACGGCCGAACGGTTACCAACGGGAACCGCACCCTCTTTACACGCCGCCACAAGGTGCGCTACGCTACGCTACATCTATAGCTAGCTACATCGCCGGGTGTCGCAAGTAGCCGTCTGTAGCTCATTTACACACCGCTATAACCAGCTACTATGGGCGGACCTGGTGCAGCAGGGACAGCACATAGGCGTGCTACAATTGTGGATTACGAGACGTCCGTACGCTGATAGGACAAAGCAATAATACCATGATTGGCCAGGCATCACAGGAGGCTGATTAATGTTTGACGCTCGAGCAATTGTGTAGTGTGACTCGTCAGCTCCTTAAATATGCCGCCCTGTGCGCCGACAACCAATCGGACCGCACCATCTTCCACCAATGATCGCAGATGGGGCGCGGTATCACGGAGCCTGGGTGACGCCTTAGCTACATTGCAGCTACATCGCCGGGTGTCCAGAGTTCCCTTCTGTAGCTTCTTTACACGCCGATACAGCTCGCTACACTCGGCGATGTAGCCATATGTTTATGGGCAGTGCACGGATACAGAGGTATCTGTAGCCGGCTGTGTCGTCCCGTCTTCACACGCCGCTACTACGGGCGATATTGGCGCGACAAGCTAGATTTGTAGCCTGTAGCAGGTTGTATCCATCCTGTTGTGGCGGCGTGTAAAGGTACCATAAGAGTTGCAGGACACGCTTACATTAAACACGTTTACCACCGCAACACAGCACATGAAGGCAATTTTTTATGTGCGGATCAAATTGGGCCAGACATTAAGAATATCAGGAAAACTGGACAAAGTGTGAGTGATGTGTGCTGCTGGAAATAACACCAGAACCCCTGACGTGTGGTGCAATGGTGCTGTTTTATAGGAACTCATTTGGGAGCCGTGTCTGCTCCTTCGGACAAATACAACAGCACCATTGCACCACACTTGTTAGGTTCAGCAGCACACATCACTCACACTTTGTCCTGTTTGGCAGATGTTTGCCACGATGCAAGTGGAGGTGTGGATCCAGCAGCAGTTCTACGAGGGCCTACACAGGTTGTGGGTATACACAACCACACAAGATGAGCAATTTTCAGAGGGCATCTGACCCTCTCTGCTAAGACATAAGAGACTATGTGCATTTGGACTCAGCTTTCTACATTAGGAATCTCAGTGCTTAATACCAGTTTGTATAACACAGCTGGTATTAACCCCTTTAGTACTCATCGTGGAAAATGCCACCATGGATGGTGGAGGAGCATGGTAAGGCACCTGGAAATGGCTATTATTATTACAGCGCCATTTTCTGGCACTGCTGTGGGCTCTTGGTTTTTACAGTGGGGGGGGCTCAAAACCAACCGGCACTTACCCTGCTGGGAATACCAGCCCTCAGCTGCCTAGGTTTACCTTGTCTGGGCAGAGTAAAAACTGGCAAATGACACTTTTTAATTTGGGACAGCCAAGGAGCAATTAGCCAGCTGAGGGTGGCACCTCACAGCTGTCTGCCTTTATCGGGCTTGTTTAAAAAATGAAGGTAGGAGACACACGTACATATGTTCTTATTTCTTTATTTTACACCCTATAACACCTGCTTGGTTGCAATACCCTAATGTGTATGGGCAACAAGCAGAATCACAATCCAGACTGAGGATATCCACTTGGATTACAACAGCCAAGCACAAAGGCTTACAAACACTGTCAGCTTCTGTGATTGGCCGTTTGTGTGACAGTGCAGTGATTGGTGGCCTAGCAAGCACCATTGGAGTGCGATAACCACAAGCTACCTCTTCTAACGTGTATATCTATGTAATCTATGGCGTAGTTCACATCTGTGCACAGATGCATTGGGCAGAATTGCCTTAGCGGCGGTGTTACCGCAGGTGCTAGCACAGCCAAATGCAAGCAATCACAGCACCGGCAAGATAAAGCGGCTTGCCGTAGCACCGCCATTACCTTGTATGGGCAACCACAGGAGACCGAATTCAGCATGCACAACTGTGACAGGGCCTGTGTCACAGCACATGCGCTACGTCCGGGACCACTGGCAATGTGACATTTTGCTTCGAGGCTGTGTTTGGCCTTCCGCATGCGCTGTGACACGTGTGCTTCCATGATGCGTTCTTCTGCGCAAGGAAGGTTATCTGTGCGCCGCTGCGCTTGGCTGTGCTACCACATGCCCTAGCGCAATGCTGCCAAACGCATCAGCCCACAGATGGGAAACGGACCTATGTCTGTATCACACAGACATTAATTTACAATGATCCACCCTACTTCAATGTCCATGACAAAAGTGACAAACTTATCAAAAAACCCTATTGATTTAAAGGTAACGCAGACTATTGCGCTAATGCCAAAATAAACCAACTCAAAAAGAAAAATGTAATAAACACATGTGTTGGACCAATCCATTTGATGGATGTGTTTAAAATGCAAGACACAATACATGTGAATTGGCCCATACACATAGATCCGTGCTTGGAAAGGCGTTTCATCCTTTAGTCCTTTTTGGATAACATAATCTTTGACATCTCGTCCCTGCATTTTAATTAGAGGGAAGAAAAATACAACTCAATGCAATGTTTGGTTTCAACAGAATGAAGGACTTTAATCCGACAAGTATAAATTCAATTCAATGAAATCGGATGCATAATGATAGAATTTGGGAAGGCAAAATAGTGTTCCCAAACAGCATTCAAGGGCAGAAAATATGAACTGAAAACATTACTATGCTTACAGGTTCAGGCTCAACCTCATCTGTGGGATGTGGCACATGACAGCTACTATGATCGGGCAAAGAGGAATGATGCGTGGCAGGAGTTGCTCCATGGTCTCTTCCCAGACTGGGATTCAGCCACTTCCCAAGAGCAAAATGCCATCTGTATGGATTTCCATTCGTGGACCTGTCCCAGTAAGTAAATTTTGCCTTTTGTAAACTCTGGTTTTTAAATATTTGCAGGTATAAGGATGTGAAAACACGATGGCGTTCGGTTCGTGATCGCTTTAAAAAATGTATGCAGGACCAGGAGCGAAGCGGGTCATCTCCACGTGGCAGAAAGTGTGCATACTATAACGAGCTACAGTTTCTGCTCAATACACGGCAATTAAGACGGTAAGTACCGAAAACCGAATTGGACACTTTATTTGTCCATATTGACTTGGCCAGACACGCCTACTGACAATTTCAATATTTACCGTTCAAACTGGCCCCATTATTAACTCCCACTAAGAGATGGGAAACATCAAACATTAAACAGGCAAGGGGCCTGGTGGAGGCATGTTTTCTGGGTTCACAGAGGATTTGTCGCAAGATGCAGGTCCGTAGCTTCAGGGACTTGCCTAGCTTTGTGCATTGTGTGCCGCCATGTAACGTGTGTGTGCTCCAATTGTAAAAACTGCAGTTCGCACACTAACATATAGAGTTTGCTGAAAAAAAGGTCTTTCTTGAACTACGCGACCACCGTCTCTACAAAGAATTTTAGGAAATCTTAAAGTCAACTGCACATTAGTAGAACATAATCTTTTAAAGGGAACCTGTCACCCCTTTGTACATGTAAAACTGTGGACATCTGCATTTTAATGATGAAAATAGGGTTCCACTAACCCCTCTAGGTGCCCAGACTGGCCCCTGATACCTGAAAGATATACTTTTTTGGTGCCCTGAGCTGTCCTCCTATGTAGCTCGGGAAGCTGCTATTTTGACATGATGAATGAGGTGGTTGCCGGCCCACCGGCCTGACAAATCCACCCTGGTATTTTTGGATTTCCAAACCCTCCTCTGGCCAGCGATTGACTGCCAGGTGAACTTGGGCCGGTGCAGAGTGTAGCGGGTGTCAACGCATCTTTTTACAGTGGCGACGCTTGCAAAAAGTTTAAAAATGTAGGGAGACGTTTGCGCACACAGCCACCCCTGCGCCTGCTGAGTGGAGTGTGTGTCCGTGCATAGTGTAGACGTCTTGTGATATTTAGGAATTGTCGCAAGACATCCACCTGTTCAATGCACCACATACCGTCACTCCACTGCGCCAGTGCAAATGAGGGGCCGACAAATGAAACTGCAGGGTGCTTTTGGCTGGCCGGAGGGGTGGTAACCAAATCATCCATCAGGTGTAACTAGCAGCCTCCCGAGCTAAATTTGGACCCAGCGCTGCACAAAATGAAAGTACCGTATTTTTCGCTTTTTAAGACGCACTTTTGTTTCCCCCAAACTGTAGGGGGAAACGGGGGTGCGTCTTAAAAAGAGAATGTAAAAAAAAAAATGTAAAATTTAATATCATACATTACCGGGCCGGGGGTGCGGGTGCCAAGCGGGGGTGCCGGGGGCAGGTTCCGGAGGGTGAGGGGCACGGGTGTAGGACCGTAGGTGCGGGGAAAACCGGTGGCAGCGTGCGCTGGGCGCCGCCATGTTATTTGTGGGCGGCTGCATTCAGTATGTGCAGCCGGCCGGTAGAGGTAGACACTGCAATTTGGCCGCGGGTCTCCTCTATGGCCGCGGCCATTTTGTTGAAGTCTATGCTGCCGGCTGCACATAGGGAATGCAGCCGCCCACAAACATGGCGGCGCCCAGCGCTCGCTGATGCCGGTATATCTCCACACGCTCTGGTACTGCTCCGGTCCTACACCTGTGCCCCTCACCATCCGGAACCTGCCACCATCGGTAAGGCCATATATAGGGGATGGGGGCACATAAAGAAGATGGGGGGACGTAACAGGATGAGGGGGGCATAGGGCATATATACAGGATGGGGATGGGGGCATATACACAGGATGGGGGGGCATAGGGCATATATACAGGATGGGGAACATATAGATAAGATGGGGTAATGTATATGCCAGGATGGGGGTACATATACAGGATTTGGGACCATATTTACAGGATGGGGACATGTGTGCCATAATGAGGGTATATATACCAGGATAGGGGGGGCATATGCACAAGGATGGGGGCACATGTACAAGGATGGGGACATATATACAGGATGGTGACATATATACCAGGATGAAGGACATCTGTACCAGGATGAGCGATATATGTAGCAGGATGGGGGCATATATACAGGATGATGACATGTAAGCCAGGATGAGGGACACATATACCAAAATGGGGGGACATATATAACGGGATACCAGGATGGGGGGTTTATGTACCAGGATGAGGGACATTTATACTGATTATAAGACGGACACTGGCATTATAAGACGGACCCCATTTAACATTAAAAATTATTTTTTTTCTCTTTTCCTTCACCAAATTTGGGGGTGCGTCTTATAATCAGGTGCGTCTTATAAAGCGAAAAATACAGTGTGTATATATATATATATATGTCAAATTTTGAACATGAATTATCTCATCTTATAGTATCTCAAAATTCTCTCATCTCTAACAAGATTAGATGTAATTCAAAAACATTTCCCACATTCTGAACATGAATATGGCTTCTCTCATATATGAATTCTCTCATGTGCAACAAGATGTGATTTCTGTGTAAAACATTTCCCACATTCTGCACATGAATATGGCTTCTCTCCTGTGTGAATTCTCTCATGTGTAACAAGATGTGATTTCTTAGTAAAACACTTCCTGCATTCTGCACATGAATATGGCTTCTCCCCTGTGTGAATTCTCTCATGTGTCAGAAGAAAGGATTTACAAGTAAAACATTTCCCACATTCTGCACATGAATATGGCTTCTCTCCTGTGTGAATTTTCTCATGTTTAATAAGAACTGTCTTCTGAGTAAAACATTTCCCACATTCTGAACATGAATATGGCTTCTCTCCTGTGTGAATTCTCTCATGTTTAATAAGAACTGTCTTCTGAGTAAAACATTTCCCACATTCTGCACATGAATATGGCTTCTCCCCTGTGTGAATTCTCTCATGACTACCAAGATATGATTTATGGCTAAAACATTTCCCACATTCTGAACATGAATATGGCTTCTCTCCTGTGTGAATTCTCTCGTGTCTAATAAGATGTGATTTCTTAGTAAAACATTTTTCACATTCTGAACATGAATATGATTTCTTCCTTCTTCCTTTTTCTTCTTCAGCATTTCTTCTGTGACTTTTATTTTGTTTAACATTCTGAGATGATTTTGGAGATAATTCTTCAGTAAAATCATCAGATGACAGATTTATGCTGTGATCGGCTGAGGGTATATCGGGGATATCGTCATGCTGTACCCGTGTATCTTGTGTGATATTACCACCATCTGCTATAAATTCTGAAGCTATCAGATGTCCTGTGGAGCTCCTGGTACAGTCATCTGCCAAGAATACACCTGATATTAATGAATAATGTAACATGAAATATTATATATTATACCTAAATATAACATTAAAAATCACACACAAACTGCAAGATACATAATAATATAGTTTTGCTATCTGGTTACTTGGAACAAAGATTGCATACACAATCAATTCTAATAATGTTCATTCCAGATCACTGCCCAGTGAAGTATCCTGATACCATTCTACTACTGTTGAGTGAGTTAGGAGATGTATAATGCATTGTATGTACGGACACTGACCACTGATAAATGTGCATTGTGCTGTGTACTGTGCTGCCCTCTACTGGCTGATGTGCGAGCATGAACATTAGATATTCATCTCCTCAGCCCGAATATAATGATGCCCAATATGGGATGGAAAACCTCTGTTTGGGCACACGGCAGGGCTCGAAAATGAAAGAATGACGATTTGGAGCTCAGATATTGATGGAAAGGTCTGCGGGTGTCATGTCGTGTTTGGAGAGCCCTAGATGTAAGAGAATTCCATTGCTTAGGTACAAGTGACGGCATTTTGGAAATTGGCCCCCCCAAAGAATTTATTTAGATGTGTGGTGAGCCCCTTGAATCCACAGGAGCGTCACAGAATTTTACAACATAGAAATGTGAAAATTAAAAATCACGTAATTACTTCCCGGTAATGTGTTTTCTCGGAGTCCATGACAGCACCCAGAACGAGAGAGGGATCTGCCCTCCAAGGACAGGGAACCATCAGGCTTTAAAAGGGGCAGCTCCTCTCCTCATGTCAGGTGGTTACAGAGACTGAAATACAGACCTCCGGAATATCGTTAGTCCACCATGACCCCAAACACCACGGGTAACACAAACACCAAGAGGAGAAGAAGAAAAAAGTGACGAACCCTCAACAATGGGAGGGAATATGAGGGTGCTGTCATGGACTCTGAGAAAACACATTACCAGTAAGTAATTACGTGTTTATCGGTCGTCCATGACAGAACGAGAAAATTACAGAGAAACGTAATCTAGGGAGCGACCACGGCCTGTAGTACCCTACTACCAAAGTGATATCAGCACCAGAGAGATCTAATCTATAGTGCTGGCAGAATGTAGAAGGGGAAGACCAAGTCGCTGCTCTACAGATCTGATCAATAGATACCCCTGACCTCTCAGCCCAGGACGCAGCCACCGCTCTCGTGGAGTGAGCCTTCAGGGTCTTCTCCACTGTCTTGCCACTTGCAGAGTAGGCCATGCTAATAGCGTCCCTAACCCATCGAGCTAAGGTGGCTTTTGAGGTCCTTCGACCTTTCATCTGGCCCTGAAAACAAACAAACAGGGACCTATCCTTCCTGCAAGGACTCGTCGCTTCTAAGTATCTTTCTAAACACCATTTAACATCCAGGGAGTGTAATTTTTGTTGTTTGTCATTTTTGGGATTACTGCAAATAGTGGGCAACACAATATCCTGCGACCGGTGAAAGGTGGAAACCACCTTAGGAAGGTAAGCAGGGTCAGGGCGTAAAACTACTCTATCGTCACGAAACAAAGTAAAAGGAGGGTCAGCGGAGAGGGCCTGAATGTCCCCAATCCGTCGTGCCGACGTCAGTGCTACCAATAGGATGATTTTAAGGGAAAGGACTTCAATAGAGACATCTGACAGGGGCTCAAATGGGGGGGGGACTGTCAACGCTGTGAGTACAAGATTGAGATCGCAAGGGGCTGAACTAATGGCCTTAACTGGGGCAGACCTGGTGCAGGCTTTGATGAACCGAGAAACCCAAGGGTCCCCTGCTGGGTTGAAGTTATACAAAGCTCCAAGGGCCAAAACTTGGACCTTAAGAGTGTTCACCGAGAGATCCATCTCCACCCCTTTTTGTAGAAAAAAGAGAATTTTGTTTACGTACCGTAAATTCTTTTTTCTTTAATCATCAATGGGAGACCCAGACAATGGGGTTTAGGGCACTGCCCTCCGGAGGTCACACTAGGTACTACAAGTTTGTAGACACCGCCCCCTCCGCTTATAAACCCCTACCGCAGGGAACATCCTCAGTTTGGTCCATAAGCTGCGAGGAGACAAATAAACCACACCCGAAACGTCGGGAAAGAAACCGTGCACAGACGGTCCAACAACCCGGAAGAACACTGTCCCAACAGGGAACAGAGCAAATGCAAAACATGCAACGGAACAACTGGGTGGGTGCTGGGTCTCCCATTGATGATTAAAGAAAAAAGAATTTACGGTACGTAAACAAAATTCTCTTTTTTCTGGTCATCATAATGGGAGACCCAGACAATGGGGATGTCCTAAAGCAATACCCCAGGGCGGGAAGAGTTCCTCAAAGACGGATAACACATGGTCCCCCTCAAAGGTGGGCAACCGCCGCCTGGAGGACCCGCCTGCCCAAACTTGCATCCGCAGAGGCATGGGCATGCACCATATAGTGCTTAGAGAAAGTGTGCATGCTAGACCATGTGGCTGCCTGACACACCTGTAGAGCTGAAGCTCGATGTCGCAAAGCCCAGGAGGCACCGACAGCTCTGGTAGAGTGAGCTTTCAATCCCACCGGGAGAGGCAAACCAGAAGACCGGTAGGCCTCCTGGATGGGAGCCTTGATCCATCTGGCCAAGGTTGCCTTCGATGCCGCGGACCCCTTACAGCGACCTGTCGTCAGGACAAATAAAGAATCCGAATTCCGGAAGGAGGCAGTCCTGGACACATAAATGCGTACCGCCCTCACGAGATCCAGAGTATGGAGATCGCGCTCAACCTGATGAACGGGAGCGGGGCAAAATGATGGGAGAAATAATCTCCTGGTTCAGGTGAAAAGTGGAAACCACCTTTGGCAAGAATTCTGGCCGCGGGCGTAGCACCACCTTGTCTTGGTGAACCACCAGGAAGGGTGACTTGCACGATAGTGCAGCCAATTCTGAGACCCTTCTCAGAGACGTAATCGCCACCAGAAATACCACCTTCTGGGACAGACGAGACAGGGAAATGTCTCTCAGTGGCTCAAATGGCGGTTTCTGCAGTGCCGCCAGGACCATGTTAAGGTCCCAAGGGTCCAGTGGTCGCCTGTAGGGCGGAACCACCCGAGAGACTCCCTGGAGAAACTGATGGACCTTGGGAAGGAGCGCCAAGCGCTTGTCAAACAGCACTGAAAGAGCTGACACTTGACCCTTCAAAGAGCCTAGGGACAATCCCAATTCCAGCCCCGACTGAAGGAAAGCCAACAATGTCGGAATGGACAAGGGCCACGGGGAGCGACCACCCGAGGCACACCAGGTGAAGAAAATCTTCCACGTTCTGTGGTACATCTTCCTGGAAACAGGCTTCCTAGCCCGAGTCATGGTGGCAACAACCGTAGGAGAGAAGCCCCTGGACGTCAGCAGCCAGGCCTCAAGAGCCATGCAGTCAATCTGAGGGCCCTGGAATTGAGGTGGAAGAATGGGCCTTGCGCGAGCAGATCTGCGCGTTCTGGAAGAGCCCACCGGAGTCCGCCTGACAGTCGCCACAGGTCCGGATACCAGGACCTCCTGGGCCAATCTGGAGCCACTAGAATGGCTATCCTGCACTCCGACCTGACCTTCCACAGAACCCTGGGAATCAGAGCTAGAGGTGGGAACACATATGGTAGATGGAATCTGGACCAACTCAGGATCAGGGCATCTGCCCCCAGAGACTGAGGATCCCATGATCTCGCCATGTATTGCGGCACCTGATGATTCAGCCGTGAGGCCATCAGATCCACGTCCGGAGTGCCCCATCTGCTGCAGATGTCCTGGAAGACGTCTGGATGAAGAGACCACTCTCCGGCGTCCATTCCCTGCCGGCTCAGGTAGTCGGCCTCCCAGTTCTCGACCCCTGGGATGTGGACTGCGGAGATCAGGCAGTCGTTGTCCTCCACCCAAGATAGAATGCGGTGGACTTCGGCGAGGGCCTGAGCACTTCTGGTCCCTCCCTGATGATTTATATAGGCGACGGCCGTCGCATTGTCGGACTGAACCCGAATGGGATGCCCTGACAGGAACTTCTGAAACGCCAGGAGCGCCAGATAGACCGCCTTGATCTCCAGCACGTTGATCTGCAACGCCGACTCCGACGGAGTCCAGAGTCCTTGGGCCCTGTGGTGTAAGAACACCGCACCCCAGCCCGTCAGACTGGCGTTGGTGGTCACCACTAACCATGACGGTTTGAGGAAAGACCGGCCCCGTGACAAATGGCGTGGCTGGAGCCACCACTGCAGGGAATCCCTGGTCGGTTGGGAAATTGTCACCAGCCGATTCAGAGAGATCGTCCTCTTGTCCCATCTGCGAAGAATCTCCAGCTGGAGAGGACGGAGGCGAAACTGCGCAAAAGGTACTGCCTCTATTGCAGCTACCATGCGCCCCACCAGCTTCATCAAGACCCGTAGGGATGATTGTGGTGACAGGAGGACTGCTTGCACTCCTGATTGGATCGCCATCTGTTTGACTCGTGGCAGAGACACTAGGGCCGAGTCCGTGTGGAAGTCCATGCCCAGATATGTCAATGACTGGGTCGGAACCAGGGTCGACTTCTGGATATTGAGAAGCCACCCGAACTGTTCCAGTGACTTCATGGTTACCTCCAGGCTTTGCCGACAAAGGTGTTCCGATGGCGCCCTGACCAGTAGGTCGTCCAAATAGGGTATTACGGCGTGCCCCTGCACGTGCAGGAGAGCCATCATGGAGGCCATCACTTTCGTGAACACCCGCGGTGCCGAGGCCAACCCGAACGGCAGCGCCACAAATTGGAAGTGTTCTTCCCCCACCGCAAATCTCAACCAGCGCTGATGAGCCGGTGCAATGGGCACGTGAAGATAAGCGTCCCGAATATCTATGGACGCTAGGAAGTCCCCCTGTGACACAGCTGCGATCACGGATCGCAGGGATTCCATACGGAACTTCCGAACCAACACGTGACGGTTGAACAACTTTAGGTCCAGAACCGGGCGGAAGGATCCGTCCTTCTTTGGGACAATGAAGAGGTTGGAGTAAAAACCCCGAAACCTCTCCCCGGACGGCACCGGGACCACCACTCCGTCCCTGCGGAGACCCTCCAACACCAGGTGAAAGGCCTGAGCCTTTTCTGGGGATGGGACCGACCGATGGAATCGGGGTATCGGCTTTGACGTCAGCTCTATCCTGTAACCTCGCGAGACCACGTCTCGAACCCACTGATCTTGAACGTGAAGTAGCCACCTGTCCTGAAAACGAGACAGGCGACCCCCCACCTGTGGGGAGGCAGGAAGGGAGAGCGAGTCATGTAGAGGCGGGTTTGGGGGCGGCAGCCGCTGCCCCCGCCGGCTTCTTTGGACGACTCTTAGAGCGCCACTGAGAAGCGGGCTTGCCCCCTCGGTCCGTGCGAGCGGACGGTGCTGATGACTGTGAGCTGGAGCGAAAGGACCACTGCTTTGGGTTCCTCTTAACGGAATACCGCGGCTTAGGCTTATTCTGCGGGATCTTAGACTCAGCAGAATCCTTTATCAGCTTGTCCAGTTCGGTACCAAAAAGCCTGTCACCAGAGAACGGAAGATTCTGCAGAATCTTCTTAGATGTGGCATCTGAGTCCCAAAGACGCAGCCACAACAACCTGCGAATCGCAATAGCGTTGGCCGAAGCCACAGCTGAGCGAGTGGCAGTTTCCAAAGTCGCCGTCCTGGCGTAGTCCGCATAGGCCCTTGCCCTTTCGGTAAGCGCCAGGACCTCTGGACTGGACCTTGCCAGGTCAGTGATACCATCCAAACAGGTAGTAATCGCTTGTAAGGTCCAGACCGTGGCAAAATTAGGGGCAAATGAAGACCCCACAGCCTCATAGGAAGACTTGGCGAGTTGCTCGACCTGTCTATCAGTTGCATCCTTCAGCGAGGAGCTATCAGAGGCAGAAAAAAGTGAGCGTGCAGCAATCCTGGTCATGGAAGCGTCCACCTTCGGGGACTGCGACCACTCCTGTAGCACCTCCTGGGGAAAGGGGAAGCGATTGTCCTTGGGTTTGCGGACATAACGCCGCCCAGGATGCAACCTGGGAGCTCTAACCACCCTTCCAAAGTTAGTGTGGTCCATGAAGGAGCCACTTGGTCTAGCCTCCGGCCGTAGCCATTGATAGACCTCCTTCGGGTGTACAGTCACCTCCTCAGGGGGTGTCACGAGACGTAAGGTCTCGTTAATAGAGGACACCAAATCCTCCACCCCGTCTGGTGGTTCAGACACAGACACAGACCCGAAAGTTGAACCCCCATCATCTTCCTCACCATCAGAGGAACGCTCCTCCTCAGAGAGAGCCTGGAGCTCGGGTGAATCCTCACGACGAGCCCGCTTAAGGGGTCTCACAGCAGAAGAGGGAGACACCCGGGGGTAACTGGAAGGAGTAGCTGGACTTTCCAGCCTCCTATTGAGTGCCTCCAGGGACTGCGACATGGAGGACAGTTGGGACAACAGAGATTCATTGATCTTATTCTGAGTCTCCCATGGCCCTGAGATCACCTGCACCTCAGGGTACAGCACCGGAGCTGCCGTCTCAGCAGTGTCAGTCCGGGCCTCAGGGCGTCCGCAGTTATTGCAGGACCCCTCCACCAGAGTCCCATTGCATGTAGCACAGGTAATGGTGGCCTCTGCCGCCTTAGCAGCACGCTTCCTAACTGAGGACATCGCCACAGTAGGGGAAAATAAGCCAAATTGTTCAGACAAAACCGGGAATCCCGGTGGCTTACCGACCGCAGCGAAGCGGTAGGAGGAAGCGGTGTGTGTGTGTGACCTCCGCGAGAGTTTCCGGTCTCCTCTGGAGTGCAGACGCACGCTGCATACAGTTCCCAGCCGGGAAGTGAGGAGTAAAGATGGCCGCCGACAGTGAAACCGTGGGCGGCGCCGAAAACACGCGGGAAGCACACACACACGCCCATCGATGACGTCACCGCACGGGCTGCTTCCTATCCTCCAAGCAGCCTCAGTATTAAGGCGCCAGAGCCCGCAGCGCGGGAAGTAATGTAAAAACATCACACAGACTGCATGCACCAACACACATCCGCAGCCTATAGCCTCAGCCCCTGCAACACACAGGGCGGTCAGCCAGGGTGACCCCAGCACGTGGTACACCTCCAGATCCGCGGACTCGAGAGTAACGCGCGGTCTGAGTGTCCTGACACATAAAGTGAAAGACACTACCCCCAGGCACACAGGAGACACAGAGTGCCTCAGTGCCGGTCCGGTCTGTAAGCACCATTTAGGGAGGCCTCGGACGGGGGTTCAGCACCAGTCCGGAGTGTAAGCACCATTTAGGGAGGCCTGGGACTGGGCTGGCTCCAGTCCGGTCTGTAAGCACCATTTAGGGAGGCCTCGGACGGAGCGGAGCTGTGCAAGGCTCCCATCTCCCACTCTCCAGAGCCCCCCAGAGAGGGATGGAAAGGAGCGCAACAGCGTACCGGGAGAACACCAGGTGTCCAGGCTCTAGGCCCTCCGGTACCTCCACCAGCGTGTTCCACAAGGGTGAGCGGGGAGGCTGTCGCAGGTCCCGACCGGAACCATTTTACCTTGTCTTCAGACGCCATCACGTAAGTTGTGAGAATGCAGTGAAGTGCAAGCAAAGCGTGATCCTCCGAGCACACTAAGTTTAAAACTGAGGATGTTCCCTGCGGTAGGGGTTTATAAGCGGAGGGGGCGGTGTCTACAAACTTGTAGTACCTAGTGTGACCTCCGGAGGGCAGTGCCCTAAACCCCATTGTCTGGGTCTCCCATTATGATGACCAGAAAAGCTAAAATTAAGTTAATAGGAGCAGCCCCTCCGCATCTGCTCCTGTGACGGACAAGAATTCTGCCTAAGTTCTATGGTGAATACGGGAAGTCTCAGGTTTCCTAGATTTCAGCAGAGTGTCTGAGACTGCGGCCGTGAACCCCTTATTCCTCAAAATCCGCCTTTCAAGTCCCAGGCAGTCAGGTGTAATCGGTCCACCTGTGGGTGATGAACCGGCCGCTGGAAGATGGGGTATGGAAGATCCGGAAGGATCCAAGGATCGGATACTGACATATGTTGGAGCCAGAAGAACCACAGCCTCCTCAGCCAGAAGGGGGCTATTAATATTACTAGTGCCTGATCCTCTCGAATTTTGCAGAGGACTGTCGGTATTAAGACCAGAGGGTGAAAGGCATAGGCTAGCCTGAAATTCCAGGGGAACAGGAGTGCATCTGTGGCACCCTGCCATTACAGGCAGCCACAGATCCACCTAAAACATGGATGGATTTCCACAGTAGGTACTCACATACACCCAACACCTTCCACCCCAGACCTGTAGGGGGAGCGCCACTTGCTGCCTTAAAGGGATCCTGTCCCCTACAAATCGCCTCCTAAGCTATCAAAACATGTCCCTGCAGCATCCTATCACTAATCTCACACTCCTTTTGTCTCCTAAAAGCATCCTGTGAAAGTGGATAAAAACATTTTAATACTCACTCATTAGGCATTATAATTAGCAGGGGCTATATTCTTTAGCCCCTAGGGAATGTTTTGTAGCCTGAATGATCCCTCCTCTCTCTGTTTGTGCTGCTGGGATGTGGAGCTGAAGGCAGGACTAATGATTTGCATTCTGTGAGTGATAGAGAGGGGGGAGGGCAGAGCCTGCACAAGCAGAGCACACAGACAGAGAGAGGGTGGATCATGGAGCCTGCAAAACAGCCCGCCCTGGTGACTAAAGAATATAGCCCCTACTAATTATAATCACTAATGAGTGAGTATTAAAACGTTTTTATGCACTTTCACAGGATGCTTTTAGGAGACAAAAGGAGTGCGAGATTAGTGATGGGATGCTGCAGGGACATGTTTTCGTAGCTTAGGAGGCGTTCTGGAGGTGACAGGATCCCTTTAAGCAAGATCTCCTATAAATACCGGTGCTGGGGGCACAGTTAGTCATAGTGTGCAGTCGCTAAGAGAACTGTGAAGACGTCCTGGTATGTCGGAGCCGTGCTAGGCCCGAGCTAGTTGACTGGTAGCAAGCCTAGCCACTGTGAGGGCCCTAAGAGTGAGGTTGAGGGCAAAGCAGAAGTAACCGCAGACTGGGGGCAGAGGAGCCATACCGGCTCACCCCAGAAAGCAATCGGGACACCAGAGTCCGAGACTGCAGGAGAGCACCTAGCCCAGCAGAAACATCGGAGAAGTGATAGCAGTAGTCCACACAGGGGTTTCCCACCACACAACGCAGGTGACAGAGACACAGAGGAGGCCAGACCTAGTCTCACATGGGTAAGAGGTTTCACCAAGGGAAAAGTGACAAGGAGGCCTTATACCCACTCACTGTGGAGACCCAGAAGTGTTTTTCCTGACCACCGGAGTGTACCCTGGACAGTATCTTCAATATCACCAGTAAAGGTACAGAAACAACCCTCAGTGTGTGTCGGTCTCTTCAACCCTGACCTTGTCCAGCCCAGGGACTGTAGCAGCAGCTCGGCTGCCCAGCTACCTCCATGTGCAAGTCCCTGTCACCTCATCACAACCCCGGGGACCTGCTCCGCCTGTGGGGAGCTACACCATCCAGATGCCCATCAGTGCTGGTGCCATCACCAGAAACCACAGGTGGCGTCACGAGACATATAATAATAAATCTTTATTTATATAGCGCCAACATGTTCAGCAGCGCTTTACAATACAGTGGGTAATAGACGAAAATGCACAGTATAATGCAGTAAGAAAATACACAATATAGTACAGTAATTCCAGTAGAGAAATAATACAGTACAATAATAGGAAACAATACAATAAGCAGAGAATCAATGTAAAAAATACAACACAATAGATAAAGTAAAAGTAAGGGTGACCCTGCTCAAAAGAGCTTACAATCTACAACGAGATAGGGGTTACACAAAGTGCAGGGGCTTATTACACTGATGGTCCAGGCATCTTGAGGAAATGGGGGATAGAAGTAAAGTTACATGAATGGTCACCAGACAATCTGTGTAGAGCTTTTGGGTTTGGTGGAGTTTGAAGAAGAGTTATGTCGAGAGAGATAGTGAATGGGCTATGTGCAGTACAAAGGAATTTTATTAGGGAGTATGATAGGCCCCCTTGAAAAGATGTGTTTTTAGTTAGCGTCTGAAGCCATGCAAGTTGTGGATAGTCCTGATTTCTTGGAGAAGAGCATTCCAGAGAATTGGTGCAGCTCGGGATAAGTCTTGGAGCTGGGAGTGGGAGGATAGGATTGGTGCAGATGTTAGTCGAAGGTCATTTGTAGAATGTAGAGAACGGGTGGGGTGATAAGGTACCTTTACACGCCGCGACGGCAGGCTGGATACATCCCGCTACTTCACGTGCACGCTCAAACGGTTACAAACGGTCAACGCACCCTCTTTACACGCCGCCACAAGGTGCGCTACGCCACGCTACATCTATAGCTAGCTACATCGCCGGGTGTCTCAAGTAGCCAGCTGTAGCTCATTTACACACCGCTATAACCAGCTACTATGGGCGGACCTGGTGCAGCAGGGACAGCACATAGGCGTGCCACAATTGTGGAGTATGAGCCGTCCGTACGCTGATAGGACGAAGCAATAACATCCTGATTGGGCAGGCAACGCAGGAGGCTGAGTAATACAGCACGCTCGAGCGATTGTGTAGTGTGACTCGTCAGCTCCTTAAATATGCCTCCCTATGCAGCGACTACCAATCGTCATGCAGCAGCTTCCACCAATGATCGCACATGGGGCGCGGTAACACGGAGCCAGGGTCACGCCTTAGCTACACTGCAGCTACATCGCAGGCTGTCCAGAGTTCCCTTCCGTTGCTTCTTTACACGCCGATACAGCTCGCTACCATCGGCGATGTAGCCATCAGTTTTCGAGCAGAGCTAGGAAACAGATGTATCTGTTGCCGGCTGTATCGTCACGTCTTCAGACGCCGCTACGACGGGCTACATTGGCGCTACAAGCTACATTTGTAGCCTGTAGCGGGATGTATTCAGCCTGCCGTCGCGGCGTGTAAAGGTACCAATAGAGATGAGGGAGGAGATGTAGGGGGGCGCTGCACTGTGAAGAGGACGGGTGGGGTGATAGAGATGAGGGAGGAGATGTAGGGGGCGCTGCATTGTGAAGAGCTTTGTGGGTGAGAACAAGCAATTTGAACTTTATCCTGTAGTGTATACGCAGCCAGTGCAATGACTGGCACAGAGCAGAGTCATCTGATTATCGATTGGCCAGGTAGGTGATCCTGGCTGCTGCATTAAGGATGGACTGTAGAGGGGAAAGTTTAGAGAGGGGGAGACCAATTAATAGAGAATTGCAATAATCAAGGCGGGAGTGGAATAGGGCCATGGTAAGGGTTTTAGTTCTTTCCATGGTGAGAAAGGGGCAGACTCTAGAGATGTTCTTCAGGTGTAAGTGACAAGAGCAGATGGGAGATTGTATATAGGAGGTGAAGGAGAGACACCCAGACAGCGAGCCTGCTGCCTAGGTGTTATCGTGGTACCGCACACTGAGAGAGAGAGAGATGTCCGATTTAGGGAGGTTAGTGGAGGGCGGCAGCATAAGAAGTTCAGTTTTGGAGAGGTTGAGTTTTAAATAGAGAGTGGACATGATATTGTAAACTGCAGCTAGACAGTCATTGGTGTTCTTTAAAACTGCAGGGCTAAGGTCAGGGGCTGAAGTTTTTAATTGTGTGTCGTCAGCATAAAGATGGTACTGGAAGCCAAATCTGCTGATGGTCTGTCCAATCGGGGCCCTGCAGAGAGAGAAGAGGAGAGGTCCAAGGACTAAACCCTGAGGGACCCCAATATTGAGAGGAAGGGGGAAGTGGAGCCAGCAAATGATACACTGAAAGAACGGTCAGAAAGATAGGGAGAGCCAGGAGAGAGCCGTGTCCTTCATACCAATTGAGTGCAACATAGAGAGTAGGAGATGGTGGTCAACAGTGTCAAAAGCTGCAGAGAGATCAAGAAGGATAAGCAGAGAGCGGTCACCATTACGTTTTGCTGTCAGAAGGTCATTGGTCACTTTGATGAGGGCAGTTTCTGCAGAGTGAAGGGGGCGGAAGCCAAACTGTAATGGATCTAGAAGAAAGTGAGCGGAGAGGTAACGGGTGAGGCGGGAGTAGACCAGGCGCTCCAAGAGTTTAGAGATGAAGGGGAGATTGGAGACTGGTCTGTAGTTATTTGATGCAGGATGGGTCAAGAGAAGCTTTGGAGTAAGGATAGAGTGTTTGAAGGAGGAGGGGAAGATGCCAGAAGAGAGGGAGAGGTTGAAGATTTTGGTTAGGTGAGTGGTGACGAGCGGACAGAGACTGGAGTAGATGTGAAGGAATGGGGTCAGTGTTGCATGTAGTGGGACGAAGAGGAAGAGAGGAGCCTGGACACTTCTTCTGTGACTGGGTCAAATGTGGAGAGTGAGCTGGAGGAGATGTGGGGAAGAATGGGAGTGTCAGCGCTTGGAGGCTGGGAGCTGATTTCCTAGCGGATGTTGCCTATTTTCTCCATAAAGTAAGAGGCCAGATCATCAGCACAGAGGTCAGTGATGGGGGCCTGCACATTTATCCCTTTTACCCCTAATTTTTTAAAGCTGACCACCGGGGCTACAGGTCCGGGGGGCCACCAGTGACATCCCCCTTTTACAATAAAGCCCGGGTACCGAGTTCCCATAGCTCCTTGGGTGAAACACATCTAACGCCACTGGATGATCCCTGGGATCCAGGGAGTAAAACCGATCCACTTGTCGGTTCCCCCGTGTTGCAAACAAATCTATGGAGGCTCTCCACATGTCCGTGATCTGGTGAAATACTGACTGATTCAGAACCCACTTGCCCTGGTGAAGGTGTACCCGGCTGAGGAAATCCGCTTTGTCATTGTCTTTCCCTCTGATATGTACTGCCGATATGGAGGCTACATAAGTTTCCGCCGGCAAGAGGGTTCGTTCTGCTACTTCCATCAGTGCTTTCGACTTTGTCCCCCCTTGGCGGTTGATATAGGCAACTGTCACCCGATTGTTGGACAGGACTTTTGCATGATGACCCTCTAATGCTGGTAGAGAACCCGCTATGGCACGTTCCACTGTTACCAACTCTCTCAAGAAAATAGTATGGCACCTGATATGTGTCTGAATGGGTTCAGTTGATTGGGTTTATCCGATCAACAGTATGTAATGGTGGAGTTAGAAACTGATATAAGTCACATTATTGAGTGGGGAAAGGGAGAAACATGTGGTTAGTTGTTAAGTGCGGCGGCACAATAAACTTGGCTTGGTGACTTGGTAGGATCTCTATATAAACTGCATAGATGATTACCGCTTTACACAGGTCCCTCCCTATGGTGACTCAGTTGCGCGCATGCGCGCCCAGGTGTCTACGCCTTCCGCCTCAGAATGTTCACTGCGCCTGACAAGCGGCGTTACCAGGGTAACGTCATTGCGTGGCATAGAGGCGTTGGGGCGACGTGGACATGTCATAGGGATACGTGGCGGAGACGCAGCTGGACCGGCAGCGTGGCGGGCTGATGCGGGCACAAACAGGGTATAAATGGGACTTGGAAGGGACATAGGCACTGTGACCCTTGAGGAAGGAATACACCCAAACGGCGTTGGGTACACGGTCGGTGCTGTGGGTCCTTACTGTCCAGCACACATGGGTAAGCTTACTACTCTGTAACTTGGATGATTGAGATATAACTACTCAGGTTCCAGTACATGTAAATTATTTGGGAAAGAATGAACAGACTGTGGTTTCTGTCTCCCATTTGGGAGGACTGTAGTTAGACCTCTATACCTGATGGTAAGAGGTTAATTGTCCCCATTGCTTACTACCATTGTGATTGTGCACTTTAGAGTAACATACATGTTGAGGGTTAGTGTATGGATGAGAACGCACACCTGACATGATAATGTGATTTTTCTGTGTTTTGGATAATTGTAAGGATATCGCATCTCCAGACCATTACATTGGCCTTACTTGTACACCCCAGTAAGATCCCCTGTGTGGGATTGACCATCTTTGGTCTTTTTTTCTGAAGATAAATAATCTTTGCAATACAAGAACTCTATTGTGCTTTGCATAATTTAAAGTTAACAGGAGTGTATATATACAGAAATCCTACAGATGAGGGTGAGGTATGCAGTGCATAGTGATTGGGGCCTGCCTCTTGTTTCTATTCTCTCATGTTGGAGGAACTGACTGTCAGAGCCTCTGACCAATCCCCCTGAAGGATCTCCTGATCCCGAGGGACTGGCATCGGTTGTGACCACTTTGGTAGCAGGGGACTACTAGGGAACCCCTGTGGACAGTACCACCTTGTTCAAACACCAATGAAGAGATTGCAGGGTAGCTGGTTGTAAGGTCAGTTTGCCCTCTACATTCTGACCCAGGACTTCTTGGTGTTTGAGAATGTCCCACTGTAGAGTCCTGGTATGAGCCTGGGCCCTAAGTACTCCCGGAATGCACGCTGTGAGAGAGCCCAGTAAGGACATGGCCCGTCTTAAGGCTTAGTTACACACACAGATAATTGTGCAGAGATTGTTCGCAGATCTCTGGTTGCAGTGAAATCATGGACACATTGTTACATTTGTTCACGGCCACAAAATAGAACAATGTGTCCATGATTTCACTGCAACCAGAGATCTGCGAACAATATCTGCACAATTATCTGTGTGTAACTGGGCCTTTACAGTCATGGTCGGAAAATCGATAGCATGTTGAAAAAGGGACTGAATGTTCATAATCTTGTCTGGTGGGAGACGACATTCTTGTATGGTGGAGTCCAATAGGACACAGAGGATAATCTGGGATGTTGATGGAGTCAGTTTGGATTTGTCCATGTGGATGAGCCACCCCAGATTGGTCAACATGCGGAGAACCCGATGGACTTGGGCTGCACAATGTTGGGCTGACGTCCCTGTGATCAAAAAATCATCCAGGTATGGCACAATCAGGACATTCTGCTCCCTGAGGGGGGGCCGAGACTTCTGAGATCACCTTTGTAAAAACCTGAGGAGCGATCGCTATGCCGAACAGCAGGGCACGATACTGGAAGTGAAGGATTTGGGGGTTCATCTGAACCGCCACCCGGAGGTACTGTTGGGATTGAAGACATATAGGAACATGATAATATGCGTCCTTCAAATCCAGGACTGCCATGAGGCAACCTGGAAAGAGCATTCTGACTGCAGACCCAATCGACTCTTGAAAGTGGCACCTGCAGGAAATTGTCCAGATTTTTTAAATTGAGAATCGTCTGGAAAGAACCGTCTGGTAATACCCCGTCCCCTCTTCCTGGGTCAGAATCCGTACTAGGACAGCCTTGTCCACGAGACTGCAGATCTCGCTTTCCAGTGCCCGCTGCTCTGCCCGCGATGACCTGAGAGGTGACCAGGAATCTGGATGGAGGAAGATGTGGAAACCAGAGTCTCAGACCGGATCTTATGATGTCCAGAATCCACGTGCTGGATGAAATTTGAGCCCAGGCTGGAATGAAGAAAGATAGTCGTCCTCGCACCTGGGGAAGAGCGTCACTTGGAGGACTTCTTGGAATCATGGGAGGGCCCCTTGAACATGAACCCCCTTCCTCCTGTCACACCAACTAGACTGGGGCTCCTTTTATCTGGTTTCTTCAATTCCCTAGAAACTAGATCCTGGAGCCGTTCATCCAGAGGAAAAGAACGTTTCTTCTGTCCTAATCCCCCGAACATTAAGTCCAATTTAGACGGCTGCAACTTCTCCTCAAGCCCCATGGTGGCTCGGATTGCTTTAACAAAACCGCCCACATCCTCCACCAAAAAACAATGGCGTCTACCGGATTCGTCATCAGAAGAGGAAGCCGAAGAACCTTTTGAGGACTCACACTCCCCTTCGGATCTATCGGAGTCAACCATGGGCTGGGGTGGAACATTAGAGGCAGATGATTGCTGCTGTCCCTGAGTAAAGGACTTAAAGGCATTCTCCACCTGGGTTGTGATTAAGGTCTGTAAACCTAAACTGAGGTGCAGGAGAGGTACCGCCTTTTGTATCTCAGAGGTTTCCTGTCTTGGATGGGCGGTCCTCTCTCTCAGGTGGTGCAGTCGTGGCGATGATGGAAAAACTCTGGTGTCTCCTCCGTAATGGTCTGCTCTATACAAGCCCTACACAGCTTTTTTACCCAGGCCACCCGGAGTGCACACTCGCAGAGCCTACACTGTAAGTTTTTGGATTTAGCTGACGCCTTTCCGGACTTTTGCGGTGTCCAAGGTAAGAAAAAATACAGAACAGAAAGACATTCAGTAAAGTGACATTATCGGAGTTCTCTCACCCATCAGATGTGAAGAGGTACCGGAGCCGGGGAAGGACCCTTGCCCTACGACAATTCTCCTCTGGCGGCCTCATGGGAGGAATGACTGCTGCTGCGGTGGGATTTCTTCTTCTCTGTCTCCAGTGGAGGGGCCTCCGTTCCACTCATCCTGCTGCTGAACTTCTCCAAGGGCAAGGAAGCGCATGGAGCACTGAGGCACCTCTCCCATTCAAACTTCCCGCCCTTATGCTCTCGGTCTCCCAGCCACGTCACCACCGCCGCGGCTCAACCCGGAAGTCCAGGTTCGTCAACTGACCGGCCACGTCATTGGGACCGCCCCCTGACGTCAGCGGCGGTCGCCAATCAGCGGGCGCCACCGGGCGTGACCTCATAGGCCCGCACCCGGCAGGCCGGGCACGTGCGCAGTCCCGGACACCCAGCGGCACCGTTTTCAGCCCAGCGCCGCCGGACAGGAGACCCCAGCAGCCCACCAGAGCTTCCTTTCCAAGAGCCGCAGCCTCGGTGTCCAGACCAACGGGGCCCAAACCGGCCACCCCGCATCCCTCTAGGTAAGACCCCCTAGGGCCCCCTGGGATCCAGCCGCACGGTCCTCCATGCAGCCCATCTGAAACCGCCGTTCCTGAAGCTCCCCGTTCAAGGACCCACCTGACATGGGTAGAGGAACCGCCCCTTTCAAAGCCTGATGGTTCCCTGTCCTTGAAGGGCGGATCCCTCTCTCGTTCTGGGTGCTGTCATGGACGACCGATAAAGAAAGATTTTTCTCACAAAAATGTTGTTTTAGTATTAAATATTTTCATGTTGCAGAGCACGATCGCTCCAATCAGGGCTGGAGGGGGTGACTCTGCCTCTCCTGAGCTCCAGCCTATGATCGGTCCTGTTGTAGCACCTGTCATAGCTGGATCGCAATGTTTCAGGCAATTTCATTGCCTGGAACATAGAGTCACTGTGATTGGCTGTTTATAAATAAACTGCTAATCACAGCGATCATAGTTTGGGGGGGGCACCAAATCCCCCCCTCCCCCGATGTCAAGCTTCGTTCTCCTGGTGTAAAGAATCAGAAGACGCCGGACCGCGATCGCCGTTACAGTGACTACGGTGCAGCATTTTAGCCATGATTTTCTTATATGTCCAAGACTGACCTAAGACGTATGGGTACTACTAAGGTAGTGAAGGGGTTATATGCCTTCAGGTGGGGGATGTCCAGGGTCTGAGACCCCCCAACTGCTCTATAGTCAGCTGAGAAATGCAAAGCAGCTTGTGAGGTCGGAGCACAGAACAGGGAACGGGTTACATAGAAGATACAATATCCAACACATCATTGTACCAAGCGGAGAATAAGTGACTGTAGAGGCCACTACTCACCTGGGCGGTGATCTGTAGGGATCTCCTCTGTCCTCCGCTCATCACCCCTCACATAGGTCTCTGGAGGATTAATATGGGGCAGATCTTCACCCTGAAACAAAGATTGTAAAAGTCACAGACAGATGGAGAAGTCCCATCTGTGATCAGCTGTAATCTGCCATCTCCACCGTTCTCATTACACAAGTATAACACATCTAATAGTGGGGGAGAAAACAAGACTGAGACCAGATCTTCACAGCCGTCTACACATCATAGGGAGATCTCATCACACCTTTCTCCATCTACCTGATCATCCGGAGGAACATCGGGATCTTCTGGATTACAGTCCGGTGGGAGAAGAGGACGGGGACATCTCTCTGGTGTTGTCCTCTTACTGGATAGACCTGGAGGAGACACATACAGGACTGAATTCATTCTTTACATACAGATCATTATAGGCCGTGTGGATTTAGTCCTATTACCTGGTGATGTGAGGGGATCCTCCATCATGACTATGTCCTTGTACAGATCTCTGTGTCCTTCTAAATACTCCCACTCCTCCATGGAGAAATAGACGGAGACGTCCCGACATCTTATAGAAACCTGACACATATAATGATAGCGCGGTCATCATTCCCCCATCCCTTCATAGCGTTACTGTATAATGTCCCAGCAGCAGCAGCATTCCCAGCAGTGTCACCTCTCCAGTCAGCAGCTCAATCATCCTGTAGGTGAGTTCTAGGATCTTCTGTTCATTGACGTCCTCATGTATCAGGGGGTGAGGTGGAGGCCCCGTGATTGGGCTCAGGACTCTTCCCTCACACACGGGG
Source organism: Allobates femoralis (assembly GCA_033576535.1). Lineage (NCBI taxonomy): Eukaryota > Metazoa > Chordata > Amphibia > Anura > Aromobatidae > Allobates > Allobates femoralis. The sequence goes on from JARQOC010000002.1 coordinate 18,128,805, forward strand.
TTCTGACAGCGCCCTCTAGAGGTCTTCACCACTGTGTAATCCTGGTTATGGAGAGAAACATTAATATATCTCACTCCAGACATTTCCAGAGTCCTCATGTGGCACCATTGTGGGGGATTGCCACAGGATCCACCGGTGCAAGGAGGGAATTACACCTTGGTTCGCACAGCACATCACACCTTCCACCCCAGACCTGAAGGGGGAGCTCTACTGGCTGCCTTAACCTAGTTCTCCTTTAAAACCAGGAGACCTAGTTATTTCTCTGGACTGTACCTGTTACCCTGTCACCAGTAAAAGGTACCGAAACAACAATCCCTGTGTGTGTGTGTGCCTGCTTAACCACCGCAATCCACCGCCGTGTCTGCACAGACTTTACTACGACTCCCCTCATCCGTCCCTGCTGCCCTGAGGTAAAGCTCCACCTGTGGGGAGCTGTACCACACTCTACTGCACCCACCATCACCTCAGCGGCCGGCTGCAGCGCTGGTATAACGTGTTACCAGGTACCATATGTGGCGTCACATTAACAATCCTCTTATCCCCCACCGTTCCCCGCCATTGAGGGTCCAGGGCACGGGACCGGGGATCGACCAGCCGTGATTCCCCATTGAAGCCGCCGTCATCCCCGGTCCCCGAGTACCCCCTACCCTGCCGACCGCCTCAATCCCCTCTCCAGTTCTGTCCATAGGTAAGAATGATGTGATGTGACATCTCTCACCTCTCCAGTAACAAGGAAGATGATCTCTAGGGTGAGGGGTAAGATCCTCTCCGCCATCTTGTCCCTGTCCAGATCCATCCTTGATGGCCAATCAGGAGAATTCTCTTCTATAGAAGATGTGAGAGGATCCCAGATTGTAGAGACCTGAATGGGGGAAGAGACGATGGAACATCAGAGAGATCCTGGGGAATAATACAATTACTGGAGACTCCGATCACTGCAGGCACAAATGATGGGGACAAGTGTGGAGCAAGACGACACACAGCACACACGGCTCCGCTCCATACACCTCCTACACACAGCACACACAGCTCCACTCCGTACACCTCCTACACACAGCTCCGCTCCGCACACCTCCTACACACAGCACACACAGCTCCGCACCGCACACCTCCTACACACTCGGCTCCGCTCCGTACACCTCGTACACACAGCTCCGCTCCGTACACCTCCTACACACAGCACACACAGCTCCGCTCCGTACACCTCCTACACACAGCACACACAGCTCCGCTCCGTACACCTCCTACACACAGCACACACAGCTCCGCTCCGTACACCTCCTACACACAGCTCCGCTCCGCACACCTCCTACACACAGCTCTGCTCCGCACACCTCGTACACACAGCACACACAGCTCCGCTCCGCACACCTCCTACACACAGCTCCGCTCACCTCCTACACACAGCTCTGCTCCGCACACCTCGTACACACAGCACACCCAGCTCCGCTCCGCACACCTCCTACACACAGCTCCGCTCCGCACACCTCCTACACACAGCTCTGCTCCGCACACCTCGTACACACAGCACACACAGCTCCGCTCCGTACACCTCATACATACAGCACACACAGCTCCGCTCCGCACACCTCCTACACACAGCTCCGCACACCTCGTACACACAGCACACACAGCTCTGCTCCGTACACCTCCTACACACAGCACACACAGCTCCACTCCGTACACCTCCTACACACAGCACACACGGCTCCGCTCCGCACACCTCGTACACACAGCACACACAGCTCCGCTCTGCACACCTCATACACACAGCTCACACAGCTCCGCTCCGTACACCTCATACACACAGCTCTGCTCCCTACACCTAGCTCCTCTTATACCTTATACCCCACAGCCCTGGGGAGCATCAGATACACAGCTCAGCAGACAGAATCACACAGGATAGGATTAGATACACAGCTCAGCAGACAGTATCATACAGGACAGGATTAGATACACAGCTCAGCAGACAGTATCATACAGGACAGGATTAGATACACAGCTCAGCACACAGTATCACACAGGAGAGGATTAGATACACAGCTCAGTAGACAGTATCATACAGGACAGGATTAGATATACAGCTCAGCACACAGTATCACACAGGACAGGATTAGATACACAGCTCAGCAGACAGTATCACACAGGACAGGATTAGATACACAGCTCAGCAGACAGTATCACACAGGATAGGATTAGATACACAGCTCAGCAGACAGTATCACACAGGATAGGATTAGATACACAGCTCAGCAGACAGCATCACACAGGATAGGATTAGATACACAGCTCAGCACACAGTATCACACAGGATAGGATTAGATAAACAGCTCTGCAGACAGTATCTCACAGGAGAGGATTAGATACACAGCTCAGCAGACAGTATCACACAGGAGAGGATTAGATACACAGCTCAGCAGACAGTATCACACAGGATAGGATTAGATACACAGCTCAGCAGACAGTATCACACAGGATAGGATTAGATACACAGCTCAGCAGACAGTATCACACAGAATAGGATTAGATACACACAGCTCAGCAGACAGTATCACACAGGATAGGATTAGATATAAATCTCAGCAGACAGTATCACACAGGATAGGATTGGATACACGGCTCAGCACACAGTATCACACAGGATAGGATTAGATACACAGCTCAGCAGACAGTATCCCACAGGAGAGGATTAGATACACAGCTCAGCACACAGTATCACACAGGATAAGATTAGATACACAGCTCAGCACACAGTATCACACAGGATAGGATTAGATACACAGCTCAGCAGACAGTATCACACAGGATAGGATTAGATACAGCTCAGCACACAGTATCAAACAGGATAGGATTAGATACACAGCTCAGCAGACAGTATCCCACAGGATAGGATTAGATACACAGCTCAGCAGACAGTATCACACAGGATAGGATTAGATACACAGCTCAGCACACAGTATCACACAGGATAGGATTAGATACACAGCTCAGCAGAGAGTATCTCACAGGAGAGGATTATATACACAGCTCAGCAGACAGTATCACACAGGAGAGGATTAGATACACAGTTCAGCAGACAGTATCACACAGGATAGGATTAGATACACAGCTCAGCAGACAGTATCACACAGGATAGGATTAGATACACAGCTCAGCAGACAGTATCACACAGAATAGGATTAGATACACACAGCTCAGCAGACAGTATCACACAGGATAGGATTAGATACAAATCTCAGCAGACAGTATCACACAGGATAGGATTAGATACACAGCTCAGCAGACAGTATCACACAGGATAGGATTAGATACACAGCTCAGCACACAGTATCACACAGGATAGGATTAGATACACGGCTCAGCACACAGTATCACACAGGATAGGATTAGATACACAGCTCAGCAGACAGTATCCCACAGGAGAGGATTAGATACACAGCTCAGCAGACAGTATCACACAGAATAGAATTAGATACACACAGCTCAGCAGACAGTATCACACAGGATAGGATTAGATACAAATCTCAGCAGACAGTATCACACAGGATAGGATTAGATACACAGCTCAGCAGACAGTAACACACAGGAGAGGATTAGATACACGGCTCAGCACACAGTATCACACAGGATAGGATTAGATGCACAGCTCAGCACACTATCACACAGGAGAGGATTAGATACACAGCTCAGCACACAGTATCACACAGGAGAGGATTAGATACACAGCTCAGCACACAGTATCACACAGGAGAGGATTAGATACACAGCTCAGCACACAGTATCACACAGGATAGGATTAGATACACAGCACAGCAGACAGTATCACACAGGAGAGGATTATATACAGCTCAGCACACAGTATCACACAGGATTACATACAGCTCAGCAGACAGTATCACACAGGATAGGATTAGATACAGCTCAGCACACAGTATCACACGGGATTACATACAGCTCATCGATTTCCGTTGAGATGTCTCCGTATCCCAGAAGACACCGCGCCGAGCGGGAAAACCTAAACCGGAAGTACATGACTGGAAGTACAGCAGACGAAGTATTTGAACGCCCAAGTGCTGAGTCTCCGATCTGCCGCCCCCTGGTGGTTCGGTTGAGTCTAGAGAATACAGGCTCCCTGCAGGTCCTGACTGCAGCCTATACAATCTAGCACCCTCACCAGTGAAGATGCTAGAGAATACAGGCTGCTTGCAGGTCCTGACTGCAGCCCATACAGTCTAGCACCCTCACTACTGAAGATGCTAGAGAATACAGGCTCCTTCCAGGTTTATATAAGTGGTTATATCACAATGTACAGGCCCCTTGCAGGTCCTGACTGCAGACCATACAGTATAGCTGCTTTACTAATGAAGACGCTAGAGAGTACAGGCTCCTTCCAGGTATATATTAGTCTTTACATCAGAATGTACAGGCTCCTTGCAGGTCCTGACTGCAGCCTATACAGTTTAGCAGCTTCACTTATGCACACGCTAGAGAATACAGGCTAATTGCAGGTCCTGACTGCAGCCTATACAGTTGAGAATACAGGCTCCATCCAGGTTCTGACTGCAGCCCATACTGTCTAGCTTCTTCACAACTGAAGACACTAGAGAATACAGGCTCCTTCCAGGTATATATTAGTGGTTACATCAGAATGTACAGGCTCCTTGCAGGTCCTGACTGCAGCCCATACTGTCTAGCTGCTTCACTAATGAAGACGCTAGAGAGTACAGGCTAATAGCAGGTCCTGACTGCAGCCTATACACTAGAGAATACAGGCTCCTTCCAGGTCCTGACTGCAGCCCATACTGTATAGCTGCTTCACTTATGCACATGCTAGAGAATACAGGCTAATTGCAGGTCCTGACTGCAGCCTATACAGTACAGAATACAGGCTCCTTCCAGGTCCTGACTGCAGCCTATACAGTACAGAATACAGGCTCCTTCCAGGTCCTGACTGCAGCCTATACAGTCTAGCAGCTTCACTAATGCACACGCTAGAGAGTACAGGCTAATTGCAGGTCCTGACTGCAGCCTATACATTAGAGAATACAGGCTCCTTCCAGGTCCTGACTGCAGCCTATACAGTCTAGCAGCTTCACTAATGCACACGCTAGAGAGTACAGGCTAATTGCAGGTCCTGACTGCAGCCTATACAGTAGAGAATACAGGCTCCTTCCAGGTCCTGACTGCAGCCCATACAGTAGTAGAAATACAGGCTAATTGCAGGTCCTGACTGCAGCCTTACAGTTGAGAATACAGGCTCCATCCAGGTTCCTGACTGCAGCCCATACTGTCTAGCAGCTTCACTAATGAAGACGCTAGAGAATACAGGCTAATTGCAGGTCCTGACTGCAGTCTATACAGTTGAGAATACAGGCTCCATCCAGGTTCTGACTGCAGCCTATACTGTCTAGCTTCTTCACAACTGAAGACACTAGAGATACAGGCTCCTTCCAGTATATATTAGTGGTACATCAGAATGTACAGCTCCTTGCAGGTCCTGACTGCAGCCCATACTGTCTAGCTGCTTCACTAATGAAGACGCTAGAGAGTACAGGCTAATTGCAGGTCCTGACTGCAGCCTATACACTAGAGAATACAGGCTCCTTCCAGGTCCTGACTGCAGCCATACTGTATAGCTGCTTCACTTATGCACATGCTAGAGAATACAGGCTAATTGCAGGTCCTGACTGCAGCCTATACAGTACAGAATACAGGCTCCTTCCAGGTCCTGACTGCAGCCTATACAGTCTAGCAGCTTCACTAATGCACACGCTAGAGAGTACAGGCTAATTGCAGGTCCTGACTGCAGCCTATACATTAGAGAATACAGGCTCCTTCCAGGTCCTGACTGCAGCCTATACAGTCTAGCAGCTTCACTAATGCACACGCTAGAGAGTACAGGCTAATTGCAGGTCCTGACTGCAGCCTATACAGTAGAGAATACAGGCTCCTTCCAGGTCCTGACTGCAGCCTATACAGTCTAGCAGCTTCACTAATGCACACGCTAGAGAGTACAGGCTAATTGCAGGTCCTGACTGCAGCCCATACAGTAGACAATACAGGCTCCATCCAGGTCCTGACTGCAGCCCATACTGTCTAGCTTCCTCACAACTGAAGACACTAGAGAATACAGGCTCCTTCCAGGTATATATTAGTGGTTACATCAGAATGTACAGGCTCCTTGCAGGTCCTGACTGCAGCCCATACTGTCTAGCTGCTTCACTATTGAAGACGCTAGAGAGTACAGGCTAATTGCAGGTCCTGACTGCAGCCCATACAGTAGACAATACAGGCTCCATCCAGGTTCTGACTGCAGCGCATACTGTCTAGCTTCTTCACAACTGAAGACACTAGAGAATACAGGCTCCTTCCAGGTATATATTAGTGGTTACATCAGAATGTACAGGCTCCTTGCAGGTCCTGACTGCAGCCCATACTGTCTAGCAGCTTCACTAATGCACACGCTAGAGAGTACAGGCTAATTGCAGGTCCTGACTGCAGCCTATACAGTAGACAATACAGGCTCCATCCAGGTCCTGACTGCAGCCCATACTGTCTAGCTTCTTCACAACTGAAGACACTAGAGAATACAGGCTCCTTCCAGGTATATATTAGTGGTTACATCAGAATGTACAGGCTCCTTGCAGGACCTGACTGCAGCTCATACTGTATAGCTGCTTCACTAATGAAGACGCTAGAGAGTACAGGCTAATTGCAGGTCCTGACTGCAGCCTATACAGTAGAGAATACAAGCTCCTTCCAGGTCCTGACTGAAGCCTATACAGTCTAGCTGGTTCACTACTGAAGACACTAGAGAATACAGGCTCTTTGCAGGTGTATACTAGTGGCTACATCAGAATGTATGGTCTCCTTCCAGGTCCTTACTGCAGGCCATACAGTCTCTAGCTGGTTCACCACTTAAGACACTACACAGTGGGGGCTGCTTCCTGGTACATATTAGTGACTACATCTGGATGTATGAGCTCCTTCCAGGCAGGACGTAACGATCGGGCTCATAAGGGTCATGACCAGGCCCGCCGACCCCTGACCCCAGCGCCTGCTTCACATGGATGTGTGTCCCCGTGGATGTATATCTCTGTCACTGCACGGCAGTCTGCCCTGGCCAGTCCCAAGGCAGTCCTATGGCCGCCGGAGGACTGGCACTTTACCTTTAATTGCGTCTGGAAAACATAGTCGTTCCGCGGCCCAGTGTGCAGCACCGTGATGAGGTCATCACACTGCGGCATGCGGGAATGGCAAGCGTGCACTCCATGGAGAAGCTGGAGAATCTACCCTATTTCCCCGAAATTAAGACATACCCTGAAAATAATACATACTAAGGGAGTTTGCATAGCTGCTAAATAAAAGTATCAATATGGCCGCGGTATGAGAGGCACGTGTGCCACAGGGCTCCTACCATCCTGCCCTAATCTCTACCATCCCACAAATGTGGCACCTCTCATCGCCTCTATCGTAGCCCTATCTCGTTGGGGCACCACTGAGGCACACATAGCTGTGCCCCTTTTCCTCTGGGTAGTTCATGAGGCCACTGAAGACCACTCTGCAGGTACCGTCCCCCCCCCTCCCATCTTAAGGCCGCCAGCCTACATCTATCCCTGACAGAAGCCCATCCACCAACCTCCGGGCCGAGAAGTCACTGGACCCCCCTGGCGAGCACCGCCCGAACCTGCCGAACCCCTTCCCAGCCGCAACTGTGATGGCCGCAAGCGGGTCCCCCGCTTCCAGTCTGCTCCCCGGCCTGGCTTGGCAGTTCCGTTCATCTTCAGTAATGGCCCGCCCCGGCTGTACCTCTATACTGGCCCGTCCACTTATACTACTACCTCTGCATCCCGGAGCTTCTTAGCTCTGGCCACGACCCCTCCTATCTCCTACATCCCTGTCCCTGCACCAAAGACACAGGCCCAGGGAAGCACCTTACAGTACAAGGCGACAGGCTTGCCACGCACCTGCCCCTGCCGAATGACTGCACCAGCAGCACAACGCCAACAGCCTACACCCTGGCATTGATTCATCACCACCGCTCATCTCTTGCTGCTGCTGACCCCCAGCTGCATCTGATCCCCGGCCACACCTGATCCCCGGCTACATCTGATCCCTGGCTATACCAGACCCCTGGCTGCATCTGATCCCTAGCTGCACCTGACCCCTGGCTGCATCTGATTTCAAGCTGCATCTGATCCCTGGTTGCACCTGATCCCTAGCTGCATCTGACTCCTGGCTGCATCTAATCCCTGACTGCATCAGATCCCTGGCTGCACTTGCGCATGCAGTCCTGACTTTGCACAACTTCATCACCATCACACATCCTTCCACTGCATTTAATCCCTGGCTACATCAGACCCCTGTCTGCATCTCATCCCGTGCCATACCTCATCCCTATGTGTTATAGACTTGGTCCTGACTTGACACAACTTCATCGCTACCACACATCTCTTCACTGCATCTGATAACTGGCAGCATCTGCTACCATGGCTGCTTCTCACCCCTGCTGCACCTCATCACTACGTGCTGCAGTACATAGTTACGTGCTGCAGTACATAGTTACTGTCAACTATGTTTCCTCTTATTTTTACCCTCACCCTATACTTCTTCTTTTCATACTAACTCCATTTATCCATCCACCTAGTAATGAATACTCTCTCCCTCTATCCTGCCCAGCCACCTCACCTCCTCCACAGAACTATTTCTTCTCATACAACATACAATCCTTTGTCTCCAAACATGCACGTAACCTCTCCTACCCCCACCATCTGACCCTCTCCCTGTTACTCCTACTTGCTGATGACATATTTCCAAATCCTGGACCCCTCATCACATCTCCAGTTACTTTTAACCGATACCCACACTCCAACTCTAAACTCCGCAACCTTAATAACCTTATACCCATTCGACCAGCCCCAGCTCCCCCAATCCCTCTACCTGGATCACTATGGAACACTCGCTCCATCTGCAACAAACTCTCTTACATCCACAACCTCTTCACCACTAACAATCTCTCATTCATTGGCATAACTGAAACCTGGTTCACCCCGATGCAGCCTCCTCAGCTGCACTTTCCTATAGTGGACTCAGTCTCTCTCATACCCCCCGCCCTAGCAACAAGCATGGAGGGATGGGCTTACTTCTGTCTGACAATTGGTCCTCTACCCCAATCCCACTGCCACTCTCTGCTATTCTCCCCTCTTTCAAGGTACACTCTGTCGTATCTACTCCCCCTGCAAACTTCAGTTAGCTGTTATCTACCACCCCCCCAGGATCATTCTCCACTTTTCTTGACCACTTCACCACCTGGCTACTCCACTTCCTCTCTGCAGACATCCCCACTACCATCATGGGCGACTTCAACATCCCCATTGACACTCCCCACCCTGCTGCCTCTAAACTTCTATCACTCACTGCATCCTTTTTGGCTCTCTCAATGGTCCTCCTCTGCCACTCATAAAGATGGCCACACACTCAACCTCATATTCCCCCACCTATGTTCCTTCACTAACCTCTCCAACCCACCCCTCTACCTGTCCGACCTCAATCTACTGACTTTCTCTTCCCTCCTTTCCTAATACACTACCCCCACTCCACAAACCGACTCATCCTTGAAGAAATCTCAACCATATTGATCTACACTCATTCTCAAGAAGGTGAATATTCATTAGCTTAATTACCCATCATTTTTCTCACCATAAGGCCGGTTTCACATCACGATTTCTGGCTGTCCGTGGGGATCCGTGTTTTGACAGGATCCCTGCAATCGGATGGCAAATAGCCATCCGTTTCCAATTTGATGCAGGATGCATGTGGATCCTGTTCTCCCTGCATCTTCTCTATCTGTCCCTCTTTTATGCCTGCTCCCCCCTGTCATCACCCCTATCCTCTCCCCTCCGGTATCTAAAAAATAAATTCTCCCAGAGGATACATTACCTTCCGCCGGCTCCATGCGACAGTCTCTAATGTATCCTCTGGGAGGATTTTTTTATTTTTTAGATACCGGAGGGAAGAGGACAGGGAATAAGACAGGGGGGAGAGGATAGGGGGGAGCAGAGATAGAAGAGGGACAGACGGGGAGCGACACAGGGACAGACAGGGTTATGTACTGGGCACTGCCTCTGGGCAGGCTCAGTACATAAATCACGGAGCCGACATCGGATCTGATGTCCATAGGCTCCCATTGTGTAGCCCTATGGGCCATCACGGATCTGTCACGGATCCGTGGTGTCTAATTTTAGTCACGGACACCAAAATTGCAGCAAGCTGTGATTTTGGCTCCGTGAATAAATCGGAAGACTGCTTAAATTGGATGGCAAAAAGGACACATCCGAGCACAATCCGAGCCCATAGGCCTACATGGGAGCACAAATCGCATCTGTTTTGAAACTGATACACTCGGACGCCTCAAAATCGTGATGTAAAACCGGCCTTACATAACATTTTGCATCAGTTCACATGTATTCAGTGCTCTAAGCTAAGCACGTCCTATATATCTGAAACACATGGTTCATATGAAACTCAAGGTGGATCCATTTACTAATGAGACAGCTTTGCTCCAGACTCAAACCTGTGGTCACCTGCTCTTTTGTGCTTAAAAATAGGGACACTGTCGGATCATAAGCCAGACACTATTCAGACACAATCCCTTATGGAAAATGCCCTTTAATGAGGCAGAGGGAGACACTGGACAAAGCATTTCAAATGTTTACACATAATCCCTGGTGTAAGTGATCAGCGTTTAGCACAAGATAAGTGCGAGCCGAGCCTAATGGCCACTTTACACGTCCCAACATCGGTCCGATATTGAATACAACGCCGCGGGAGTGCGCTTTTTCTGGGCAGAATTCAAAGATCGCATAGGAGATGTTACACAGCGCGATATCGGCAGGCAACGCCACTGCGATGTGTACGCCCCCTTGTACAGCCGACCCAGGAACGACCATTTAACATGGGAGAGAATAGGAGAAGTTGTACTCCACATCGTTGTTGGGCTTTTACACAGCACGATCCAGCCACATCGTCCATCCAATATCGGGCCGTTGGAGACCAGGCAAATTTTTTCCCCAATATCGTTTTGGCATCGTTCGTGCATCGTATTGGACATTTACACCATACAACGTACGAACGATATCGGGGCCAACGCACAAACCACGTGACATTTTATCGGAGTTGGACGCCGATATCGGGACGTGTATAGTGGCCATTAGTAAGATCTTTAGGAGGAAAAATAAATCGACAGCAGGTCAAGAATTGCTTTTATTTAATTTATACTGTGCGGTATAGGTGATTACACGGCTTTATTCTTGGATCGGTGCAATCACTGTGCGGTATAGGTGATTACACGGCTTTATTCTTGGATCGGTGCAATCACTGTGCGGTATAGGTGATTACACGGCTTTATTCTTGGATCGGTGCAATCACTGTGCGGTATAGGTGATTACACGGCTTTATTCTTGGATCGGTGCAATCACAGCAATACCAGATTTAGATCTTATTTTTATGTTTGGCTGCTATTACACAAATGAAGAAACGCTGTGTCTTTGATTTGGTTCACATTTTGCATTGCCTTATATTGAGAGCTCGGCTTTTTCTGTAAATGTGCCAAAATAGTCATGTAAGGGCTTTATTATGTGCGTGACGAGTTGTATTGATAATATTTTCGGCCACACATTTTTTTTAATTACTTTCTGATTTTTAATAAGCACGTCACCCTCTCCCTCCGTTTGATTCACATACTCTTCACCCACCTCCTCCTTCCTGTTTGTTTCACATATATCGCCCCACACTCCCTACCCTCTCTCCTTTTCAGTGATTACATTACAGAAAAGGGAGGGGGGTGGGGTGGGAAACAGTGTCTTCAGCTCCTGTATGGAGGGCTTTACACCATCCTTATGTCACCTCTGCAGGCACTGTCAACTGACCTGATCACGTTGCTGAGGTCTCCCTGACCTGGACTGCCGGTAAAAGTGTGCTGCTTCCAATGTACAGAGTATGCAAATTGAGTCTGTGGAGCCTCGATTAGGAGTCTCAACACAGGACTAGCCAGATCTTCCTCTAGTGAAGGACCTAGCCATGATAAAGGGCCACTTAATATGGTGGTTGAGTCAATATCCAGCTCATTACAAGCTTAAAGATATGACCAGGAAATACCAAGGCCAGGTATCCGTCCACAGACAGCTGTTTCGGGGTGTTGCCCCTCATCAGTGTGGAGTAGGATTCTGGCTAGGTGGGAGCAATGCCTAGTAGACCAACAAATTGCTCCCACCTAGCCAGAATCCTACTCCACACTGATGAGAGGCAACACACCGAAACAGCTGTCTGTGGATGGATACCTGGCCTTGGTATTCCCTGGTCATATCTTTAAGCTTGTAATGAGCTGGATATTGACTCAAAGGGCCACTTAATATGGTGGTTATCATGGCTAGGTCCTTCACTAGAGGAAGATCTGGCTAGTCCTGTCTTGAGACTCCTAATCGAGGCTCCACAGACTCAATTTGCATATTCAAAATTCCCAGGGGGCAATGGGCCTAGGAATTCACTGTGTTGAGCGCTTTAGCCGGCTGCCCGCAGTGTTTTCTTGAACTGGTCTCCCTGAGATCAATGTCTTGACACTTGTAAAACTGATTGCAGGAAACCAGCATGTGGCAGTTTCTCTGACCCACTGGCAGCTGACGACGTGTCAGAGAATAGCTGGCTCCTACTATGGGGGGGAAGGCAACATATGCAGCCGGCAGGAAGATATCTCGGGCGATGCATCAAAAGGCCCAACAGTGCCCCCTTGCCTGCTGTGCCCAGGGCAGATGTCCCACCAGTGCCCCCCCCTAGATACGCCACCGATTATAGAAATGAAAATTCTGCCCATTGCTCTCAAAACAGTTTTATTATATCAAATATATAAAATAATTGTAACAAAAAGGAGAAAGTTATACATATTTTTATACAAATATAGAACAATGAAATTTAGAAATCAATATATAAACAAGTGATGTCTGAGATAAGTTACAATGAAAGCAAAATCCTTTTGGACCCAAGTTCCCTGCGCTTCAGTTGAAATATCTGATTTCTGTATTTATGATAACATTTATCGTTTAATACATTGGAGAAGACACGAGCGCAGGTATATCTTCTGCAACTCGCGGACATGCAATCTTGTAGCCATGAGATATGGCGGCAACAGGAAGGTAGTGTCCATTTGAGCCGTCCAGATAACACCAGAGGTCCAATGTCCCCAGAGAAGAATATGTGAAATGACCAGAGCCCAGGAGGTGCCTGTGAGGAAACCAGCAAGGTGACCTGGTGGCTGCAAAAAATTTAAATCGGAGAAAGGGGAGGGAGCGAATGCGAGAAAGATGGAAATATAAGGAGGAGGAGGGTGGAGAAAGGCGGAGGAGGATGGGGCGGAAAAAGGCGGAAAAGGCAGGATGGAGCGGAGAAGGGCGGAAAAGGCAGGATGGAGCGGAGAAGGGCGGAAAAGGCAGGAGGGGGCGGAAAGGCAGGGGGCGGAGAAGGGCGAAGGCAGGAGGGAGCGGAGAAGGGCGGAAAAGGCAGGAGGAGCGGAGAAGGGCGGAAAGGCAGGAGGAGCGGAGAAGGGCGGAAAAGGCAGGAGGGAGCGGAGAAGGGCGGAAAAGGAGAGGAGGGAGCGGAGAAGGGCGGAAAAGGCAGGAGGGAGCGGAGAAGGGCGGAAAAGGCAGGAGGGAGCGGAGAAGGCGAAAAGGCAGAGGACGGGAAGGCGGAAAGGCAGGAGGGAGCGAGAGGGCGGAAAAGGCAGGAGGGAGCGGAGAAGGGCGAAAAGGCAGGAGGGAGCGGAGAAGGGAGCGGAGAAGGGCGGAAAAGGCAGGAGGGAGCGGAGAAGGGCGGAAAAGGAGGGGAGCGGAGAGGGAGCGGAGAAGGGCGGAAAAGGAGGAGGGAGCGGAGAAGGGCGGAAAAGGAGGAGGGAGCGGAGAAGGGTGGAAAAGGAGGAGGGAGCGGAGAAGGGCGGAAAAGGAGGAGGAGCGAGAAGGGGGAAAAGGAGGGAGCGGAGAAGGCGGAAGGAGGAGGGGGAGAAGGCGGAAAAGGAGGAGGAGGGGGGAGAAGGCGGAAAAGAGGAGGCGAGGGGGAGAAGGCGGAAAAGGAGGAGGAGGGGTAGAAGGCGGAAAAGGAGGAGGAGGGGGAGAAGGCGGAAAAGGAGGAGAGGGGAGAAGGCGGAAAAGGAGGAGGGGGAAAGGCGGAAAAGGAGGAGGAGGAGGGGGGAGAAGGCGGAAAAGGAGAAGGAGGAGGGGGAGAAGGCGGAAAAGGAGGAGGAGGGGAGAAAGCTTGCCCAAAAGAAAATAAAAGGGCGAGAGACCCCAAGACAGCAAACCCTAGCAAGCTGAGATAGAGAGAGGGAGGGTTGTTTGCAGTGATTATACTCATCTGACATTATCAGGCTCCACAGTGTCACCTCTTCAACGGCCTCACATGGATTGTAGAGACGAGCAGTGATGAAATGTTCTCCACAGTGACCCTGCTGTAGATGGGGAAATCCACAATACCTAGAACAGAAAAAAAATAATAAATCATGCAGAAACACTCGATACAAGTTGTGCCTGACTCCTATAGAAACAAGGCTAAAATTGATCCGCAGAGTCCGAGGACAGAACACGGCCCGAAAAGTGGAGCCAACTTTTTTTATGTAGTTTCAAACTTCCTGGTGGCCGAGCAGAAACACAGAGTCCTGTGTCCCCCAATACTATTAGTAAGAAAAAAAGTTTTAAAGGGAACCTGTCACCACACAGGGCCTATTAAACTAAAAGCCACCTCCAGCAGTGCCTATGCTGCATTTAGTGAAGGAGTGAATGTGGCTCTTGTCCCCCTACCCACCCGGACACCAAAATAATCACTTTATGAGACATTATTTTAGGTCCGGGAGGTATACTCCCCTCCCAGGACCTAAACCCCTCGCTGCTGTTACCCCACCTCCGGGACCCTCCTACTCTGTTCCTTGCGAGTGGTGCAGATCTCTCAGCTCTTGGGCATCTCCGTGAGCTCTGCCTGGAAGCTGAGGTCAGATGGTATCACGTAGGCACCAGATCCCGCCCAGAGTGCTCTTATGCTGTACTAGATGTTGGCCCGATTCTAACGCATCGTGTATTCTAGATTATGTATGTAGTTTATTTATGAAGATTTAAGAATAATGCAAAGGGAAGCTGGGTTTAAATCCTGCGCCAATATCGCTGATTGCTGGCAAGGAAACCGGCCGGGCGCAACGAATCAGCAAAGCGTGGTTGAAATGCCGCGCCAATTTGCGGGCAAACTTTCCCTGTTGCTGATTGATTGGTCAGGCCAGCCGCCTGCGACCAGCAACGCAGGATTTGCGTTACAGACAAAAGTAGACAATTATATAGTAGATACCTACAGCAGTATCGGTGTGCAACGGTGCCAGTGAGCAGTGGTGCCAGAGTCCAGGAGGGGACAGCGGGCGGTGCGGTCAGGAGAGGGCCAGGGCACAGCGGGCAGGAGGGGCCGGGTGCAGGCAGTAGGGGCCAGGAAAGAGCGGGCGGGTGCAGGCAGGAGGGGGCCGGGGAAGAGCGGACGGGTGCAGGCAGGAGGGGCTCGGGGACAGCGGCTTGGTGCGGGCAGGAGGGGCCGGGGAACAGCGGCTCGGTGAGGGCAAGAGGGGGCCCCTACTGCCCACACCCGGCCGCTGTTCCACGGTTCACTCCTGCCCGCAGCAGAGTGCTTAGCAGAGTATACAGGGGTCAGTGGTTAGCAGAGTGCGCAGTGGCTCAGTGGTTAGCAGAGTGCACGGTGGCTCACTGGTCAGTGCAGCAGCGCGGTGGCAGGATGAGGGGAGCCGGGGGGGAAGACGCAGGATGGAGAGGGGGACGCAGGATGGGGGGGTGGAGACGCAGGATGGGGAGGGGGGAGGGAGACGCAGGATGGGGGGGGAGGGAGACGCAGGATGGGGGGGGGGGAGACGCAGGATGGGGGGGAGGGAGACGCAGGATGGGGGGGGAGGAGACGCAGGATGGGGGGGGGAGGAGACGCAGGATGGGGGGGGAGGAGACGCAGGATGGTGGGGGGGGAGACGCAGGATGGGGGGGGAGGAGGAGACGCAGGACGGGGGGGGGGGGGAGAACGCAGGATGGGGGGGGGGGGGAGGAGAGACGCAGGATGGGGGGGGGGGGGGGGGATGAGGAGATGGGGGGGGAGGAGACGCAGGATGGGGGGGGGGGGAGGAGACGCAGGTGGGGGGAAGAGGATGGGGGGGGAGACGCAGGGGGAGGAGTGGGGGGGAGGAGAGGCAGGATGGGGGGGGGAAGACGCAGGATGGGGGGGGGGAGAACGCAGGATGGGGGGGGAGGAGAGACGCAGGATGGGGGGGGGAGGGAGACGCAGGATGGGGGGGGGGGGAGGAGAGACGCAGATGGGGGGGGGGGAGGAGACGCAGGATGGGGGGGGGGGGGAGGAGACGCAGGATGGGGGGGGGGGAAGACGCAGGATGGGGGGGGAGGAGAACGCAGGATGGGGGGGGGAGTGAACGCAGGATGGGGGGGGGAGGGAGAGGAGGGGAGGAGCCAGGATGGGGGGGGGAGGAGACGCAGGATGGGGGGGGGAGGGAGGAGACGCAGGATGGGGGGGGGGGAGGACGCAGGATGGGGGGGGAGAGCAGGTGGGGGGGGGGAGGAGACATGGTGGGGGGGGGAGAGACGCAGGATGGGGGGGGGGAGGAGGAGCAGGGGGGGGGGAGAGCGCAGGATGGGGGGGGGGAGGAGGGGAGGGGGGGAGCGCAGATGGGGGGGAGACCGCAGGATGGGGGGGGGAGGAGACGCAGGATGGGGGGGGGGAGACGCAGGATGTGGGGGGGGGGAGGAGACGCAGGATGGGGGGGGGACGCAGGATGGGGGGGGACGGGACGCAGGATGGGGGGGAGACGCAGGTTGGGGGTGGGGGAGACGCAGGATGGGGGGGAGACGCAGGATGGGGAGAGACGCAGGATGGGGAGAGACGCAGGATGGGGGGAGACGCAGGATGGGGGGGACGCAGGATGGGGGGAGACGCAGGATGGGGGGAGACGCAGGATGGGGGGAGAGGGGGGAGCCGCAGGATGGGGGAGGGGGAGCGGGGGACGCAGGATGGGGGGAGCCGGGGTGGGAGCCGCAGGATGGGGGGGAGCCGGGGGACGCAGGATGGGGAAGCTGGACGGAGCCGGGAGGGTTTTTGCAGGATGTAGGCGCTCCTCCTGCCCCCCTCTCTCCCCGTGGCCCCCCTCCCTCTGCTGCCCTTACTCCCCCGCTCCTCAATGGTGATAACAATAAAAAAAGCCCATAAGGATACTTACCCTCCGCAGCCGCGCTCCATCTGTCTTCTAAGTATCCTTATCGGCTTTTTTTTTTATTTTTATCATCATTGAGGAGCAGGGGGGGGGGGCAGGGTGAGTGGGGGCCGCGGGGAGCAGTGGGAGGGGGGGCCGCGGGGGGCAGGAAGAGCGGATCGGGGCCGGAGGAGCGGGGGCGCAGGAGGGTCCGCCGATGGCGAGAGTGAGGCAGTATTAGCCCCGCTCTCGCTAACGGTCGGCCATCTTGCTTAGGGATACAGTCGGCTTCCGTCAGAATGTGACGTCATTTCGATGACATACTGACGGAAGCTGGCTTAGGGTTTTATTAGAATAGATACAGACTGCATGGCTGGGAATCTGGCAAGGAGGGAACAGGCGCAGTCACGCTGTTTCCGCAGGCGCCAGATTCGAACCATGTGAGATGCCCGAGAGCTGAGAGATCTGCGCAGGTGCCGAGGCCGCTTTTGAGGAACAAAGTAGGAGGTCCCTGGGGAGTAGGGGATAAGAGCCACTTTCACAAATGGCTCTTTTGGTATAATAGGCCCCATGCGAGCATCATGCCCCTCTACCCACGCAGATCCTATCAAGCAGCACCCCCATGCAAGGATCATGCCCCCCTACCACGCAGATCAGCCCATGCAAGCATCATGGCCCCTACCACGCAGATCCCCATGCGAGCATCATGCCCTTCTACCCAAGCAGATCCCCTTCAAGCAGCATCTCCATGCGAGCATCATGTCCTTCTACCCACGCAGATCCCCATCAAGCAGCAGACCCATGCGAGCATCATGCCCCCCTACCCACGCAGATCCCATCAAGCAGCAGCCCCATGCAAGCATCATGCCCCCCTACCCATGCAGATCGGCCCCATGCGTGCATCATGGCCCCGTACCCACACAGATCCCCATCAAGCAGCAGCCCCATGCAAGCATCATGCCCCCTACCCACGTAGATTCCCCATCAAGCAGCAGCCCCATGCAAGCATTATGCTCCTCTAACCACTCAGATCCCCATGGAGCAAGCAGCAGCCCCATGCAAGCATCATGCCACCTTACCCACGCAGATCCCTATCAATCAGCAGCCCCATGCAAGTAACTGCAAAGAACTTGCCCACCTACCCATGCAAATCCCTAGCAAGCAGCATCCCAATGTAAGCATCATGCCCCCACAGACCCCAGCAAGCAGTCCATGTAAGCATTATGTTCCCTAGCCACTGCCGCAGGCCCCAGTAAACAAGCAGTCCCATGTAAGCAGCAAGCAGTCCCATGTAAGCATTATGTTCCCCTAGCCACTGCCGCAGGCCCCCAGCAAACAAGCAGTCCCATGTAAGCTAGCTCAAGCAAAGTCCCATGTAAGCATTATGCCCCTAAAGACCCTGCAGCAGCCAGTCCCATGCAAGCATTATGTTCCCTAGCCACTCCACAGACTCCAGCAACAAGGCAGTCCCATGTAAGATTATGTTCCCCTACCCACTTCAAGCAGTCCCATGTAGCATCATGCACCTCACGACCCAGCCCCAGTAAGCATTATGTTCCCCTACCCACTGAATCCCTGAGAAGCAGTCCCATGTAAGCATCATGGCCCCGCAGACCCCAGCAAGCAGTCCCATGTAAGCATTATGTTCCCCTACCACTGAGATCCCTGAGAAGCAGTCCCATGTAGATCATGCCCCGCAGACCCCCAGCAAGCAGTCCCATGTAAGCATTATGTTCCTCTACCACTGAGATCCCTGAGAAGCAGTCCCATGTAAAGCCCAGCAAGCAGACCACCCAGCAAGCAGTCCCATGTAAGCATTATGTTCCTCTACCCACTGAGATCCCTGAGAAGAGTCCCATGTAAACAGACCCCAGCAAGCAGTCCCCCCCAAACCCCAGCAAGCAGTCCCATGTAAGCATTATGTTCCTCTACCCACTGAGATCCCTGAGAAGCAGTCCCATGTAAACAGACTCCAGCAAGCAGCCCCACAAACCCCCAGCAAGCAGTCCCATGTAAGCATTATGTTCCTCTACCCACTGAGATCCCTGAGAAGCAGTCCCATGTAACAGACTCAGCAAGCAGTCCCCACAAACCCCAGCAAGCAGTCCCATGTAAGCATTATGTTCCTCTACCCACTTAGATCCCTGAGAAGCAGTCCCATGTAAACAGACCCCCAGCAAGCAGTCCCATGTAAGCATTATGTTCCTCTACCCACTGAGATCCCTGAGCAGTCCCATGTAAACAGACCCCCAGTAAGCAAGCAGTCCTATTTAAGCATTACGCTTTCTTACCTACTCAGATCCCTGAGAAGCAGTTTACACATACAATCAGAAGATTATCCGCCCCAGCCTCACAGAAGCCCGCCATAAAATCAACAATGCAGCACGAAGCACGAGGGTAACAGCATAATCCACACTGCACGAGGGAAAGGGAGAAGCAGGAGGTAAAAGGAGGGCACGCCCCTGAGATGAGGAGGCCCCGCCTCTTCTAATGACGTCACACCTGCAAGCAGCCTGTATTCTCTAGCATCTACCCTGGTGGTTCCTGCCCGTTGTGCGGGGAATCCGCTGACATCACTACAGGTCCTGCAGGAAGATGTACAGACAGGATCAGGGAGACAGATGGAGGGGCCACACACACACAGGAGACACAGATGGAGGGGCCACACACAGGAGACACAGATGGAGGGGCCACACACACAGGAGACACAGATGGAGGGGCCACACACACAGGAGACACAGATGGAGGGGCCACACAAAAGGAGACACAGATGGAGGGGCCACACACACGAGACAGATGGAGGGCCACACACAGGAGACACAGATGGAGGGGCCACACACACAGGAGACACAGATGGAGGGCCACACACACAGGAGACACAGATGGAGGGGCCACACACACAGGAGACACAGATGGAGGGGCCACACACACAGGGGGACACAGATGGAGGGGCCACACACACAGGAGACACAGATGGAGGGGCCACACACACAGGAGACACAGATGGAGGGGCCACACACACAGGGAGACACAGATGGAGGGACCACACACACAGGAGACACAGATGGAGGGGCCACACACACAGGAGACACAGATGGAGGGACCACACACACAGGAGACACAGATGGAGGGGCCACACACACAGGGAGACACAGATGGGAGGGGCCACACACACAGGAGACACAGATGGAGGGGCCACACACAGGAGACACAGATGGAGGGGCCACACACACACACAGGGAGACACAGATGGAGGGGCCACACACACACAGGAGACACAGATGGAGGGGCCACACACACACAGGAGACACAGATGGAGGGGCCACACACACAGGAGACACAGATGGAGGGGCCACACACACAGGAGACACAGATGGAGGGGCCACACACACAGGAGACACAGATGGAGGGGCCACACACACAGGAGACACAGATGGAGGGGCCACACACACAGGAGACACAGATGGAGGGGCCACACACAGGGAGACACAGATGGAGGGGCCACACACACAGGAGCCACAGATGGAGGGGCCACACACACAGGAGCCACAGATGGAGGGGCCACACACACACACGAGACACAGATGGAGGGGCCACACACACAGGAGACACAGATGGAGGGGCCACACACACAGGGAGACACAGATGGAGGGGCCACACACACAGGGAGACACAGATGGAGGGGCCACACACACAGGGAGACACAGATGGAGGGGCCACACACACAGGGAGACACAGATGGAGGGGCCACACACAGGGAGACACAGATGGAGGGACCACACACACAGGAGCCACAGATGGAGGGGCCACACACACAGGAGACACAGGTGGAGGGGCCACACACACACAGGGAGACACAGGTGGAGGGGCCACACAAACAGGAGACACAGGTGGAGGGGCCACACACACAGGAGACACAGGTGGAGGGGCCACACACTCAGGAGACACAGATGGAGGGGCCACACACACAGGAGACACAGATGGAGGGACCACACACACGGGGAGATACAGGTGGAGGGACCACACACACAGGAGACACAGGTGGAGGGACCACACACACAGGAGACACAGATGGAGGGGCCACACACACTCGGGGAGACACAGGTGGAGGGACCACACACACGGGGAGATACAGGTGGAGGGGCCACACACCCACAGGAGACACAGATGGAGGGGCCACACACACAGGAGACACAGGTGGAGGGGCCACACACACAGGAGACACAGGTGGAGGGACCACACACACACAGGAGACACAGATGGAGGGACCACACACACAGGAGACACAGATGGAGGGGCCACACACACAGGAGACACAGATGGAGGGGCCACACACACAGGAGACACAGATGGAGGGGCCACACACACACACGGGGAGACACAAATGGGAGGGGCCACACACACAGGGAGATACAGACATCCCACAGAAACACCATGGCTGGAGCGGGCACAATGGTTTAGTGCAGCAGTGGTGTAAAGCTTATGATTTCGTGCTGCCTATGCAGAGCGCATCAGTGATGACAAGATTGCGATCTGCCTATGCAGAGTGCAGCAGTGGTGACAAGTGTGTGATTTCCTCCTGCCTATGCAGAGCGCATCAGTGATGACAAGATTGCGATCTGCCTATGCAGAGTGCAGCAGTGGTGACAAGTGTGTGATTTCCTCCTGCCTATGCAGAGTGCAGCAGTTGTGACACATTTGTGATTTCTTTCTGCTGTGGTGATGTGACTCCATGACCGGTATACATCACATATGCTTGCGGCACAGGCGCTTGCTCACATGAGCCTGTGTAGCTGAGTGTGAGTGCTGTAAGTTCTGAGAGGTTGATGAGACCAATGAGTGGCCGAAGTAAAGCAGTGTGTGTTGATTACTGATAGTTCCCAGGTGTGGGTGTGGCAGGGGGTGTGACGAGCAGGACTTAACCTGCCAGGTGTCTGTGTGAGAGAGAAGAAGATGGGAATCAGAGCAGTTCAGACCACTGAGATGTGAGGACGTGTGACAGGCGATCCGTCCCTTTGGGATGAGAGGGGAGCCGGCCCTTCTCTGTGCGGGAGGCTCCTGGGGAACTCGCTTGGCAATGGGAAAACCGACACCCCACCATTTTTTGATGTAAACTTACACCGCCAGGGCCGCACCGTTCATTGGACAGTGTGAGCCCTGAGTCCCAAGCGGCAGCAGCCAGGGGGAGCGGCATTACAAAAGGGGGCGGCGCCAGCATCAGCGGACGGCTTCATGAGAGACGCTGCAGCGTCCCCCGGTAAGAGGGCGGCGGCGCTCTGTCAGTGTAGGCTGCAGGGGCAGCGGGGCTGGAGTCTGCTAGCACCCCTCCTAATGCCCCCCCACCCTCCCGGTCCTCAACTAAGGCTACAGGGGCAGCGGGGCTGAGATCTGCCAGCACCCCCCCCTTCCCGTCCTCAATAACGGCTCAGGCGGCAGGGAGGCTTGATGCACCCCTGTACACGGCTGCAGTTTATTGAGGCGTCATAAACTGCAGGTAACATACAATACTTTGACATTTCACATATTGCTGACATATCACATTACAGGACATTCCATCATATTATTTACTATCACATTACACCTTATACCATCATCACATATCAACGGGACCATATCTGATCTAACAGTCAGGCCCAATGGTGGGTTCAGCCGCCTGGCTGTCCGACAGGGATCATTCCCCATCCTATTATAGGGATCCTCAACCTACCCCAGGGAGTCTCTACCCATTACCTCATGGATACCTCATGCCTGGCCCTTTCTGCCCCAGCCATCATGAGTCACCCGTGATACACAACACATTAATCACTCAACTCTTATCATCTAGGGTAATTTGACATACGCCCTGGTGACACACTCATTCATACAGGGTACTTTTGCATATGCCCTAATACACAACAACTCAACGGGTCCTTTACCGACTACCTAGTCGAACCCAATGGCGGCTATGCCCACCTGTCACACGTATACGCCTCCTGTAGGGCTACACGTCAACACATCACATACTCATCGGGTCCTTTACCGACTACCTAGTTGGACCCAATGGCGGCTATGCCCGCCTGGCACATATATCACACTCAGTCCACCATCGCATACATGGACCGCTACCTTACCGGGCACCGAACTGGGTTTAGTAACCTGAGCTCTCGGGTACCCAGGCGTCCCCGAAGGGCTCCTCCCAAACGTGTTTTGCCCCACTTCCGGACCAGTGCCCTCCCAAGTCAGCCACGGATCCCCAGCTCTAGGAGCCATCACAACCCATTCCTGGCCACCGGCTGGTATACAAGCATCAGAGGGTCAGGGGCCTCCCACATGGAGAAGGGACGGCTCCCTCACATCCCAAAGGGACGGATCGCCTCAGACACGACCTTATATCTCAGTGGTCTGGACTGCACTGACTCCCATCTCCAGTCTGATCATCACACAGACACCTGGCAGGTTAAGTCCTGCTCACCTCACCCATCTGACACACCCACACCTGGGCTGTCAGTAATCAGCACACATTGCTTTCCTTCGGCCACTCACTGGTCTCATCAACCTCTCAGATCTTATGGTGGGTTTACACGTCCCGATATCGGTGTCCAACTCCGACCAAAAGTCACGTGGTTCGTGAGTTGGACCCGATATCGTTCCTGCGTTGTATGGTCTGAACATCCGATACGATGCAGGAACGATGGCAAACCGATATCGGGGGTCGAATGAGCGTGCTATTCAAACGCCCGATATCGGATCCGGTTGTAGCCGCATCGACCCGTCTGACAGCCCAACTCCGATGTGTACTGCCACGTCACCCATTCACTCCCATGTTAAATGGTCGTTCCTGGGTTGCGGGGCGTACACATCGTCCGGACGTTGTATCCCGATATCGGGCTGTCTAAACCGGCGATGCGATTCAGGGAAAAGCACGCTCCCGCGTTTTTGGCTACGATATCGGGACGTGTAAACCCACCTTTAGGCTACCTTCACATTTGCAGAAATGCAACATGTCGCGTTCGTGGTGCGGATGAGACTGGGTGATTTGTGCGCAGGCATCCGCAGATCACATATGGCAGTGAATGGGTGTGCACGGTCATACGCAGCACCGTGCGCTCCCATTATAAAGATAGGGCTTGTGGTGCTGCGGTCACATTGCGGAACGCAAATGTGAAGGTAGCCTTAAGGTGCCGTTACACACGGCGATATCGCTGGCGATTCGCGGGAGCACGCGTCCCTGGCAACATCGCCGGGGAGATGTCACATGCAGCAACTTCCCCGGCAAGTTGCTGCGGGTATCACTCGCTGGGTTGTCAGCAACCCAGCGAGCGACAACCCGCAATGATGCAGATAGGTAGCGTCGCCCGCAACAGGGCGATCTGTCTAGATCACCGCTTGAAAGTTGCCAGGTTTCCCAACAAGTTGGGAAACCTGACAATCAGCAACCGGCGATTTATTGCGTCGCCATTGCCCTGTCACAAGCGGCAACTCACTGGCGATGTTGCCACAACTTGGCCACGCCCCTAAGTTGCCGGCGATATCGCCGCGTATGACGGCACCTTTACGGCATGCACACTCAGCTACACAGGCTCATGTGAGCAAGCACCTGTGCCGCAAACACATGTGATGTATACCGGTCATGGGTCACATGCCATTCACATCACCACACTGCCTATGCAGAGCACAGTAGTGGTGATGTTTGTGATTTCCTGCTGTTTATGCACAGTGTAGCACGGGTGACAAGATTATGATTGCCTGCTGCCTATGCAGACTGCAGCAGTGTTTAGGGGTCTGGTCTGGTGTCTGTATTAGTTTAGGGGTCTGGTCTGGTGTCTGTATTAGTTTAGGGGTCTGGTCTGGGCTCTGTATTAGTTTAGAGCTCTGGTCTGGAGTGTGTATTAGTTTAGGGGTCTGGTCTGGGCTCTGTATTAGTTTAGGGGTCTGAGGTGTGTATTAGTTTAGGGGTCTGGTCTGGGGTCTGTATTAGTTTAGGGGTCTGGTCTGGCGTCTGTATTAGTTTAGGGGTCTGGTCTGGGGTCTGTATTAGTTTAGGGGTCTGGTCTGGAGTGTGTAATAGTTTAGGGGTCTGGTCTGGGGTCTGTATTAGTTTAGGGGTCTGGTCTGGAGTGTGTATTAGTTTAGGGGTCTGGTCTGGGGTCTGTATTAGTTTAGGGGTCTGGTCTGGGGTTTCTATTAGTTTAGGGGTCTGGGCTCTGTATTAGTTTAGGGGTCTGGTCTGGGCTCTGTATTAGTTTAGGGGTCTGGTCTGGGGTCTGTATTAGTTTAGGGGTCTGGTCTGGGGTGTGTATTAGTTTAGGGGTCTGTTCTGGGGTCTGTATTAGTTTAGGGGTCTGGTCTGGGGTCTGTATTAGTTTAGTGGTCTGGTCTGGGGTCTGTATTAGTTTGGGGGTCTGGAGTCTGTATTAGTTTAGGGGCCTGGTCTGGGCTCTGTATTAGTTTAGGGGTCTGGTCTGGGCTCTTTATTAGTTTAGGGATCTGGTCTGGGCTCTGTATTAGTTTAGGGCTCTGGTCTGGGGTGTGTATTAGTTTAGGGGTCTGGTCTGTGGTCTGTATTAGTTTAGGGGTCTGGTCTGGGGTCTGTATTAGTTTAGGGGTCTGGTCTGGGGTGTGTATTAGTTTAGGGGTCTGGTCTGGGGTCTGTATTAGTTTAGGGGTCTGGTCTGGGGTCTGTATTAGTTTAGGGGTTTGGTCTGGGTTCTGTATTAGTTTAGGGGCCTGGTCTGTGGTCTGTATTAGTTTAGGGGTCTGGTCTGGGGTCTGTATTAGTTTAGGGGCCTGGTCTGGGCTCTGTATTAGTTTAGGGGCCTGGTCTGGGCTCTGTATTAGTTTAGGGGTCTGGTCTGGGGTCTGTATTAGTTTAGGGGTCTGGTCTGGGGTCTGTATTAGTTTAGGGCTCTGGTCTGGGCTCTGTATTAGTTTAGGGGTTCAGGCCTCATTTGGGGTGTGATAAGGCGTCGTCTTCTTGTGATTCCATTCTATTGGTTGTGGGACCCCCCTACATAATTGGGTGGGGATAATACTGAACATGCCGCTTCTGGAATGGCTGTGATGTCAATTCTGGTTTCTGGCGGCGTCACTAGTGGATCTTGTGGATCTAAGGAGCTATGGATTTTGTTGATCCTGTGGCTCTTGTGGCTCTTGCTGATCTGTGGATGGCCGCCTGTCCTGTAAGGGGACATTTACAGGTCACACATTTGGTGATGTACCTACCATGTTTCCCTGAAAATAAGATGTACTGGGGGGTTTGCTTCACAGCTCAATATATGGCACCCCCGAAAATAAGATGTACCAAGTTCTGATGAAAGTCATGCCCACCGACCAGGGCATGCAGCTGCAACGCATCTGTACCATGTCCTGGGTGCTGCTGTATGTCCCTGCTGCCAATCAGAGGCCAGCAGCCACAGCCCAATCAGAGGCCAGCAGCCACAGCCCAATCAGAGGCCAGCATCCACAGCCCAATCAGAGGCCAGCAGCCATAGTCCAATCAGAGGAGCATGACGTCACGTGTGGAAATCTGATTGGGCTGTGGCTGCTGGCCTCTGATTGGGCTGTGGCTGCTGGCCTTTGATTGGGCTGTGGCTGCTGGCCTCTGATTGGGCTGTGGCTGCTGGCCTCTGATTGGGCTGTGGCTGCTGGCCTCTGATTGGGCTGTGGCTGCTGGCCTCTGATTGGCTTAATGTATGGGTACGGCAGCAGGGACATAGAGCTGCATTTGGAGCCCCATACAGTGTGGACCGCGGAGGGTCGGTGTGTGTCTGTGACTGTGTGGTTTGGTTTTTTGTTTCGCAGGTATCGTTACCGTGGTGGAGGCTGCAGGGTATGATGGGGGTGATGGGGATACCATATTGGGGGCTGCCAATCCTTGATAGGATTCACAGTTAGATTAGGCTGCTTTGTGATGACGACTGCTGTACAGGATATAATAAAGGTTCATTTTTTTGTGCAACAATAAATGTGATTTCTTCTTCATGGAAAAATAAGACGTCCCCTGAAAATCTTTGGGAGCAAAAATTAGTATAAGACAGTGTGTTATTTTCGGGGAAACAGGGTAGCTCAGCAGGGGGCAGTGTGGGCTCTATACTATTCTGGATATAACAGGGCACCTCAGCAGGGAGCAGTGTGGGCTCTTCATTATCTATTATATAATTCCCCTAACGCACTTCCGAAAGTTTCGGCGCTACTTCCGTCGTCATGGATGTGGCTGCTCAGCAGCCATGCGACCCACGAAGCATTGCCCGCGCAGCGGGCATTGCGAACCGTTGCAGGGGCGCGAGCAATGGCCGTGAAGCGGCCATTGCGAGTCTCCCGCCCCGGCGACGACCGACGAGAGCCGAGCGCCGTGGCCGAAAATAGAACCAAGGGGTCGGCCATGCTTAGCTCTAAAGACCGCTATGTATATCAATGAG
This sequence comes from Allobates femoralis, assembly GCA_033576535.1. Classification (NCBI taxonomy): domain Eukaryota; kingdom Metazoa; phylum Chordata; class Amphibia; order Anura; family Aromobatidae; genus Allobates; species Allobates femoralis. Next base: position 18,156,480 of record JARQOC010000002.1, read on the forward strand.
AAGTGAGGCGCTATGCTCATTGGTCGGCGCAGCACACAGCGACCAATCAGCATAGCGCCTCACTTATGCTGGAAATTTGAAACTCAAAGTCCTCAATTATATCTCAATGGGAAGTGAGGCGCTATTCTCATTGGTCGCTGTGTGCTGGCGCCGACCAATGAGAATAGCGCCTCACTTACAGCGGTAAATTTGAAACTCAAAGTCCTCCATTATATCTCAATGGGAAGTGACAAGGAAGGTAATATTGTTGCGCCACTCTGTAATTGTCATCGGGAGCAGGTTATTTGAATGGGAACCTCACCTGTGCTTGTTGTGCTGTCTGCACAACAAGAATTAGTGCATTGATGTTTTTCTCCCTGTGTCCTCGGCTAATAAGCGTCTGTGGATGATGAAGATTTTGCTGCGTCCTTAATCCCAGCACCTCACATGTGAGTCGTCACGTGGTGGGTCCGTGGGCGTGTTCAGGACGTCATCCAAGGTCCTATTGCCCGGAGCTGCTGCATACCTCACTCCGCATAGCGGAGGAACGAATGTATTTCAAAAGAGTAATAGGTATTTGTGTGAGTGCTGGGGAATCAACCGGCACCAAGGCTATTATGAATGATTACCTCTCGGCTTTATTTGTACAATAAAAAGGCAGGGTCCTTTAGGCCACAACACGTTTCTACGCTCTCCAAGCGTCTTCCTCAAGTGCGAATCCCGTGCCCATCGCACAGCCCCTTATTTGTCTGTATAGTGAATCCTGAAAACTAAATATATTATTGTTTAAAATAAATTCAATACTATTTTTTAGAAATTCCTTTTGTGTCTTTGTTATTTTCCCCTCCCCTGTTTTTAATTGGTGTATGTTCATTATATAAAGAGAAATGCTATATGGGTCCTTAATTCCACTTGACGAAAAAAAGGGGGGTGGGGACAAGAGGCGCAATAGTGCCCCTATCACTAGACACTAGCTTCAGCAACGGTGAGAAAGAAGATACCACTCACCTATTCCAGTTGTGAGACCCACAACTGGTTTGTAGACCTGGTTGAATAAATATCCTGATGGCTGCTGCTGGACTTCCACCGGTCTCCACACGAGGAAACGAAATCAGATGCTTGGGGAAGAAAGGTGTGCCACAGTCCGCGCTGCCAGTGTGCCTCACTTCAAAGAACACGAGTAGACGGTGTCCAAATCAAACCTCCTTTATTCTCCTACGCGTTTCAGTGCCCTCCTGGCACCTTTATCAGGGAACTGATAAAGGTGCCAGGAGGGCACTGAAACGCGTAGGAGAATAAAGGAGGTTTGATTTGGACACCGTCTACTCGTGTTCTTTGAAGTGAGGCACACTGGCAGCGCGGACTGTGGCACACCTTTCTTCCCCAAGCATCTAATTCCACTTGAGGAAGACGCTTGGAGAGCGTAGAAACGCGTTGTGGCCTAAAGGACCCTGCCTTTTTATTGTACAAATAAAGCCGAGAGGTAACTATTCATAATAGCCTTGGTGCCGTTTGATTCCCCAGCACTCACACAAATACCTATTACTCTTTTGAAATATATCAATGGGAAGTGAGGCGCTATTCTCATTGGTCGCTGTGTGCTGGCGCCGACCAATGAGAATAGCGCCTCACTTCCCATTGAGATATAATGGAGGACTTTGAGTTTCAAATTTACCGCTGTAAGTGAAGCGCTATTCTCATTGGTTGGCGCCAGCACACAGCGACCAATGAGAATAGCGCCTCACTTCCCATTGAGATATAATGGAGGACTTTGAGTTTGAAATTTACCGCTGTAAGTGAGGCGCTATTTTCATTGGTCGGCGCCAGCACACAGCGACCAATGAGAATAGCGCCTCACTTCCCACTGACATATAATGGAGGACTTTGAGTTTTAAATTTACCGCTGTAAGTGAGGCACTATTCTCATTGGTCGGCGCCAGCACACAGCGACCAATGAGAATAGCGCCTCACTTCCCATTGAGATATAATGGAGGACTTTGAGTTTCAAATTTACTCAAAGTCAAACTCAAAGTCCTCCATGTATCTCAATGGCCAGTGAGGCGCTTCTCTCATTGTACTCATGACAGTAGCAACATTAACCCCTTACACTCCGTTTTATCTGTAATTTCTATAACACAGTGTGTAGTTGTACTGCCACTGCGAAGTTAACCCCTTATATACCATTATTGTTGTTATTTCTATTACACAGTGTATAGTTGTAATGACACTGCGAAATTAACCCATTATATACCAGTTCAGCATTAACTGCATATTTGGTAGTGTTTATAACTACTGCCACTGCTACATTAACCCCTTGAACACCATCTTATATATAAAACCCGAAGGCCACATCCGGAAAAGGCCACGCCTACTTCCGTGATGGTCTTCGCCCAGGCTCATCCAGTGCACTGTAGCCGGGCTGCCCCCGGCTACAGGCACCGGCACACGAAACGTTCCGATCTCGGAAGTTCCATGTGCCCTACAGCCACTCCCTCCACCCTCTAGACATGCCCCGCGCCTAGAGAGGAGAGAGGAGGGAGGGCGGGACTTCCTCTCCTGCAGCTCTGCCCGCCCCTCCTCTCCTCTCCTCCTACAGTACATCTGATTCCCGGCCCGTGGTGAGTCTGCAGCCCCACACGCTGCTCTGTCCTCCAGCCTGTGTGCCTCCCTCTGACCCCTCCAGCCTGTGTGCCTCCCTCTGACCCTCCAGCCTGTGTGCCTCCCTCTGACCCCTCCAGCCTGTGTGCCTCCCTCTGACCCCTCCAGCCTGTGTGCCTCCCTCTCACCCCTCCAGCCTGTGTGCCTCCCTCTGACCCCTCCAGCCTGTGTGCCTCCCTCTGACCCCTCCAGCCTGTGTGCCTCCCTCTGACCCCTCCAGCCTGTGTGCCTCCCTCTCACCCCTCCAGGTTGTGTGCCTCCCTCTGACCCCTCCAGCCTGTGTGCCTCCCTCTGACCCCTCCAGCCTGTGTGCCTCCCTCTGACCCCTCCAGCCTGTGTGCCTCCCTCTGACCCCTCCAGCCTGTGTGCCTCCCTCTGACCCCTCCAGCCTGTGTGCCTCCCTCTGACCCCTCCAGCCTCTGTGCCTCCCTCTGACCCCTCCAGCTTTTGTGCCTCCCTCTGACCCCTCCAGCCTGTGTGCCTCCCTCTGACCCCTCCAGCCTGTGTGCCTCCCTCTGACCCCTCCAGCCTGTGTGCCTCCCTCTGACCCCTCCAGCCTGTGTGCCTCCCTCTGACTCCTCCAGCCTGTGTGCCTCCCTCTGACCCCTCCAGCCTGTGTGCCTCCCTCTGACCCCTCCAGCCTCTGTGCCTCCCTCTGACCCCTCCAGCTTTTGTGCCTCCCTCTGACCCCTCCAGCCTGTGTGCCTCCCTCTGACCCCTCCAGCCTGTGTGCCTCCCTCTGACCCCTCCAGCCTGTGTGCCTCCCCTGACCCCTCCAGCCTGTGTGCCTCCCTCTGACCACTCCAGCCTGTGTGCCTCCCTCTGACCCCTCCAGCCTGTGTGCCTCCCTCTGACTCCTCCAGCCTGTGTGCCTCCCTCTGCCCCCTCCAGCCTGTGTGCCTCCCTCTGCCCCTCCAGCCCTCCTCTGCCGCCTCCAGCCGTCCTCTGCCGCCTCCAGCGTCCTCTGCCGCCTCCAGCCGTCCTCTGCCGCCTCCAGCCGTCCTCTGCCCTCTCCAGCCTCCAGCCGTCCTCTGCCCTCTCCAGCCTCCAGCCATCCTCTGCCCTCTCCAGCCGTCCTCTGCCCTCTCCAGCCTCCAGCCGTCCTCTGCCCTCTCCAGCCTCCAGCCGTCCTCTGCCCTCTCCAGCCTCCAGCCATCCTCTGCCCTCTCCAGCCTCCAGCCGTCCTCTGCCCTCTCCAGCCTCCAGCCGTCCTCTGCCCTCTCCAGCCTCCAGCCGTCCTCTGCCCTCTCCAGCCTCCAGCCGTCCTCTGCTGTCCTCTGCCCTCTCCAGCCGTCCTCTGCCCTCTCCAGCCTCCAGCCGTCCTCTGCTGTCCTCTGCCCTCTCCAGCCGTCCTCTGCCCTCTCCTGCCGTCCTCTGCCCTCTCCAGCCGTCCTCTGCCGCCTCCAGCCTCCAGCCGTCCTCTGCCACCTCCAGCCATCCTCTGCCGCCTCCAACCGTCCCCTGCCCCCTCCAGCCGTCCCTGCCCCCTCCAGCCGTCCCCTGCCCCCTCCAGCCGTCCCCTGCCCCCTCCTGCCGTCCCGGGTTGGCCACATGTTGACTCAGGATCCAGGCGCCGGAGAAGACGCAGGGTCGGTGGTAAGTATAGCGGAGTGTGTGTGTGTATGTGTGTTTATGCACTGACCACTCTGCCCACGCCGCTGCGCTGATCACTCTGCCCACGCCGCTGCGCTGACCACTCTGCCCACGCCACTGCGCTGACTAATCTCAGCGCGCGCAGTGCTAGCCAGTGAGCCACCATATACTCTGCTAACCACAGAGCCGCCTGTATACACACAATTAATTTCACCGCACTACCCTAACTATTAGTAAATAAACTATACATGGATTCTAGACTACCCGATTCTTTAGAATCGGGCTGCCATCTAGTTTTGGATATAATTTACAGCGCTGAGTCTGTTGTGGGACATTAACTCCTTCAATAACATTTTGGATATCATTATAAGTTCCTACTCTGTTATAGTCCTGTTAGTCGGACATTAACTCTTTCTACACCTCCACTATATTGCTACCCTCACAGTTCTGCCTACATCGCCTACTTTGTCATATATCTTATTATTTAAAACTCTTAAAAAAAATTATATACAGATTCTAGACTCCCGATTCTGTAGAATCGGGCTCACAGCTAGTTCTGTATATAACAGGGTAGCACAGCAGGGGGCAGCGTGGGCTCTTCACTATTCTGGATATAACAGGGTAGCTCAGCAGGGGGCAGAGTAGGCTCTTCACTATTCTGTATATAACAGGGTAGCTCAGCAGGGGGCAGCGTGGGTTCTTCACTATGTCAGATTTAGGTAGGTTAGTAGAGGGTGGGAGCAGAAGTAGTTCAGTTTTGGAAAGGTTGAGTTTAAAATAGAGAGCGGACATGATGTTGGAAACTGCAACTAGACAGTCATTGGTGTTCTTTAATACCGCAGGGGTAAGGTCAGGGAATGATGTGTATAGTTGTGTGTCATCAGCATAAAGATGGTACTGAAAGCCAAATCTACTGATGGTCTGTCCAATCGGGGCTGTGTAGAGAGAGAAGAGAAGAGGTCCAAGGACTGAGCCCTGAGGGACCCCAATAGTGAAAGGAAGAGGGGGGAAAGTGGAGCCAGCGAATGATACACTGAAAGAGCGGTCAGAAAGATAGGAGGAGAGCCAGGAGAGAGCCGTGTCCTTTATGCCAATGGAGTGCAGCATGGAGAGTAGGAGATGGTGGTCGACAGTGTCAAAAGCTGCAGAGAGGTCAAGGAGAATAAGCAGAGAGTGGTCACCATTACGTTTTGCCGTCAGAAGGTCATTGGTCACTTTGATGAGGGCAGTTTCTGTAGAGTGAAGGGGGCAGAAACCAGACTGTAATGGATCTAGAAGAGAATGAGCGGAGAGGTAACGGGTGAGGCGGGAGTAGACCAGGTGCTCCAGGAGTTTAGAGATGAAGGGAAGATTGGAGACTGGTCTGTAGCTATTTGTGCAGGATGGGTCGAAAGACGTTTTCTTTAATAATGGAGTAATATCGAGTGTTTGAAGGAGGGGGGAAGATGCCAGAAGAGAGGGAGAGATTGAAGATTTTGGTTAGATGAGTGGTGACGACTGGAGAGAGGGACTGGAGTAGGTGTGAGGGAATGGGTCAGTAGTGCATGTGGTGGGACGAGAGGAAGAGAGGAGCCTGGAGACTTCTTCTTCTGTGACTGGGTCAAAAGTGGAGAGTGAGCCAGAGGGGATGTTGGGAAGAATGGGAGTGGCAGCGCTTGGAGGCTGGGAGCTGATTTCCTGGCGGATGTTGTCTATTTTCTCCATAAAGTAAGAAGCCAGGTCATCAGCACAGAGGTCAGTGATGGGGGCCTGCACTTTGGAACTAAGGAGAGAGTGAAAGAGAGTGAGGAGACCAGGGTGGTGAAGTAGGTCTGTTTGGCAAGGTGAAGGGCAGAGTTGTAAGTTTTGAGCATGAATTTATAATGGATAAAGTCTCCTGGTGAGCGAGTTTTCCTCCATAGACGTTCAGCACTCCTAGAGCATCGTTGGAGGAATCGAGTTTGTGATGTGAGCCAGGGCTGTTTTGTTCTCTGTTTGGAGGTTCTGGGGGTGAGGGGCGCTACTTGGTCCAGGGAGCATCTGAGAGTGTCGTTGTAGTGATTTACTGCCTGATCTGGACAGGAGTTTGAAGAGATTGGGGACAGAGATGAGATGAGGGATTCTGTGAGTGCATGAGGGTTAATGGCAGATTTCTGGATGTGTGATAGGTAGGATTGGGCTGTGGTGGCCGAGGGTTAGTGAGTGAGAAGGAGAGAATGTTGTGGTAGGAGAGAAGAGGTGACTTATCTAAAGAAGAGGTAGAGCAGAGCCGGGTAAAGACAAGGTCAAGTGTGTCACCGTCTTTGTGCGTCTCAGAGGTTGAGAGGTGTGAGAGGTCAAGAGAGGTGGTTAGAGATAGGAGCTGGGATGCATATGGGGAGATGGGGCTGTTTCTGGGAATGTTAGTCTCCCAGAATAATGGTTGGTAATTCTGAGAACATGAAATGCGGCAGCCACAAGAAGAAATAGTCGAGGAACTGGGTGGGTGACCCTGGGGGGCGGTATACCACTGCTACTTTGAGGGGGAGGGGATGGAATAGCCTAATGGTGTGGACCTCAAAAGAAGGGAATGAGAGTGATGGGGCTGGGGGATTGACCTGGAAAGTACATTGTGGGGACAGGAGGAGGCTAACTTCACCACCATGTCTGTTCCCAGGTCTAGGGGAATGAGAGAAATGTAGGCCGCCGTGAGAAATAGCAGCAGGGGAAGCAGTGCCTGAATCCTGGATCCAGGTTTCTGTGAGGGCCAGCAGGTTAAGAGAGTTGGTAAGGAAGTAATTGTGAATGAAAGGAAGTTTGTTGCATACAGACCGTGGATTCCAGAGAGCGCAGCTAAAAGATGGAGATGAAGGAGTGCAAGTGATGGTAATAAGGTTAGTGGGGTTTCTATGTGTGGTGGGAGAGGGGTTAAAGTTAGAGGGCGGACCAGGGTTGGGGGAGATATCACCTGAGAGGAGCAGCAGCAAAAAGAGGAAGAGCAGATAGTTTGTAGATTTAGGACTTGGTTTATTATGACAAATATTAGAATATGATGGGCTGAGAATCTTCAGTAAACTGAAGATGGCATGGGAGCTGTACATAGGGGAGGAGAGAGGGGCTGATGTGGATGAGTGGTGATGGAGGGAGGATAGTGTGATACAAGTTGATGGTGATGGCACATAGAAACACAAATAGTGAAGTTAAAGACATTGTTGATTAGTAGAGAATAGAGTTATAGACACTGTTTGAGTGGCTCTCTGTCACTACCTTCCAGTCAGGGGCTGGCTGGTGGACTTTGCCCTGGGGGGCAGTATCATTTCTTCAGCCCCGGCTAGTTGAGGAGTGGGGGAGGGGGTGGGGGGTGCTATTGGATCCAGCCAGGTGAGGGTGGGGGGGTGTTGGACATGATGTCACTTAGTAGTCTGCCCGCCGGCCGCAATCTGCCTTCTCCTTCCAGGCTCCTGCTATCATTGCGGAAGCTGCGGCCACCAAGCATCGTCAGCCCATATCATTAAGGGGGCGGCCCTAAATTAAGGACATACCACCAGCCTGGGGGGCACCTGCCCCCTGCCACCTAGGCCAGTCCGCCCCTGCTTCCAGTCTATCCCAGTCAATTCCGGTCCATTTCCGGTCTATTTCATACCTGGACACTTTAGATCAGACACTTTGGCATCAGACACGTCTCAGCAGACTAGGAAAAGCTCCTAATATGCTCAGAAACACTGATTTCAGGTGTGGGGAAAGGGGGAGGGACCTGGAGTCCATTAACCCATGACCAGGCAAGGCTGTACCAAATGGTCACTCACAGGCAGATTTGAACAAAGGATCATAAACAGGCAGTGGGGGGGGGGGGGGGACAGGGGCAAGGACAGTTACATTGATGCTGCAATCAGATATTTTCAGCAAACAAAATATAGCAGAGCAGCATTAAAGTTTGGTGCTGGCCCATACAGTCAAACATACCCCAGATATTTTCAGCAAGCAAAATATATTATTAGCATTATTTGCAACCATTCTTAATAATGCTTTTAAACCTATATAATATTTTCATGTTTGTAAGGGCATATTTAGCCTTGACAATCGAGGATCTCCGGTCGTTAATTGACCGCCTACTTACTATCCCCAACCCTCTTTATGATTAAATAAACACACAACACTTCAGTGACTTGGTTTAACAAATTGGCCACAGCAGCCTTTATTGCCTATTGTTTACATACTAAACATAAATAACTGGGTACACCGTCCAACGGGCATCCCAACTTAAAAACAATAGGCCCACCCTCATTTTACCCATGGATAGGCCCGGTCCATAAGCCTCTAAACCTTGTCCCTGGCCGCAATAACACCGACCCCAGGGACGAGGTATTGGTTACCTAGAACCAATACCCCGGCGTTGCAGAACCCCGTGCCTGCAAGGTACCTTTAACCTGAGCCCCTCATGAGTGGCTCATCTCCCCATTCTAAATGTAAATCCCCTGCCTCTGGACCAGACCTACCCCCGCCACCGGACAGGACAAGTGACCCCTTACTTGGCCTGGACCCGCCACACACCAAACGCTTGCTCCACAACCTCTCTCAGATCCAACGTCCATATATCCAAACCTATATCCGTCAAATGCACCAAATCACCCTTCAGATATTCTCTTGACCTTGACTCCAATTCCCTGTGACGTGCCACAAATGCCGCCACCACCTTGTTCACCTTCACTCTCGCTTTATTGATTTTATCCACCGACCTCCCAAACCTTCAACGTCCCCTTGGCACCATGTCCGACCATCCCACAATCACACCCGGGTGGGAACACCACAGTCGCAACAAATCACACTTAATGTCTCGTATTAATTCCCGAGACGCACGCACACACAAATCATTTCCCCCAACATGCAGAACCAACACATCCGGGGGTCTACTCACACTACAAAAATACTCAAATTCAGGCAACACCCTGCCCATTGCATACCCCTCTGGCCCAACCACTTGACCGATGCCACATCTCTATCAAGTCCTAACTGCCGACCATCTGGGCGAACATCCGCTCGACGAGCCCCCCAATACACATATGAATGTCCGAGAATCCAGATCAAGCAGAGGCCTGCAAAAACAAAAAGAACAAAATGAACAATTGACAAAACCAGCGTGCAATACTACCCAATTACTACCAAACCCCCACCACAATTCCCACCCGCCTTCCCGGTAGCCTGGGCCTCCCCCTCCAGCCACTACCTGGAAAGCAGATGAGGACGCACATACAAACGAAAACGAGTTGACTCCCAGCGCCCGATACGCCGCACCACATCATCTCCTAACCCCCAACGAGAGGCCTCCGTGGCCGCCCCAATCCGAAACGAATGCGTGCCAAACTCCTCCGGCCGCTCACCCACTCTTAGCAAGCATTCCCGTAAAACTGCCCAAAACTGAAACTTGGACGAAAACAAACCGTCCACATGCCGGAACAGCGGTCCCGGATATCCACCCCTTCGAGATAGAAAACGCCTTACCGCCCTCACCGAACACAGCTGGCTCTCAGCTAAAGCATACAACACCACCAACCTTCCTCTGCCCACTTGGTCCGTTTTTGAACACCGCAACCAACATTCCACCCTGTCCCCCAACACAAACCACATCGTTCAGGGCCAAACCACCCGCTCTGCACCGAGATGGGCTCACCAATTCCCCCAGCCTGAATACTCCAAAGAAGGCCAACACAAAAGCAGTTGAGAATAAAATCGTTTCGTATTCGGACCTGCAAACAAACTCCAAACTCACCACCATTCTCTCCAATAAGCTCACTGACACCGGACACCGACTGTCCCTTTCCTGAACACCTTTCTTACAACCTTTTAAAGCCTGCCGCACCCTGAAATCTTTTGTCGCATCATGCCTGCCCAACAACCGAAACCAGAACGCAATCGCTGCCACCCTCTGCGCCACTGCTGAAGCAGACGTCCCCGACACAAAATCATTCCCTATGAACGTTAATACTTTCTGCACGTCATCCACGCCGTCAGTCATTCCCAGATCCCACTCAAATTCTTCCCATTCCTGCCATACTTTCCCATATCGGTACCAAGTCGCCTCAGTCACTGATCTCCAGATCAAAGTACCCACAATCATGTTACCAGGTTCCATAAACCATCCGGACATGGCAGACCGAACTCGCCCGCCCAAGGCACCAACTCCCGAAACCTGTGTAACTGAAACCGAGAAAGTGCATCAGCCACCGAATTAAAAACTCCAGGAACATGTTTAGCCACAATCTGAATATTCCATTGCAGACATCTGAGAGATGCCGAAGATACGCCACCACCGGCAATGACTTAGCAGACAAAGCGTTAATCGCATATACCAGAGAGATGTTGTCACAATGAAAGCAAACCCTCCTGCCAGCAAATTCCTAACCCCACAATTCTACCGCCACAACGATGGGGAAATCTCCAACAACGCAAGGTTCCGCACCAATCCTCGATCCCTCCACGACTCTGGCCAACCACCCGGGCACCAATGGCCCATAAAGAAGGCCCCAAAGCCCAATGAACCCGACGCATCCGTAAACAACTGAAACACCCTGTTGGGCACCACCTCTTTGAGCCATACCGTGCGCCCATTGTATTCCTGCAAGAATATATCCCAAACTCTTAAATCCTCCTTAATGTCCCTAGTGATGCGAACAAAATGCACCGGACATGTCTTGCCTGCCATAGCCAGTGCCAACCGCCTCGCAAAAACCCTGCCCATTGGCAGAATCCGACAAGCAAAATTAAGTTTGCCCAGCAAAGATTGCACCACCTTAAGCTGAACCTTTTTTGCCTTGCACACGTCAGCAACCGACCGCCTCAAATCCACAATCTTGTCAGCAGGAAGCCGACACTCCTGAGCCACCGAATCAATTTCGATCCCCAGAAAATGCATCACCGTGGCCGGTCCTTCCGTTTTTTCCGGAGCCAATGGTATTCCAAAACGACTAGCAACCTCAGTTAAAGCAAACAACAATCCAGCACAGTTCGGAGAACCCGCCGGCCCCACGCAGAAAAAATCATCTAAATAATGAATGATTGAATCCATACCCGACACCAGTGGCGTAACTACCGGCATAGCAGCCGTAGCGGTCGCTTTGGGGCCCGGCGCTTGTGGGGGGCCCGGACCCAGCGCCGCTACGCAGCCGCTGCTATACCGGCAGCTGCGCCTGCGATACATACAGGGGCGGACTGGCCCGGCGGGCCCCGACACTTTGGGGCCACGCCCACTAAGTCCCGTTCCCATACCCCCTGGGTGCAGTAGGGGGGGCCCGGACGGAAAGGGGGGCCCATTGGTCCCCTGAGCGCCCCCACATGTCATACAAGGGGGCCCCTGACCGCTGCCCCCACACGCTATCCTCGGGGCCCCCTGACCGCTGCCTCCATTACTGCTGCGTCCCCCCGGCCGCTCTCCATTACCGGCGGGCAGTCGCGCTGATCTGCCTGTCATGTGGGCTGTAGCCGGCGCCGCTCTATTTCCTGTATCGCCGGCTACAGCGTCACACTACATGACAGGCTGTGGCTGCGATCAGCGCGACTGCCTGCTGCAGGTAATGGAGAGCGGGGGGCCTGTATATACCCACCAGGGGCCTGTATACCACCACCAGGGACTCTGTATACTACCACCAGGGGCCTGTATATACCCACCAGGGGCTCTGTATACTACCACCAGGGGCCTGTATATACCCACCAGGGGCTCTGTATACTACCACCAGGGGCTCTGTATACTACCACCAGGGGCCTGTATATACCCACCAGGGGCTCTGTATACTACCACCAGGGGCCTGTATATACCCACCAGGGGCTCTGTATACTACCACCAGGGGCTCTGTATACTACCACCAGGGGCCTGTATATACCACCACCAGGGGCCTGTATACCACCACCAGGGGCTCTGTATACTACCACCAGGGGCCTGTATATACCCACCAGGGGCTCTGTATACTACCACCAGGGGCTCTGTATACTACCACCAGGGGCCTGTATATACCAACCAGGGGCTCTGTATACTACCACCAGGGGCCTGTATATACCCACCAGGGGCTCTGTATACTACCACCAGGGGCTCTGTATACTACCACCAGGGGCCTGTATATACCCACCAGGGGCTCTGTATACTACCACCAGGGGCCTGTATATACCACCACCAGGGGCTCTGTATACTACCACCAGGGGCCTGTATATACCACCACCAGGGGCCTGTATATACCACCACCAGGGGCCTGTATATACCACCACCAGGGGCCTGTATATACCACCACCAGGGGCCCTGTATACCACCACCAGGGGCCCTGTATACCACCACCAGGGGCCCTGTATACCACCACTGGGGCCTGTATATACCACCACTGCGGAGGCTGCTGTAATACTGCTGGGGCCTGTATATACCACTGAGGAGGCTGCTGTATACCACTGGGGCTGCTGTAATACTGCTGGGGCCTGTATATACCACTGGAGAGGCTGCGGTATACCACTGGAGCTGCTGTATATACTGCTGGGGCCTGTAAGGGGATGTGTCTTGAAGGGGCGTGTCTTGGAGGGGGCGTGTCTTGGAGGGGGCGTGTCATTGGGGGGCGTGTCTTGGAGGGGGCCCCGTTCAAAAGTTTGCTATGGGGCCCTGCCAGTTCTAGTTACGCCCCTGCCCGACACATCCCGTACAACCCATTCAACAAAAGAACTAAACGTTTCTAAATATGAACAAGAAATTGAACACCCCATTGGCAAACAACGATCAACATAAAATCACTCCCTCCACATACAGCCCAATAGATGCTGACTCTCAGGATGCACCGGCAACAATCGGAATGCTGCTTCCACATCCGACTTCGCCATCAGCGCCCCCGCTCCAGCTTTCCTCACCAACTCCACCGCCTTATCAAAGGAAACAAACTGCTGCCAACTCTGGCGCAGATACCATCATTCACCGAGGCCCCCGCCAGATATGACAAATGGTGGATCAACCGAAACTTGTTTGGCTCTTTTTTTTGGAACAGCCCCCAGTGGGGACACCCGTAAATTAGAACAAGGAGGGTCCAGAAATGGACCTGCCATCCATCCCAACTCAACCTCCTTCCTCAACTTCTCATCAACAACACCCGAATGATCCTTAGCCGAGCGCAAATTCCCCGGCCTAAACAACCCCCCCACCGCGTCAGACAGAATAACAAAACCAAACAAAAAACCCGAGTGCAACAACTCGGCAGCCTCAACATCCGGATACCTACTTAAGAATGGCTCCATCACCTCTACCCTCACCGGGGTCCTCCCTTTTACCAGCACTGTCTCCTCCCTTACCTTTTCCTTTCTTGAAACAACGAGCAAAGCTGTGACCTCCTCCACATCCCGAACATTCGTGCTTAAAACGACAGGATGAACCAAACTTACATTGCCCCTCATTAAATTGCCAACAACACCCTTTCCTGAACACGACCGAGGTACCCGATCCTGAACCCGATCCCGATCCCCGGCCCCACCCCGAAAGGGCTGCGCCGGTGCCGACATTAAACGTAACCACAAGGAAATATCCTTGTGGTCCCAACGCATATCTGACCATAAAGCCTTACGTTGCCTAAACTGCTCATCATAACGCAGCCAGGACAAACCACCATACACTCTATAAGCCTCCCCTATAGAATCCATATAACCAAACAGATCGGAGCAGTGCTCCGGCTCCTTCTCCCCCACAACGCTCGCCAATATAGCAAAGGCCTGTAACCAATTCACAAATGTCTGCGGGATAAGATGATACCGCCGCTTCTCCTCATCCTCCTTCTCCTTTTTAGAATCACTAGGGCGAACCTTATCCAAGTTAAACTTTTCCAATGGAAGCAGCGAAAATATTTCGACGTACTCCCCTTTCCAAATCTTCTCCCTAACTTCCTTCTTCAAATGCGCCCCCAAGGGGCTCTCAAAACATACATAAACCTGTGGAAGTACACTGAGCTGTAGGCTGATTTTCTGCTAAGGGAAAAAAAAAAAAAAAGATTTAAATCTGATTGTCTAGCGAGTGTGACACGAGCTGAGTGTGACGGAGCGTAAGTGCGGACAGAAGTAAGTGTGTGACTTGTGATTCAGTGACTTTGGATTCAGGGAGTTTGGAAGGGAGGACTTACTGAATTACTGGTTGCATTTAATTAATACTTTGCATTTCTTTTTACTTATCATTTCTGTCTAGTGCAATCCCCATTAGGAAATGAGCTCCATGATTGGCAATGCCATCCAGTGTACATCTTGCCACATGTATGCATTCCTTGACCAGCCGGTCGAGGGTGCATACTGCTGTGTGAGATGTGAGTACGTTGTGCATTTGGAAGCCCAGATACTGGATCTAAATGAACAACTGACAACGCTGAGATCCATAGACAATATGGAAAGGAGTCTGCTGCTCACTGAACAGCTGCTCAATGGGATAGATGTGGGGGAGGATGGCAGTATGGAGCTGCAGGACCGTGAGGTATCTAGTGAGGGGGGTGTGAGTTCAAGTACAGCACTGCTGCAGCAGGGCATGACCTCTGAAAGCCAGAGGAGTGTCTGCTCCAGTAAGGGAGAAAACAGGAGAGCAGGGCAGGGCAGCCAGGTGCTGGTAGTGGGGGACTCAATGTTTAGGGGAATAGATAGGGCAATCTGTCACAAAGACAGGGATCGTCGAACAGTGTGCTGCGTACCTGGCGCCCGAGTCCGGCACATCGCTGATCGGGTTGACAGATTACTGGGAGGGGCTGGTGAGGACCCAGCGGTCATGGTGCACATTGGCACAAATGACAAAGTTAGAGGTAGGTGGAAGGTCCTTAAAGATGATTTCAGGGAATTAGGCTGCAAGCTTAAGGCAAGGACCTCCAAGGTAGTATTCTCTGAAATACTGCCTGTACCACGCGCCACACCAGAGAGGCAAAGGGAGATTAGGGAGATAAATAAGTGGCTCAGGAATTGGTGTAGGAAGGAGGGGTTTGGGTTCCTGGAGAACTGGCCCGACTTCTCTGTTGGCTACAGGTTCTATGCTAGGGACGGGCTGCACCTCAATGGGGAGGGGGACGCTGTGCTGGGGGAGAAAATGGCTAGAAGGTTGGAGGAGTGTTTAACCTAGGGATTGGGGGGGGAGGGTATTCATTGTACAGGAGGGGAAGATAGTGTAAATAGTAACCTGGGCACAAGTAATAAAATTGGGGGTGGCATGGGGGGTGGGGTTAGAACAGTCAATATAGTAGGAAGGAATAGAGGTAAAGAGAGATGCATAAAGTGCATGTTCACTAATGCCAGAAGCCACCAACAAAATGGAGGAATTAGAATTGATTTTGTTGGAAAATAATTATGACATGGTGGGGATATTGGAGACATGGCTGGATGAGAGCCAGGACTGGGCTGTTATTATACAGGATATATATGGTGGGGATATTGGAGACATGGCTGGATGAGAGCCAGGACTGGGCTGTTATTATACAGGATATATATATGGTGGAGATATCAGAGACATGGCTGGATGAGAGCCAGGACTGGGCTGTTATTATACAGGATATATATGGTGGGGATATCGGAGACATGGCTGGAGGAGAGCCAGGACTGGGCTGTTAATATACAGGATATATATGGTGGGGATATCAGAGACATGGCTGGATGAGAGCCAGGACTGGGCTGTTACTATACAGGATATATATGGTGGAGATATCAGAGACGTGGCTGGATGAGAGCCAGGACAGGGCTGGTAATATACAGGGGTATATATGGTGGAGATATCAGAGACATGGCTGGATGAGAGCCAGGACTGGGCTGTTATTATACAGGATATATATGGTGGGGATATCGGAGACATGGCTGGAGGAGAGCCAGGACTGGGCTGTTAATATACAGGATATATATGGTGGGGATATCAGAGACATGGCTGGATGAGAGCCAGGACTGGGCTGTTACTATACAGGATATATATGGTGGAGATATCAGAGACATGGCTGGATGAGAGCCAGGACTGGGCTGTTATTATACAGGATATATATGGTGGGGATATCAGAGACATGGCTGGATGAGAGCCAGGACTGGGCTGTTATTATACAGGGTATATATGGTGGGGATATCAGAGACATGACTGGATGAGAGTCAGGACTGGGCTGTTAATATACAGGGATATATATGGTGGGGATATCGGAGAAATGGCTGGATGAGAGCCAGGACTGGGCTGTTAATATACAGGATATATATGGTGGGGATATCGGAGACATGGCTGGAGGAGAGCCAGGACTGGGCTGTTAATATACAGGATATATATGGTGGGGATATCGGAGACATGGCTGGATGAGAGCCAGGACTGGGCTGTTAATATACAGGATATATATGGTGGGGATATCGGAGACATGGCTGGATGAGAGCCAGGACTGGGCTGTTAATATACAGGATATATATGGTGGGGATATCAGAGACATGGCTGGATGAGAGCCAGGACAGGGCTGGTAATATACAGGGGTATATATGGTGGAGATATCAGAGACATGGCTGGATGAGAGCCAGGACTGGGCTGTTATTATACAGGATATATATGGTGGGGATATCGGAGACATGGCTGGAGGAGAGCCAGGACTGGGCTGTTTAATATACAGGATATATATGGTGGGGATATCAGAGACATGGCTGGATGAGAGCCAGGACTGGGCTGTTACTATACAGGATATATATGGTGGAGATATCAGAGACATGGCTGGATGAGAGCCAGGACTGGGCTGTTATTATACAGGATATATATGGTGGGGATATCAGAGACATGGCTGGATGAGAGCCAGGACTGGGCTGTTATTATACAGGGTATATATGGTGGGGATATCAGAGACATGACTGGATGAGAGTCAGGACTGGGCTGTTAATATACAGGGATATATATGGTGGGGATATCGGAGAAATGGCTGGATGAGAGCCAGGACTGGGCTGTTAATATACAGGATATATATGGTGGGGATATCGGAGACATGGCTGGAGGAGAGCCAGGACTGGGCTGTTAATATACAGGATATATATGGTGGGGATATCGGAGACATGGCTGGATGAGAGCCAGGACTGGGCTGTTAATATACAGGATATATATGGTGGGGATATCGGAGACATGGCTGGATGAGAGCCAGGACTGGGCTGTTAATATACAGGATATATATGGAGGGGATATCGGAGACATGGCTGGAGGAGAGCCAGGACTGGGCTGTTAATATACAGGGGTATATAATGGTGGGGATATCGGAGACATGGCTGGACGAGAGCCAGGACTGGGCTGTTAATATACAGGATATATATGGTGGGGATATCAGAGACATGGTTGGAGGAGAGCCAGGACTGGGCTGTTAATATACAGGGATATATATGGTGGGGATATCGGAGAAATGGCTGGATGAGAGCCAGGACTGGGCTGTTATTATACAGGGGTATATATGGTGGGGATATCAGAGACATGGCTGGATGAGAGCCAGGACTGGGCTGTTATTATACAGGATATATATGGTGGAGATATCAGAGACATGGCTGGATGAGAGCCAGGACTGGGCTGTTAATATACAGGATATATATGGTGGGGATATCAGAGACATGGCTGGATGAGAGCCAGGCTGGGCTGTTAATATACAGGGTATATATGGTGGGGATATCGGAGACATGGCTGGAGGAGAGCCAGGGACTGGGCTGTTAATATACAGGGTATATATGGTGGAGATATCAGAGACATGGCTGGATGAGAGCCAGGACTGGGCTGTTAATATACAGGGTATATATGGTGGGATATCGAGACATGGCTGGAGAGAGCCAGGACTGGGCTCTTAATATACAGGGATATATATGGTGGAGATATCGAGAGACATGGCTGGATGAGAGCCAGGACTGGGCTTTATATACAGGATATATATGGTGGGATATCAGAGACATGGCTGGATGAGAGCCAGGACTGGGCTGTTATTATACAGGGTATATATGGTGGGGATATCAGAGACATGACTGGATGAGAGTCAGGACTGGGCTGTTAATTATACAGGGTATATATGGTGGGGATATCGAGAAATGGCTGGATGAGAGCAGGACTGGGCTGTTAATATACAGGATATATATGGTGGGGATATCGGAGAACATGGCTGGAGAGAGCCAGGACTGGGCTGTTAATATACAGGATATATATGGTGGGGATATCGGAGACATGGCTGGATGGAGAGCCAGGACTGGGCTGTTAATATACAGGATATATATGGTGGGGATATCGGAGACATGGCTGGATGAGAGCCAGGACTGGGCTGTTAATATACAGGATATATATGGAGGGGATATCGGAGACATGGCTGGAGAGAGCCAGGACTGGGCTGTTAATATACAGGGGTATATATGGAGGGGATATCGGAGACATGGCTGGACGAGAGCCAGGACTGGGCTGTTAATATACAGGATATATATGGTGGGGATATCGAGACATGGTTGGAGGAGAGCCAGGACTGGGCTGTTAATATACAGGATATATATGGTGGGGATATCGAGAAATGGTTGGATGAGAGCCAGGACTGGGCTGTTATATACAGGATATATATGGTGGAGATATCAGAGACATGGCTGGATGAGAGCCAGGACTGGGCTGTTAATATACAGGATATATATGGTGGGGATATCAGAGACATGGCTGGATGAGAGCCAGGACTGGGCTGTTAATATACAGGTATATATATGGTGGGGATATCGGAGACATGGCTGGAGGAGAGCCAGGACTGGGCTGTTAATATACAGGGTATATATGGTGGAGATATCAGAGACATGGCTGGATGAGAGTCAGGACTGGGCTGTTATTATACAGGTATATATGGTGGAGATATCGAGACATGGCTGGATGAGAGCAGGACTGGGCTGTTAATTATACAGGGATGATATATGGTGGGGATATCGGAGAATGGCTGGATGAGAGCCAGGACTGGGCTTTAATATACAGGATATATATGGTGGGGATATCGAGACATGGCTGGATGAGAGCCAGGACTGGGCTGTTAATATACAGGATATATATGGTGGGGATATCGAGACATGGCTGGAGAGAGCCAGGACTGGGCTGTTAATATACAGGATATATATGGTGGGATATCGGAACTCGGAGGAGCCATGGCTGTATATACCAGGTAGGTGGGATGGAGATTATAGACCAGGGGTATATAATGGTGGGGATATCGGAGACATGGCTGGAGGAGAGCCAGGACTGGGCTGTTAATATACAGGATATATATGGTGGAGATATCAGAGACATGGCTGGATGAGAGCCAGGGCTGGGCTGTTAATATACAGGGTATATATGGTGGGGATATCGGAGACATGGCTGGAGGAGAGCCAGGACTGGGCTCTTAATATACAGGATATATATGGTGGAGATATCAGAGACATGGCTGGATGAGAGTCAGGACTGGGCTGTTAATATACAGGATATATATGGTGGGGATATCGGAGAAATGGCTGGATGAGAGCCAGGACTGGGCTGTTAATTTACAGGGCTATTGTCTGTTCAGAAATGACCCTACAAGTAAGCGAGGGGGAGGTGTATGTTTACACGTAAAATCATCCTTAAAACCCATCCTGCGTGATAATATACCGTATTTTTCGGTTTATAAGACGCACTTTTGTTCCCCAAAATTTTTGGGGAAAGTGGGGGGTGCGTCTTATAATCCGAATACGG
Organism: Allobates femoralis; assembly: GCA_033576535.1. NCBI lineage: Eukaryota > Metazoa > Chordata > Amphibia > Anura > Aromobatidae > Allobates > Allobates femoralis. The sequence goes on from JARQOC010000002.1 coordinate 18,176,341, forward strand.
ATTATACACTGCAGGGCAGGCTGGGGGCAGCAATTGAGAGTGTCAGGGGCTGGAGTGGGCTGGCTGCGGGGCTGCAGAGAGAGCGGGAGATCTCCTGCTCCCGCTCATTTAATATGCACTGCCGCTGTCCACCTCTCAGTGCTGAAGTTGCACTGAGAGACTGACGGGGGGAGCAGTGCATATTAAATGAGCGGGAGCAAGAGATCTCCCGCTCTCTCTGCAGCCCCTCCATATGCCCCCCATGTCCTGCATACCGCCGCTCCACATAATACACCCACCCCCTCCATATGGTGAGCCCCAAACCCTCCCCCCATGCCCCCCCGTAATATGCTGCTTCCCCCTCCATTAAGATGGTCCCTCGCCCTGCACTCCCCCAGTCATTAATATGCCCCCCACGCTGGCCAGCAGCAAATAAAATAAAAAAAGCCTCCTTCCTCACCCTCTGGCGATGAGCGACAAGCTCACAGCGTCAGCGCTGACTCCCGGTCTCCATGGTGCTTGGCTTCTTCCGCTCATGTGATCGGGCATACAGCGATGACATCATCGCCCGATCACATGAGCGGAAGAAGCCAAGCACCATGGAGACCGGGAGTCAGCGCTGACGCTGTGAGCTTGTCGCTCATCGCCAGAGGGTGAGGAAGGAGGCTTTTTTTATTTTATTTGCTGCTGGCCAGCGTGGGGGGCATATTAATGACTGGGGGAGTGCAGGGCGAGGGACCATCTTAATGGAGGGGAAGCAGCATATTACGGGGGGGGGGGGGGAGTTTGGGGCTCAGCAGGTGGAGGGGGTGGGTGTATTATGTGGGGCGGCGGTATGCAGGACATGGGAATACATGTCTGTAATAGGGTACATGTCCCATCAATAGGGGACGTGTGCCTGTAGTAGGGGACGTGTGCCAACACAAGGGGAAGTGTGCCAGCACAAGGGACGTGTGCAGCAAAGGGACTGTCCAGCACAAGGGGTGACGTGTGCCTGCAATGGGGGACGTTCGCCAGGTGTGCCATCAAAGGGGAGTGTGCCAGCACAGGGACGTGTGCCTGCAATGGGGGACGTGTGCCATGAATGGGACGTGTGCCATCAATGGGGGACGTGTGCCAGCACAAGGGGACATATGCCATCAATGGGGGACGTGTGCCATCAATGGGGGACGTGTGCCAGCACAAGGGGACATGTGCCATCAATAGGGGACGTGTGCCAGCACAAGGAGACGTGTGCCAGCACAAGGGGACGTGTGCCATCAATGGGGACGTGTGCCATCAATGGGGGACGTGTGCCATCAATGGGGGACGTGTGCCATCAATGGGGGACGTGTGCCAGCACAAGGGGACATGTGCCATCAATGGGGGACGTGTGCCATCAATGGGGGACGTGTGCCAGCACAAGGGGACATGTGCCATCAATAGGGGACGTGTGCCAGCACAAGGGGACGTGTGCCGGCAATAGGGGACATGTGCCCGCAAATGGGGACATGTGCCATCCATGGGGGACGTGTGCCATTCATGGGGGACGTGTGCCATCTATGGGGGACGTGTGCCTGCAATAGGGGACGTGTGCCTGCAAAAGGGGACGTGTGCCTGCATTAGGGGATGTGTGCCAGGTCTGGGGGTTGTGCGCCAGCTCGGGGATTGCGTGCCAGCACTGGGGGACGTGTGCCATCAATGGGGGACATCTGCCAGCACAAGGGGGCTATATCCAATATAAGGGTGCCATATCCAGATTAAGGGGGCTAATTCTAAGATGGGGGGCTATATCATAGGATGAAGGACCATGTAATAGGATGAGGGGGCTATGTGGGACATAAACCCTATATGATTTGTTAGACGGACACTGGCATTATAAGACGGACCCCATTTAACATTAAAAATTATTTTTTTTCTCTTTTTTTTTACCAAAATTGGGGGTGCGTCTTATAAACAGGTGCGTCTTATAAAGCGAAAAATACGGTAGGTGAATCTAATGGAAATGTAGAGTCTCTGTGGGTGGAGATAAGGAGAGGGGGAAGAATAATAAATTACTGATAGGGGTTTGTTATAAGTCCCCAACAATAATGGAAGTGGAGGAGAATATCCTCATAAAGCAAATAGATGAAGCAGCGACTCAGGGAGACGTCATTATTATGGGGGACTTTAACTACCCTGATCAGAAACCTGCAGTTCCAGCAAAGGTAATAGGTTTTTTAAAACGTTGAGAGACAATTACCTTTCACAACTGGTTCAGGACCCAACAAGAAGGGGGGCACTGCTGGACCTAATATTAACCAACAGGTCAGACTGCATATCAAATATACGGGTTGGAGGTCACTTGGGTTATAGTGATCATAACTTAATAAGCTTTCAAGTATCCTTTACTAAGATGTGTAGTAGAGGGGCTACAAGGACACTAAACTTCAGGAAGGCAAATTTCCAACGGTTGAGAGATGATCTTCGTGCAATAACCTGAGACGATGTCCTGAGACATAAAAGTACACAACACAAATGGGAGATGTTTATTAGCATCCTGAATAGGGCCTGTGCACAATATATATCCTATGGGAATAAGCATGCTAGAAATAGGAGGAAACCACTATGGCTAAATAAAGCGGTAAGAGGTGCAATATGTGACAAAAAGAAAGCATTTAGGGAATTAAAGCAAGTAGGTAGTGATGAGGCATTAAATAAATACAGAGAATTAAATAACATCTGTAAAAAGCAAATCAAAGCAGCAAAGATTGAGACAGAGACTCATTGCCAGAGAAAGTAAAAAGAATCCCAAAATATTCTTTAACTACATAAATAGTAAGAAACTAAAAAATGATGGTGTTGGCCCCTTTAGAAATAGTCTGGGTGAAATGGTGGATGAGGATGAGGAAAAAGCCAATATGCTAAATTACTTTTTTTCAACAGTATTTAAACAAGAAAATCCCATGACAGACAATATGATCAGTGATAACAAAAATTCTCAATTAAATGTCACCTGCTTAACCCAAGAGGAAGTACGGCATCGTCTAAAAATCACTAAAATTGACAAATCCCCGGGCCCGGATGGGATACACCCCAGAGTGCTGCAGGAATTAAGTACTGTCATAGATAGACCATTATTTTTAATATTTAAAGATTCCATAATAGGGTCTGTACCACAGGACTGGCGTATAGCAAATGTGGTGCCAATATTCAAAAAGGGAACAAAAACTGAACTTGGAAATTATAGGCCAGTAAGCTTAACCTCTACTGTGGGTAAAATCCTAGAGGGTTTTCTAAGAGATGCTATACTGGAGTATCTGAAGAAAAATAACCTCATGACCCATTATCAACATGGTTTTACGATGGACCGTTCCTGTCAAACTAATCTGATAAGCTTCTATGAAGAAGTTCTGGACTGGACCAAAGAAATGCAGTGGATGTGGTGTATATGGACTTTTCAAAAGCTTTTGATACGGTGCCACACAAAAGGTTGATACATAAAATGAGGGCAATGGGGATAGGGGAAAATATGTGTAAGTGGTTTAAGAACTGGCTTAGTGATAGGAAACAAAGGGTGGTTAATAATGGAACACACTCAGAATGGGTCACAGTTAACAGTGGGGTACCACAGGGGTCAGTGTTGGGCCCGCTTCTATTTAATATATATATTAACTAGCTGTGAGCCCGATTCTAAAGAATCGGGAGTCTAGAATCTGGAGAGGGAGAGGGAGATAAATAGATAGATAGATAGATAGATAGATAGATAGATAGATAGATAGATAGATAGATACATAGATAGATATAGATATAGATAGATAGATATAGATAGATAGATAGATAGATAGATAGATAGATAGATATGATAGATAAATACGTGAGTCGTTGCAGCCGCGGTAACTCCGGCACGTAGGTCCATTGCGAGTCTCCGGACCCGTAGAACGACCGACGACAGCCGAGCGCCGTGGCCGAAAATCGAACCAAGGGGCCGGCCATGCATCGCTGGAAACACCGCTATGTATCTCTATGGGAAGTGAGGAGCTATTCTCATTGGTCGCTGTGTGCTGCCGGCGACCAATGAGAATAGCGCCTCACTTTCCGCGGTAAATTTGAAAGTCAAAGTCGTTCATTATATCTCTATGGCAAGTGAGGAGCTATTCTCATTGGTCGCTGTGTTCTGCAAGCGACCAATGAGAATCGCGCCTCACTTCCCATAGAGATATAATGGACGACTTTGATTTTTAAATTTACCGCTGAAAGTGAGGCGCTATTCTCATTGGTCGCCGACAGTACACAGCGACCAATGACAATAGCGCCTCACTTCCTATAGAAAAACATAGCGGTGTTTCCAGCGATGCATGGCCGGCCCCTTGGTTCGATATTTTCGGCCACGGCGCTCGGCTGTCGTCGGTCGTTCCACGGGTCCGGAGATTCGCAATGGACCTACGTGCCGGAGTTACCGCGGCTGCAACGACTCACGTATTTATCTATCTATTTATCTATCGATGTATCTATCTATATCTATCTATATCTATGTATCTATATCTATCTATGTATCTATATCTATATGTATCTATATCTATCTATCTATATCTATCTATATCTGATATAGATACATAGATATAGATAGATAGATAGATAGATATGATAATGATAATTAGATACATAGATAGATAATAGATAATAGATAGATAGATAGATACGTGAGTCGTTGCATCCGCGGTAACTCCGGCACGTAGGTCCATTGCGAGTCTCCGGACCCGTGGAACGACCGACGACAGCCGAGCGCCATGGCCGAAAATGGAGCCAAGGGGCCGGCCATGCATCGCTGGAAACACCGCTATGTATCTCTATGGGAAGTGAGGCGCTATTCTCATTGGTCGCTGTGTGCTGCCGGCGACCAATGAGAATCGTGCCTCACTTCCCATAGAAATATAATGGACGACTTTGACTTTCAAATTTACCGTTGAAAGTGAGGCGCTATTCTCATTGGTCGCCGGCAGCACACAGCGACCAATGAGAATAGCGCCTCACTTCCCATAGAGATACATAGCGGTGTTTTGCGGAATGTATGGCCATGCCCTTGGTTCTATTTTCGGCCATGGGCTCGGCTCTCGTCGGTCGTTCCACGGGGCTGGAGACTCGCCCCAGCAACGGCTCGCAATGCCTGCTTCGCGGGCAATGCTTCGTGGGTCGCGTGGCTGCAAGGCAGCCACGTCCACGACGACGGAAGTAGCGCCAAAACTTACAGAAGTGCGCTACTGCAATTATATATTAGATGACCTTGTAGGGGGCATACAGAGTAGAATCTCAATATTTGCAGATGACACTAAACTCTGCAGGGTAATCAATACAGAGGAGGACAATTTTATATTACAGGAGGATTTATGTAAACTAGAAGCTTGAGCTGCTAAATGGCAAATGCGCTTTAATGGGGATAAATGTAAAGTCATGCACTTGGGCAGAGGAAACAAAAGGTTTAATTATGTGCTTAATTGTAAAACACTGGGCAAAACTGTCACTGAAAAAGATCTGGGTGTATGGGTAGATGACAAACTCACATTTAGTGGCCAGTGTCAGGCAGCTGCTGCAAAGGCAAATAAAATAATGGGATGCATTAAAAGAGGCATAGATGCTCATGAGGAGAACATAATTTTACCTCTATACAAGTCACTAGTGCGACCACACTTAGAATACTGTGTACAGTTCTGGTCTCCGGTGTATAAGAAAGACATAGCTGAACTAGAGCGGGTCCAGAGAAGAGCGACAAAAGTCATTAGAGGACTAAGGGGTCTGCAATACCAAGACAGGTTATTAGAGGACTGAGGGGTCTGCAATACCAAGACAGGTTATTAGAGGACTGAGGGGTCTACAATACCAAGACAGGTTATTAGAGGACTGAGGGGTCTGCAATACCAAGACAGGTTATTAGAGGACTGGGGGGTCTGCAATACCAAGACAGGTTATTAGAGGACTGAGGGGTCTGCAATACCAAGACAGGTTATTAGAGGACTGAGGGGTCTGCAATACCAAGACAGGTTATTAGAGGACTGAGGGGTCTACAATACCAAGACAGGTTATTAGAGGACTGAGGGGTCTGCAATACCAAGACAGGTTATTAAACTTGGGGTTATTTAGCTTGGAAAAACGAAGGCTTAGGGGTGATCTTATAATAATGTATAAATATATGAGGGGACAGTACAGAGAACTTTCTAATGATCTCTTTACTCTTAGGCCTGAGACTGGGACAAGGGGGCGTCCTCTACAGAGACGGGGACAAGGGGGCGTTCTCTACAGAGACGGGGACAAGGGGGGCGTCCTCTACAGAGACGGGGACAAGGGGGCGTCCTCTACAGAGACGGGGACAAGGGGGCGTCCTCTACGTCTGGAGGAAAGAAGGTTTAATCATAATCACAGACGCGGATTCTTTACTGTAAGAGCAGTGAGACTATGGAGCTCTCTCCACATGATGGTGTAATGAGGGAGTCACTACTAACATTTAAGAAGGGCCTGGATGCCTTTCTTGAAAACTATAATATTACCACTTATACATACTAGATTCTTGATAGGGCGTTGATCCAGGGAATTAGTCTGATTGCCGTATCTGGAGTCAGGAAGGAATCTTTTTCCCCAATGTGGAGCTTAGTGTTGCCACATGGGTTTTTTTTTGCCTTCCTCTGGATCAACATGTTAGGCTATGGGGTGAACTAGATGGACTTAAAGTCTTCCTTCAACCTTAAAAAGTATGTTACGAGGGCGTGACCTGGCTATGGAGGAGTGAGGACGCAGGCTGTACGAGCTCCCGCTCCCGGGTCCTGAAATCAGTGATCGGCTATCAGTTTTCACGGGCACAAAGGCAGCCATGCGAAGGGGGAGATCGGCGAGAGCTAAGAGTACCGACTCCCAAACTCCCCGGAGCTCAGGTTCATCTATTAGAAGATTTTTCAGCTCTGAGGAGCAGCTTCCCGCCAGAAAGGGGACTCCCAAGATGGGAGGAAAGGCAACGTGGAGATCATAGCTGACGCAGCAGATGCAGCACCTGGTCGGCTACCAGGGCCGGACTGGGACCAAAAATCAGCCCGGGAAGTAAAGACCCCACCAGCCCACACACTATATCATCTATCAGTCACAATAAGTGAATTTTGTTTTTACATTGGCATGACCCTCATCACTGTTTTACAAGAGTTATTTGGAGAGCCACATGTGAGTAGCGCGACAGAGGGAATAATCACCCACAGCTCCATTCACATGTTACTCTTCAAAGCTACAGTTTCTCAGGATTGTGGCGTCCAAGTGGTCAGATCCACAGCGAAGAGAAAGTCATCACCTATACAGAAGAGAAGTGATGACTTCCTTATTCGAGATAATTCAAACATTTAAATGCTGAAAATACCGAAGTCCAATACCACCTCTCTGACAGCAGGACAGTATACAGGACAGGAGAAGTGGTACTGTGCAGTGTATATGTACACAATAATACAGATACTGAGGATTACACCCAGCATACAGGACAGGAGAAGTGATACTGTGCAGTGTATATATACAGAACAATACAGATACTGAGGATTACACCCAATATACAGGACAGGAGAAGAGGTACTGTGCAGTGTATATATACAGAATAATAGAGATACTGAGGATTACACCCAGTATACAGGACAGGAGAAGTGGTACTGTGCAGTGTATATATACAGAATAATACAGATACTGAGGATTATACCCAGTATAGAGGACAGGAGAAGTGGTACTGTGCAGTGTATATGTACACAATAATACAGATACTGAGGATTACACCCAGCATACAGGACAGGAGAAGTGATACTGTGCAGTGTATATATACAGAACAATACAGATACTGAGGATTACACCCAATATACAGGACAGGAGAAGAGGTACTGTGCAGTGTATATATACAGAATAATAGAGATACTGAGGATTACACCCAGTATACAGGATAAGAGAAGTGGCGCTGTGCAGTGTATATATACAGAATAAGAATGCTGATGGCATGCAGACACAAACGCAGTGAAAGCAGGGTCATTTTTCTTTGTAATGATGTGTCCGCAGCGGAGAATGTCCGCCTGCGGACACATCACTATGGAGCCCGGGCAGCCAATCGGCGGTGTCCGGGGGCGGGCCGGAGGCGGAGATCAGTGGCGGAGATCTCCTCCTCCTGGCCGCCGGTAAGCTCCGGGATCTGACAGCTGTTTGAATCTCCCGCGCTGACACCGAGAGGAGATGTCGGCACAGTAAGATTCAAACAGCTGTCACATCAGCTGTTTCTCTCCGCCGACACCGCTAGAAGATTACCGGCGGCGGGGAGGAGGAGATCATCAGAGGCTCCAGCTGATCTCCCGGTGGCCGTCGGTGATCTCCTGTGACATCACCGGCGGCCACCGGGAGAGATTTCAATGAGATCTGCAGCGTTCTCCTGCGGTGTCATGCAGAGGACACTGCGGATCCATTGAGATCCATGCATTTTTTGTGTGCTTGCGGGCGCTTGCGGATAGAACAAGCACCGCGAACACACAAAAAAATGCTGCATGCTGCGTCTGGAGTGCGGTCGGAGGGCGCATAAATTATGCGCATCCGAACGCAAATGCGGCCAAATGCAGCCATACGCAGGCACATGCGTTCCCATGTTAAACATAGGAACGCATGTGCGCAAGCGTTTGGCTGCGTTTGGTACGCTGCTCTCCATACGCAAATGTGAAGGCAGCCTAAGAACTGTGAACTGTACTGTAACTGACTTTTAAGAACTTTGGAACAGTAAAGTGCCAGTAAGCTCAAAAGTGCCTGTGACTGTTCATTACTACACTGCAGCAGAGACCTCCACCTGTGGAGCATCTTTGCTGTCTCTGCGTGCTGGCTGGAGACGCTGCTGGGAGACATGAGTGCAGCATCCAGAGCACGCCATTATCCACTACTCATGTACTGGGGGCACCCAGCCCCACCCATGAGGGCTTACAATCTACGCTGCCCCTCACCACCATCCCCCAGCAGAATACGGCAGTGGTGGTCACCCTGACCACATACCACAGGTGGGGTCACGACTAACTCCCCTGTATATAACCCCTTTTTGGACTTGGCCTAGGCCACGGGACTCACGACCCCTGTGACTCCCCAGCGACAGCAGCTGCCCGGTCTTGATTACCCCATGGCCTGGGGGCTTCTCATCTGCACCCAAGCTTCATCAGAACACTGAGCAGGCTCAGGGGGGCAGAGCAGACATGAAGGATACTGTTCAGGCTCAGGGGAGCAGAGCAGATATGAAGGATACTGTGCAGGCTCAGGGGGGCTGAGCATACATGGATGACACTGCGCAGGCTCAGGGGGGCAGAGCATACATGCAGGACACTGCGCAGGCTCAGGGGTGCAGAGCGGATACGGAGGACACTGCGCAGACTCAGGGGGGCACAGCGGACATGGAGGACACTGCACAGGCTCAGGGGGCAGAGCGGACACGGAGGACACAGCCAGCAAGGAGTTTTGTATACTTGGTGCTAACGGCTGCTTGAGTCCTGTGTCACTGCTATCTTACTGGGCAAAGTGTCCGGATGAAGCTGGGGGTCACACCGGGTTACTGCACATTGTCAGGGAAGATAAGCTTGTCACCACAAACACGACGCACAATTGTCACCATGTGCATGGACACATACATATATCATCACACACGCACCAATTACGGATACACACATCACATGTCAAAACTTACATACATCACCATGGGCATGGACACACGCATGCACATACATCAAAACATACACAGATGCACACACACCGCAGTTATGGACCTGAGGCTGCATTAATCACACAGAATGAAGTATACTAATTCCTCTCCTGTTTCTGCCTGTCTGACCCCTCTAGCTGGGTTTCACCCCTATGTACACCAACTTCTCACACACAAACACCCCCATACACACACACCCATACACACAGGACACCCATATACACCCCACATACTCACACCCATATACTCACACCTATATACACACCTTATACACACACAGACATCTATATAACACATACACAGACACCCATATACATCCCACATACACACAGACATCTATATACACCCCACATACACACACCCCCATATTCACACACACGCAGGCACCCATATACAACCCACATGCACACCCCCATATACACATATATACGGGCCCATTTACACATACAGACACCTATATACACTCTCATATATACACACACCCCTATAAATACACACACACACACACCCCATATACACATACACACACACACCCATATACACAAACACATACCCTACATACACACACAGACACCTATATACACCCCACATACACACACCCATATATACACACACACACACCCATATACACACACACATATATACACACACCACAAACACATACACCCATATACACCTCACATGCACCCCCCCATACATAAACACATGCACACCCCCATATACACACCCCCATACATTCTCCCATATACACACACAAACACACATCTAAGCAGCATGGAGATAGTTAACTTTGCTTTTACTCACAGCTCTGTATGAAGTTTCCCCACATGGTGAAGAGCAGCATCTCCTCAGCGGTGCTGCACAGTGTTCTCACTGCTTCCTACTCTCCAATTATTGATGCAAAGCACAGCACACTGTAACCTACAGTGACGGCTTGTGCACCAATCAGAGAGCAGGTAGCAGACATTGCAGGCTCTAGTGATTGTTTCCTGCTGTCTGATTGGTAGATCAGCAGTCACTAGAGCCTGCAATGAATCAAGCAGACAGTGCAGGATTCCCGGGACTGGTGAGCAGAGGATGAACTCCGCCCACAAAAACAGTTTTGGGCGCTGATTCTGGCCAGACAGAGCCCTGTGTGCGCTGCAGAGGCCCTTGTCAGCGAGGACGTGCACGCACACAGGACTCTGAGGTGAAGTTTTAAAGGGCCAGCGGCCCATCTTGCAGTTAAGTGTGGGCGGCCCATAGGGAATTGTCCCGCCTTTCCCTATTGCCAGTCCGGGCCTGTCGGCTACCCCCGGTTCAGATGGTGACGGAAACCGGAGGAGACCCAGGCACCCAGCAGGGAATGCAGACTAGAGGTGCTTCCAGCCGGCAGGCAGGAGATCCGGAGTCCGAGATGAGAGCTGACACCAGGTACAAGGCGGGGAAGGGAGCCTCACAGACGCAACATATGGACACGGATACAGAGGAGAATAACCAGGGAGTTAACCAGATCCCCCAAGAACCTCGGGAAGTCAGAGTGCACCGTGGAGCACAGGGAGGGAGAGGAGGGAGAGGTGAAGCCCCCACCTTTGCAGCTACAGCAGCTCCTGATTACATCCTCACAGGGCACAGCTATACAGCCCTGGTTCATAACTCTCCTCCCGACCCCATAAGACTGTCTGCAGGTCAGCAAGGGACGTCAGATGAACAGCTGCAGAGCTACAGTGTCCTAGCTGAGCTGGGAGACATGAGGGCACGAAAAGCATCAATTCCCACAAGAGAGGACATGGATGCCTACATCAGTCGCCTTGAACAGGCTTACAGGAGCGAATTGTCATGCCTCAGAGGTGAAGTCTCTAGAGTAGACTCTCAGGGGCAAGACCATGCCCACAGGATCTCTGCTTTGGAGGAAATATGTAGATCCCAACAAGCTACCCTCCAGCACCAATCCCACCAAATAGTACACCTGGTGGAAGCCCTTGATGATGGGGAAAATAGAGGGCGACGACATAATGTACGGATTAGAGGACTACCGGAATCAGTAGAGTCAAGAGACTTGCCTAGAGTCTTACAGGTTTTATTCAATGAGATTCTGGGAGACCCCCCCTCCACAAACATTGAACTAGACCGTGCACACAGGGCACTGGGCCCTAGGTCGGCTGACCCGGACTGGCCCAGAGATGTTATATGCAGGATCCATCGGTACGTGGTGAAGGAAGCCGTCATGACTAAGATCCGGAATGGAAAACAATGCAAGTTTGGTGATAGGGCCCTGGCAATACTCCCGGACTTGTCCCGTCTAACCCTCCAAAAAAGACGTGCCTTGCGACCTCTTCTAGACACCCTGATAGGGATGGGCGAATCTACTCGCTAGGACTCGTTACTCGGCGAGTAGTAAGGGACTCGCAGGACTCGGTACTCGGCGAGTTTCCCAGTGATGACTCGCACGAGTCCAATGCAAATCAATATCAATCCTAGTTTTGTCAGAAACACTGACAAAACTAGGATTGCCATTGTTTGCATTGGACTCGTGCGAGTCATCACTGGCTACTGTGCCAGTGATAGCAGGGAAACTCGCAATGTAACTGCTGTTTCTTTGCGAGCCGAGTCCAGCTGTCTTCTCTGTGCAGCTCCAGGGTCCTAGAACCTGCCTGCTCACAGACATGATGTAGCAGTGCTGAGATTGTTCTCAGTCTGCTCATTCCCTGTGCATGTAGCAGAGAGGACATCGCGTTTTGGACTACGTCGGACGGAAGAGGATTTTTTTAATTAAAGATGGAGTCCCTAATGGCTTTTTTTTTTATTTCAAATAAAAGATTTTCTCTGTGTTTTTTTAACCCTTTATTGGAGATTCTTAGTGGCTGGGTCAAACGTGGCCTGACATTAAGAATCTCGGGCTTAATACCAGCTTGTATAACAAAGCTGGTATTAACCCCTTTATTACCCAGCGTGCTACCGCCACCAGGGCCGCTGGAAGAGCGGGGTTCAGCGCCAGAGGATGGCGCTTCAATGAACGCGCCATCTTCTGGGGCGGCTGCGGGCTGCAATTTGCAGCGGGGGGTGCCCAGAAAGCTTGGGCATCCCTGCGCTGCGGATTCCAGCCCTCAGCTGCTTAGCTGTACCTGGCTAGACATAGAAATTGCGCGGAGCCCCACGCATTTTTTTTAAATTATTTAATGAATTTCAGAGTCAGAGTCTCAGAGTCAGAATCTCAGAATTTCATGAAATAATTTAAAAAAAATGCGTGGGGCTCCGCGCAATTTCTATGTCTAGCCAGGTACAGCTAAGCAGCTGGGGGCTGGAATCCGCAGCGCAGGGATGCCCAAGCTTTCTGGGCACCCCCCGCTGCAAATTGCAGCCCGCAGCCGCCCCAGAAGATGGCGCGTTCATTGAAGCGCCATCCTCTGACGCTGAACCCCGCTCTTCCAGCGGCCCTGGTAGCGGTGGCACGCTGGGTAATGAAGGGGTTAGGGCCAGCTTTGTATTATCAGCTGGCCCTAAGCCCGAAATTTATGGTGGTCACGCCAATATTAGACATGACCGCCATGAATTTCTATTAAATTGTTTTAAAAAAACACAACACAAAGAAAATTTTTTATTAGAAATAAAAAAAAAAGCCATTAGGGACTCCATCTTTAATTAAAAAAATCCTCTTCCGTCCGACGCAGTCCAAAACGCGATGTCCTCTCTGCTCATCCCTGTGCATAGATATAGATCTCTATGCACAGGGAATGAGCAGACTGAGAACAATCTCAGCTCTGCTACATCATCTCTGTGCACAGACATTCATGTCTGTACACAGGGAATGAGCAGACTGAGAACAATCTCAGCACTACTACATCAGGCAGCAGGCAGGCTCTAGGACCCTGGAGCTGGCAGCCAGCACAGAGGAGACAGGACTCTTATCTGTGCGAGTCAGCGATTACTTACAAAGTAAACGAGCAATGCAAATAAATGACAAAACTAGGATTGCTTCAGGCTGAAGCTTCACATCTGCGAGTTGTAAATCTCACACTACTCGCTATTACTCGCTTCCCCATTCATTAACATTGGACTCGCTAGACTCGCAACGAGTAGCGAGTCCTGTGCTCGGACTCGCTAGAGACAAGCGATTCCGAGTAATTTAGGATTCGCCCATCACTACACCCTGAGAGACCACGAACTCCCATATAGCTGGGGGTTCCCCTTCCGCCTGCAGGTTAGGAGAGCAGGTCGCAAGTATATCCTAAGATCCCCAGAGGATGTTCCCTCATTTACTTCTGCTTTAGACTTGCTATTGGTCCAGATCCAGAACTGGCCGGAGTTCCCCATGAGAGTGACGGAGAATGTTCAGAGGCAGGGAGGTGGATTCCGCCGCCGTCAGGACCGAATGGAAGAACGCAGACCACCTCGTTAAGGTTCCGATGATTCTGCCTGCGGCTGTGCGAGGCAGAACCCTGACTCCCATTACATGCTGAGTTCCGTAGGGCTGATCACCTGATGACGACAACAACTAGACTCTGAACCCTGACCCCTCCTCCCCTCACTCCCCCCCCCCTCCCTACCTATTCCCCTCATGTCTTTCTGTGGCACCCCATGGGTTAATGTGCCACAATAACATCACATGGGTTCTCTCCCCCACTACACACTGACAAACACTACCACCTCTGGGCAATAGAGGGAGCACCTCCTGCTCCCTTATATACTCTTGCCCATGAGGAAGAGCTCAGACCGTACAGCACGGTGTAGTGCTGTGAACAGCTCAGGAGAACTGAGAGCTTATTGAGAGCAGAGTTAGCTCAGTACAGACCTAGCAAGGGTCAGAGGAGCAGGAGACCGAAAGACAGAGGAACACATCTGGGAGCCAGAGTGACACCATCACTTGCCCCAGAAGTAAGCACAGAGAGACGGACACCGGATCCGGTACTGTGTCTGGCACCCACAGCACAGCGAATCCAGGAACAGTGGGATCTCTAGATGCCCCCTAGTACCAGAGTGAAGCAACACGGAGGGGTCAGTGCAGCATAGAGGACCCAAGTTGCCTAGCCAAGTGGTACCAGCAGCAAACAGAGAGAGACGTGAGGAATCCCAGCAGCTTAGCTTGAAGCAGCAGCTCAGGACACACACACAGTGCAGCACAAGGAAGCCAACGATCCGGACAGGGTGTGGGGAGAGAGCCCAGCTCCATTACAGACTCCGTGGACTATAATCTGCAATAATATCAGCAGTAAAGCCTTGGAAAACAACTTTGGAGTCTGTGTATTGATTGCGACCTTTGCTCCAGATCCAGCACAGAGAGCCTCCCTACAGATCCAGCCTGTCAGCTCTGCAGCATCAGGACAAGAAGGGAATTACAGTGCCAACCAAACGTGAGTGTGTGTGTCCTCCAACCCCTCTTCCACCATCTATAATCCCAATAGACTTTAACCTTTACTGCCCCGGGGGATACAGTTCCCCCCACTGGAACTATACCACCTCCGCTGCCCTCACATCACCCCCGGAGGTTCTGCAGCAGCGGCGGCCCCCATTACTGGCCGCATCAAGTGGGTGGCGTCACCCGTGACAATACCCTTGTAAATAATCCCCCTTTTATTGTGCTGAGCCAGGGACACGGTCCGGACCAGGCCACCAGTGACATCCCCAGCAGCAGATCGGTCCGGTACCGAGTACCCCACGTCCCTTGGGGCTCCACAACCTGGCGTCACGAACAGGATCTACCCGGTCCAAAAGAATTGGACCCAGTTCGCCATCCAAACTGTATATTTGAGAATCCGCCATTTTGGAGCGCGCGGCGCACGGGAAAGAAAGGGGCGGTACCTTGCATTGGCGCGAACCCAGCCTCCTCCCTTGGTGCTGACGACATCCGGCGGGGAAGGAGATCCCTGCTGCGCCCCGGAACCTCCCAGAGACATCCGGACGGAAACGGAAGGCGGAGGGCGCATAATAACTAAGGGGGCCCAAGATGTCGCAGGCCGATGCACAAGACGGCGGCGGAGTAGCCGATGGAGCTGCAGCGTCGGGTCAGCCAGTAGCGTCCGGCGGTGCAGCGGCGCAAGGAACAGCATCCATAATGCCATTCCTGATGCCGTATACTCCAGGGGCAATGTGGCTGCCCCAATACTCCAGTGAGCCTAATACTTTAACTGACTTTATGCAAAAGATTAAAGAGTATTATGTGATGTATCCCCTCACTGAAGTTATTCACCGAATGGACTTAAAATCATTGAAAAAAACTCACCAAAATTTGCCAGGTAAATATCCATTTGTGAGGCATGTAATCAGTGCGGAGCGGCCCGCCTGATCTAATAGAAGAGCGTGACCAATAGGCTGCTCTGACACTATGCCTTGCATGCACCTTGAATGGCAGAGCCCTATGGTAACCTCGTGTCTTTAAATGCCACCAGTCACCTCCCTGACAGTATGGCAGGACGCTGGTGCTACAACCGCCCCCACTGTGGGTTGCAGGTGATTGAGTACCGGCATACAGACACCTGTGTTGCCTCTCAGAGGAGCTGGCAGCCGCTGCCAAATGCAATGGATATTTACCTGGCAAATTTTGGTGAGTTTTTATCCCCTCACTGAAGCCCAGCGTGTAGGAATGATAATGGGACAGTTAACGGGCAATGCACGGCGTGAGGTGGCGTCCTGGCTGGACACAGATAAGGACACTGTGGAGCATCTAGCAGCCAGACTAAAAGCAACTTTTGAATCTGCTGTTGATGCCCGAGCTAAGATGAGGTTCTTTGCATGCCACCAGAAACCTAAACAGAGTGCCAGAGACTTTGCCTTGAACCTGCAGGAAGCACTCAAAGCCCTTAAGCTGGCAGAGCCTGCTTTAGCCCCGGGAGCTGATAAAATGCTATTTGACCAATTTATTGAGGGCCTCCATTCCCCTTCCCATCGAGGACAGTTAAGCATGGTACTGCTGCAGAACCCTGACATGACATTTACTGAGCTGAAAGATAGAGCTATCCGTCTGCAGCAGCTGGAGGAGCCAAGGGAATTAACATCTGTGCTTGACACTGCAGCAGCACCTCAGCAGGCGGCAGCGCCAGCGACATCTGCAATGTCAAGGACTGCCGCTGAGGCCGGGGACTATATCTCAAATGCAGCCATCAACCAAAAGCTAGATGCCCTGACAGACACCGTGATCTCCATGGCCAAGGTCATCAAGGAACTGCGAGAGTCAAAACCTGCACCCAAGATCGAGTTGGCGACCAGCAGAGAGGATGTTCCGTGGATGAGGCCCAGAAGATACCCAGCAGCAAGAGGACGACCCAGCGATCGCTACCAACCAGATGGACAGCCTGTCTGCCGCCGTTGCCAGAAACCAGGTCATTTTGCTCGAGAGTGTCCTTTAAACGACGATACCCTGGGCAGGCGGGCCGCTCCCCAGGAATGAACGATCAAGGCCCCTCAGCCTGGTATGACAAATTCGTGGGAGGAAAGCCGGTGATCCCTATTGTGTTGGATGGCATTCCCTTCAGTGCCTTGCTGGATACCGGATCCCAAATAACATCCATCCCACATGTTCTATATAAAAGGTACTGGGCTGATTCAGACATTACTAATGCGCCAGATGACTTTAATTTTGATATATGGGCTGGTAATGGATTGATAATACCAAAGGTTGGATTTAGAGAGATGAATATTCAGGTTGGGAAGGTAGAATTGCAGAAACAGGGTATTATAATCGTAGATGTCGACCGGCGAGGCCGTGAACCCGTGATGGTGGTAGGAATGAATGTCATTGAGAAATGTTTTTCCGAAGTGTTAAGTGTTTTGCAGCAAATCGCCGAGACTGCCGGAACTGGACAACAGAGGCTTCTGCACAAAGAGATCAAAGCCCTGATGTTGAAGCAACAGGTAGAAATCTCCGGAGGTGAGATCGGCAGTGTAAGAGTAAGTGACCCAATACCAATCATAATTCCTCCCAAAACTGAAATGTTGGTGTGGTGCAGAGCCGCAATAGGCATTAAAGGGCAAGATTATCAGGCCCTGGTAGAACCCGTGTACTCAGACAGTAGACCGACCATACTCACTGCTAGAGGGGTGGTTGACGTACACAGGGGAAGAGTGCCATTACACCTATTAAACTGTGGAGATGATGAGGTCACATTACCAAAGTATGCTACCATGGCTAAGTTGTACACGGTTGATAACAACAACATCACCGTCGCTGAGCCCTTGAACCCGTCATGCCAGGCGGATGACAATGGCTCAGAGGAGAAGCTGGAGGATTGGTGCCAAAAGTTGCATGTAGGTACCAGTTCTACACCTCCCCGTCACAAGCATGGAGTATACCGGGTAGTGAAAGAATATGAGCAGATATTCAGCAAACACCCGTTAGACTTTGGGCAGATCAAAGGGGTAGAGCACACTATACCCACAGGTAACCATCAACCTATAAAAGAAAGGTATAGACCCTTACCACCAGCTCACTACCAAACCACCAAAGATATGCTCAGAGAAATGAAATCTGCAGGGGTAATAAGAGACAGTTGTAGCCCCTGGGCAGCACCTCTAGTGTTAGTTAAAAAGAAGGATGGGACCATGAGAATGTGCGTAGATTACCGGCAGATTAATCGCATCACACATAAGGACGCATACCCATTACCTAGGATTGAGGAGTCATTAGCTGCATTAAAATCTGCTAACTACTTTTCCACCCTTGATCTGACTAGTGGGTACTGGCAGGTTCCTGTGGCCGAGGCCGACAAGGAGAAGACAGCGTTTACTACGCCGATGGGCCTCTGTGAGTTCAATTGTATGCCGTTCGGACTCTGCAACGCACCCGGGACCTTCCAGCATCTGATGGAGAGCTGCCTCGGACACAAGAACTTTGAAACTGTCCTCCTGTACCTAGATGACGTCATAGTATATTCGAAGACGTACGAGCAACATCTACAAGACCTGGCAGAAGTGTTCGAAGCTTTATCGAAATATGGCATGAAAATCAAGCCATCCAAGTGTCACCTTCTCAAGCCAAAGGTACAGTACCTGGGACATGTCGTGAGTTCAGAGGGAGTAGCACCGGATCCTGATAAAGTCACAGCAATAAGGGATTGGCCAAGACCTACGAACGTAAAAGAAGTGAGGCAATTCCTGGGCCTGGTAGGCTATTATAGAAGATTTATCCGAGGATTCACGAAGCTAGCAGCTCCTCTGCAAGACATTCTGGTAGGACGGTCCAGGAAGACCTCAAACTGTAATTCCCTGGCATGGTGGGATGAAGAAAGAGAAGATTCCTTCAATAAACTAAAAAGTGCGCTGACGGGAGAAGAGATCCTGGCATACCCTGATTACCATCAACCATTCATTCTTTACACGGATGCCAGCAACGTGGGACTGGGAGCAGTATTGTCGCAGAAGCAAGGAGGCAAAGAAGGAGTTATTGCCTTTGCAAGCAGGAAGCTCCGGCCTACAGAGCGAAATCCCGAGAACTACAGCTCCTTCAAGTTAGAGCTACTAGCAGTAGTCTGGGCTGTAACCGAACGCTTTAAACATTACTTGGCAGGTGCAGAATTCACCATCTACACGGATAACAACCCGTTGACTCACCTGGACACAGCCAAATTAGGTGCTCTGGAGCAGCGATGGATAGCCCGGCTATCTAACTACAACTTTGTCATCAAATATCGGGCAGGCCGCAAGAATGGGAACGCAGATGCTTTATCCCGAATGCCGCACCTGAAAGATGTGGAAGAGGAACCGGAAGAGTTGGAAGAGATTCAACTCACGGCCTTTCATCGGTCAAGGGTAGTAGATTATCGACCCGGCATCTACCAAAAGAAACAGGAAATAAACCTTAACCCGTTAAGACACTACGGATGGGCTGAAGCTCAAGATACTGATCCAGCCGTGAAGCTAGTGAAAGAACTGCTTACGCAACAACATGCACACCCTGGTCAGAATGCCCCAGCTGAAGCTATACAGCTATGGAAGGATAGAGGCAAGCTGTTCCTGCATCAAGGGAAGCTCTGTAGACGATTTACCAATCCCAAGACGCATGAACTGGTCTGGCAAATAATCGTGCCCAAGCGAGACACTCAAATGGTCTTAGAGGCTTATCATGACAACGCAGGTCATTTCGGATGGAAGAAGCTAGAAGCAATCCTGAGAGACAGATTTTATTGGGTTGGCATGAGAGGATCCATTGAACTATGGTGCAGAAGATGTGCCGCATGCAACCTCAGAAGGAAAGATCTACAGAAAGCTCCACTTCAGCCAATAGTGACCAAGCAGCCTCTTGAACTAGTCGCGTTAGACCACGTCAAGTTGTCACCAAGCCGGTCAGGCTATGTCTATGCCCTAACCATCGTGGACCATTACTCACGCTTCTTAGTGGTGGTACCAGTCAAAGACTTGACAGCGAAGACTGCAGCCAAAGCATTCCAGACGCATTTCTGTAGACCACATGGTTACCCAGAACAAGTCCTTGCCGACCAAGGTCCAGCTTTTGAATCAGAACTATTCAAGGAATTCTGCAATATGTACGGTTGTAAGAAGATTCGCACCACAACGTATCATCCTCAAACAAATGGTCTATGCGAGAAAATGAATCATATCGTAATCGAACTGTTAAAGACCTTACCAGAGTCAGAAAGAAACCAGTGGCCAGATAAATTACCTGATTTGGTAGACTTATACAACCATGTCCCCGTGAGTTCTACAAACTGCACCCCAGCTTATCTTATGCGTGCAAGACCCGGTAAGCTACCAATTGATCTAGAAATGGGAATTGAAAAACCAGATACAGAATTAGAAGAAACAGATTGGGATATCAAACGTCAGAAACAGTATCACCAAGTGCAAGAATGTGTAGAGAGAAACCTACAACAAGCAAGAGCAAGACAAGAGAAAACCTTTAACAAACATGCTCAAGCAATGCCATTACAAGAAGGTGATCAAGTTCTCAAGAGAAAGAGACGTACAAACAAACTGGATAATCAGTGGGAAACTGTCCCATACACAGTCCTACCATCTAACCAAGACAATGTAAAAACCTATTTGATAAGCAAAGATGAAGGGAGAACTTCACAAGTCGTATCTCGTGATCAGCTTAAATTGTGTCCTGAAACCCTGAAGACACCTGAAGTCATAGAACCCATACAGGTCCAACCTATTCAAGAAAAAGAAGAAGTATTCCACACGGTACTAGGAGACTTTCCTAAAACATGGCCGAATTACCATGGAGCAGTTGTCGTACCAATGATTGCATTCCCTTCAATGATGGACCCAAAACCAGAACCCGTGTTACCAGAACCTGTGTTACCAGAAGAAGACCCAAGACTTGAAGAATTGGAAGAACTGGAAGTTGAATCCGAAGAGGAAGAACAAATTCCTGGTCCCAGTGAACTTGCCAGTCCTGCAGTCAGACCTCCATCTGCCATAGTACCAAGCACAACATGTAGGTACATACCCACTAATACTAGTAGCCCACGTGCAAGC
Source organism: Allobates femoralis (assembly GCA_033576535.1). NCBI lineage: Eukaryota > Metazoa > Chordata > Amphibia > Anura > Aromobatidae > Allobates > Allobates femoralis. Next base: position 18,197,420 of record JARQOC010000002.1, read on the forward strand.
GGTATACCCGTTTTATGCAGATCAGAGCGTAGTACCAAAGGGCAGCTACCAGCTAGATACACAGAGTAAGATGCAGAATTAAATGAGTAATGTAAATATGTTTGTTAAAATGTAAAGCAAATGTATATAGTTATTGCAACGTTAAAAAGCCCAGTACCTACAGAGACTATCCTGTAAGAACTTTGAAATCTCCTTATTTACTTATGGACCATATATACCACGGACTGGTTGTGGTAAGAACTCTCTTGTATATATTCATCAGCCCGGAGGCAATAGACTAAACCTCTGGAAAGACTGCTTTTTGACTTTCGAACTCTTTTTCACATTCTAGTGATTTTTGTACTTTTTCATTTTTATGTCTATGTCAATATTAATTGTTGTTTACTTGTTTTTCCACAGTCCCGGAGTACTGTATTTAACTAAGGGGGAATGTGGCACCCCATGGGTTAATGTGCCACAATAACATCACATGGGTTCTCTCCCCCACTACACACTGACAAACACTACCACCTCTGGGCAATAGAGGGAGCACCTCCTGCTCCCTTATATACTCTTGCCCATGAGGAAGAGCTCAGACCGTACAGCACGGTGTAGTGCTGTGAACAGCTCAGGAGAACTGAGAGCTTATTGAGAGCAGAGTTAGCTCAGTACAGACCTAGCAAGGGTCAGAGGAGCAGGAGACCGAAAGACAGAGGAACACATCTGGGAGCCAGAGTGACACCATCACTTGCCCCAGAAGTAAGCACAGAGAGACGGACACCGGATCCGGTACTGTGTCTGGCACCCACAGCACAGCGAATCCAGGAACAGTGGGATCTCTAGATGCCCCCTAGTACCAGAGTGAAGCAACACGGAGGGGTCAGTGCAGCATAGAGGACCCAAGTTGCCTAGCCAAGTGGTACCAGCAGCATACAGAGAGAGACGTGAGGAATCCCAGCAGCTTAGCTTGAAGCAGCAGCTCAGGACACACACACAGTGCAGCACAAGGAAGCCAACGACCCGGACAGGGTGTGGGGAGAGAGCCCAGCTCCATTACAGACTCCGTGGACTATAATCTGCAATAATATCAGCAGTAAAGCCTTGGAAAACAACTTTGGAGTCTGTGTATTGATTGCGACCTTTGCTCCAGATCCAGCACAGAGAGCCTCCCTGCAGATCCAGCCTGTCAGCTCTGCAGCATCAGGAAAAGAAGGGAATTACAGTGCCAACCAAACGTGAGTGTGTGTGTCCTCCAACCCCTCTTCCACCATCTATAATCCCAATAGACTTTAACCTTTACTGCCCCGGGGGATACAGTTCCCCCCACTGGAACTATACCACCTCCGCTGCCCTCACATCACCCCCGGAGGTTCTGCAGCAGCGGCGGCCCCCATTACTGGCCGCATCAAGTATGTGGCGTCACCCGTGACAATACCCTTGTAAATAATCCCCCTTTTATTGTGCTGAGCCAGGGACACGGTCCGGACCAGGCCACCAGTGACATCCCCGACGTAGACCGGTCCGGTACCGAGTACCCCACGTCCCTTGGGGCTCCACATTTCCTCCTTCTTCTTCACTCCCCCCCTCCCGTTCTATTTCCCCCTCCTCACTCCTTCCCCTTTTATTGCTTTGTCTTTCCTCCCCCCTCTTCCCTCTCCCCCCCTTTTTTATATTCTTCCCCATCCTTTCCCTTTCTCCCCTTTCCCCCCCCCCCCGTCCTATTCCATCTGTCGGGCCCCACGGGACTGGGGTACTCGGTACCGGACGGTAGTGGGGATGTCACAGGTGGCTTGGTCCGTACCGTATCCCTGGCTCGGCAAATAAAGGGGAATATTTACAAGGGGATTGTCACGGGTGATGCCACCCACTTGGTGCGGCCAGTGATGGGGCCGTCGCTGCTGCAGAACCTCCGGGGGTGATGGAATGGCAGCGGAGATGGTATAGTTCCAGTGGGGAGAACTGTATCCCCCGGGGCAGTAAGGGTTAAGTCTCTGGTGCAGGTTGTAACACACTTACTTTGCAGGCTGCAAGGATCTCTCCTCCTGGCTGCTGCTGACAGGCTGGACCTGTAGGGAGGAATGGTCTGCAGATGGAAGCAGGCAAGAGAGGCAATTCAGGGTTTCCAAAGCTTTATTCTTAGTTGTCCTCTTTCTGCAGATTTACAAGTCATTTGCAGTTGGTACACAGTTCAAGTACACGGGTTCCCTCTGCTCCTGCAGCCAGGCCTCTCTCTACCTGTGACCCCTCACACAGTCTGTAAATGTCCCTTTCCGGGCTTTTGCATTCTCTTTCTCTGTGTTTGCGACACTGGACAGTATGGCGGTGACTCGGGCTTCTGTGAGTCCTAGTACGTCACTGAGCTGCCTGTCCTTTAGGGTTAGGGATCTCAATCTGGAACTCAGACCCCTCGTCGTGTTGTCTGGGGATGCCGGGTAAACTACGGTCCCCTTTAGAGCCGACACTCTATTTTAGCCCAGCCTCCAGTAGTCCTCAGCACGAGGCTCTACCAGGCTCCTTCTCTCTGTTCCTTCTAGTACCATAGGAGGGCTTCTCCACCTGCAGTGAGTGGCTTCAGCTGCTGTCTAGGGCACGGGCACACCGTCCCTCTCTGTTCCGTCACACTCCTGGTGGTTTCAGCGTTGGACGGGCTTTCCCCCCCATCTGGCTCGCACTGGCTCAGTACGGGTCTGCACTCCTCGGCCTTACACTTCCAGAGAGCGTGATGTCCTTCAGTCTTTACATCTCAGCACACTCCGGCCTACTACCTTCCTTCACTCCTCCCCCTCACTATATACTGTCAGTCACCTGACCTCTGGTGTGCCCAACCCACTCCTCTCATCCACCACCCCTCCGATCTCATATAGTCTCTAATCTCAGGGCTGGATGTAACCTCTCTGACACGTGGGTTGTGTGGGCTGTGAGGGTGTTAGTGTTTAACATTGTCCTACCTGCCTGGCTGCAGTTCCCTTTGTGGCCTCCTGGACGCAGGGGCGCCACACATCCCCTATCTGCCATTCCCTTCTTCTACCTGAGAGGACATGTTCTGCCCTGACCCAATTGAACTTGGGCCCTCTACACAGTGCTTTTGGCTTGGGTCCGCCTTTTGCTTTTACTCTTTTGGCATAAACTGAAGTCGGTCCTTTCGCCGACTCCCTTGGAATCGCAGGGGCCCCAGTAAACCAAGCCCTCCGGATATCATATGTTAATATCCCGATACTCTGAGCTACGGAAATATGGATCTGGGGCGGGAGGCTCCTCGATCGAAGGTCTTTATCCCCACAGGGAATCCCTCCCGCACTGGTGCGCTGGGATAAGTCTTTCCCTACAAACTGGTTAACACAGTTTTAGACTTGTTGTATTCCCCCTTACTTGCCTTTTTGACTTTCTGTTGCTTTTTGTTTTCCCCTTCTCTTTTTTTTTTTTTTCCCCCCCCTATCCAGTAACTCGGTATACTTAGTTTCACTGTTTAAACTACCTAATATTTTTGATATATCTGATCGAGCTTACAACTGTTGCTGTTGGGATTGTCGCTGCTCTCTCTCCTATTAATAGGTCTTGTAAACCCTCAGGCCCTCCCCCTGTGCCCTACGCCCTGTCTCTGGGCTATACTACAGAAGTTCCTGAAATCAGGTTTCTACGTTCCCTTCCTTCCCCCACCAACCCTCTCCCCTTTTACCCTTACGGAGACATAGTCTCTTTATCTATACTACACTATCCAGTTTGTTCTGCGGATCATACCCCCTGAGATATTAGTAGGCCAATATGTCTAATTTCAAAATCTGCTCATTTAACGTGAGAGGATTCAATACCCCCCAGAAGCGCTCGAAGGTTATGAATGAAATGCACAAGCAAAGGGTCATGCTTTTACTCTTGCAGGAAACTCACTTCAAGAGTGGACACATCCCTGTGATCGGTGACCGACGCTACAATGTCTGGACGCACAGCCCCAATCCCGAGGGGCGATCAAAGGGAGTATCCATTGCGGTGCATCGGTCTCTCACTCATACAGTCCTGGACTCGGTCATAGATGTAAACGGTCGGTATATTTTTTTGAAACTTAGAGTGGACACTACCATTTTTACAATTGTCAATTGGTACTTGCCTAATGCTGACCCTGCGAGCAGTTGTATTTCCCTGTTGACTGAGCTTGCAGATTTTGCCGAAGGTGTGATCCTGATAGGAGGTGATTTCAATTTCACACAACTCCTCAGGGGGACGGGGGGTATCGGGGTCCAAACTTAGGGCAGTGAAGAGGGCGATTCAACACCTTGACTTGGTGGACCTTTGGAGGGCCTTACACCCCCGAGATAGGGACTATTCCTACTTTTCCCTGGTCCACGGATCCTATAGTAGGATAGATTTCTTTTTGGCCAGCCAGAGAGTGTTAACGTGGCAGCCTCAGTCATCCATAGGGCAAATTAACCTATCTGACCATGTTCCCATCTTTTGTGAACTACGACTGCCGGGAGGTCTCGCCAAACAGTGGTCCTGGAGGCTAAATGACAATCTCCTCAATGATGACCTGTGTCTCACAGAGGTGAGGGAAGTAATTTCAGAATTCCTAGCAATCCACGAGGAAGATCAGACACCCCTGCCGACCCAGTGGGAAGCACTAAAATGCGTGGTAAGAGGTGTTCTGATAAAACATGGCTCAAGACTTAAGAGAGGTAAAACTGAAAGGATTACAGCTATAACGGAGAAGATTGCCGAATTAGAACAAATCCATAAACAGTCCCTACAAAGCCAAGTGCTAGCAGACCTCACAGTAGCTAGGGATGAACTTAGAAGTCTAATCGACCAAAAGTATCTCAGGGGAAAAGAGAGGCTACACAGGTTCCTATACGAGTTTGGCGATAAATGTGGCAGGCCACTCGCCAGACTGCTTCATCCAAGAGGTACTCCTGGTCGGGTCCCCCGGATTAAACAACTGAATGGGGAGCTCACTCAGAACCCTAACACCATACTACAAGTTTTTAGGGATTTCTACAACCATCTATATAACATCAAAGGGCATTATGCGGATATGGATAGTAGAAAATATGCGGAGAGACTCCAGTCCTATATAGACGACTCGGCTCCCCCGGGACTTAAATCCGAGGACGCCGACTCCCTTGACATGGACTTCTCTGAAGCGGAGGTGAGGGAAGTCATCAAACAGACCCCCAGTGGGAAAAGCCCGGGACCCGACGGTTTCACCGCCAAGTTTTTTAAGCTACTCAGTCCTCAGGTCGCGCCGTTCTTGGCGAGAGCCTTCAATGCGATTTCACCCGAATGTTCATGGACCTCGCAGTCTTTGGAGGCCCATATTAGTGTTGTCCCTAAGCCTGATAAAGATCACTCAGACGTGGCTAACTATAGGCCAATCTCTCTAATCAATATTGACATTAAGTTATTCTCCAAATTGCTTGCTAATCGATTGGCTCCTCTCCTCCCCTCGGTCATACACAACGACCAGGTGGGGTTTGTGAAAGGGAGGGAGGCTAGAGACAACACTAATAAGCTTATGTTGCTCATGGCTCGGTCGAGGGCCCAAGGTATCCCGATGTGCTTACTATCGGTTGACGCTGAAAAAGCCTTCGACCGGGTTAATTGGCGCTTCTTGGAGGCCTCGCTTGTGCGGTTGGGCCTGGGGACCCGTTTCTTGAGTAGGATCATGTCCTTGTATAGCTGCCCCACAGCTAGAGTTAGAGCCAACGGTGGTCTGTCCCAGCCCTTCCCAATTAAAAACGGGACGAGTGCCCTTTATCCCCACTATTATACATTGTCATTATGGAACATCTCGCTGTGATGATTCGTCGGAACCCGGACATCAGAGGAGTTGAGCTGGAAGGACACCAGTACAAGGCAGCACTTTTTGCTGATGATCTATTATTATTTATTACCCAGCCAAGTAAATGTGGCACCCTGGCACCTGTTGGGCACCACAGAAATCCTTAGGCACAATGGAGTAAGTAACAGCACAGCAAAACCACAACACAAACAACACTTAGAACACCTGGTTTCACCCCGAGCCTCTAGGGGGAGCTACCACTGGTCACTTGAGCCAGTTCCCCCTATAAAAAGAGTCTTGGAGAGAGAAACTTCAGAGTGTGGTAGACGCTACAAGAGCTGCCTGCCTGTGTGAAACCTCCACCCTATGAGGAACACACTAGGCCCTGCTAGCCTGTTAGCCAGTGGAGATCCCTGCAATTGGGATAACAGGAAAGGAGAAGCACCTCTCAGGAAAACAGAGTTATTCCGACTCTTTCCAAATTAACCGGTTACTGGAACCGAAGCTGTGGAAGCTACAAAGCCGTCACAGAGAACCAGCTACATCCAACAGGAGGTTTAGCCACCTGTTCCACCTGATGCACCCATCCACGAGAGCCCAGGGAAGAGTACTGATCCTGCTCAGACCCTTTTACAGTGCCCTCAGTGCTGCTAACCAGGTGAAGCAAGTTCCATTGAACAAACTGCCCGGTCCGGCTGGATTCCACATCCACCCGACCTTAGCACCAGAAGTAGAGAAAGGAAGCCTAACACTGCTTGCTGTGAAACTCCATAAGTGCCAACTCCACTATCCCGGTCCGAGTGTACCTGCCTACCAACCAGTAAAGGTACCTAAAAGAGACTTTGTGTGGTTGTGCATTACTCCAGGATTCAGCGCGCAGCGTCCCGCAGCTGCCTCACAACATCTTGCGCAGCTCCCGGCTCCGGGGATTCCCGCTCATCCTGTGGGGAGCGTTCCATCTCGCTGTGTACCATCCCCCGGAGACCCGAACAGCGCTGGTAGAGTTACCAGAACACCCGCAGGTGGCGTCACGAAGACAAATCACCCCACTGTTCCGCCATCCCCCTATTGATCTGGACCACCGGGCCTACACTACCGCAGGCGCGGTTCCGTGACTGGAGGAGAGACAACGCCCGCTACGTGTACCCCCGGCTACGGTGAGTCAGAATTTGGCGTCACGAACAGGATACGAGCAGGCCCGTTATGACGGGTATTGTGTGCTGTTTATTGACTGTAAATATCGAACTGTACATTTGCTCCGCCATTGCTGCGCGAAAAGGCGGGAAAAGAAGGGGCGTGACTGTGCAGAGGGCGCGAAGATTGACCCCGCCCCCACGCTCTGACGACTTCCTCTGTACGCAGCAGGAACCGGAAACTCCCGTGGTGCCTCACTCCTCACCGCGAGGCCGACACTTCCGTTTGCAACCGAGGGCAAGGCTACGCTTAACTAAGGGGGAGCGACCATGAGTAACCGGCTCCCGATCACGCGGTGCCCCCGCTAAACCAAGCGGCACCTCAAAATATACCTTTAGATGGACAGCAACCAGTCGGCGGTATGCTACCGCAACCCGCTCCGATTATGCCGATGTCTCTACCCTACGTTCCTAGTGCGACCTGGTTACCCAAATACAGCGGTGTACCCAGCACCTTGGAGAACTTCCAGAGGAAGATATGCCAAGCCCTGGACATGTACCCGATGACCGGTAAGCAAAGAGCTTCAGTTATTATGGGACAGTTAACCGGTGCAGCCGAACTGCAGAGCCGCAGCTGGCCTGTAGAAGTTCAGGAATCTGTGGAGCAGATATTCGCTAGATTAACCCGGGTCTTTGAGTGCCATACCGAAGCTGGATTAAGACTGTCATTCTATCGTTGTATCCAAGGGGCACAAGAAACTGTCCTTGATTATTCACTGCGCTTGCAAGAAGCATACAGACTGTTAAAACAAGTCGATCCTGACAGTGCTCGAGATGAGAACAAGGCGTTAATTGGACAATTTATTGTGGCCTTAAACTATCTGAGGATAGGAAGCAAGCAAGCTGGTGGTCCATACAAAACCCAGGCGCAGAGTTTGATACCTTGAGAGACTTAACAGTCTGGGGACAGCGACTCGCTGAAGTACCTGATCCCGCTTCACCGCAGCAGCAGCAGTACGCTGACACCCCTTCCGTGCCGGCAGCAGCATCTCCAACCCCGGCGATTCAGTCCAGTGCACAGACTGTAACACCTGACCGGTTTGATCAACTGTGTGCTAATGTCGAGCAGCTGATGAAAGACGTGGCCAAGCTACAAGCTGGGAGAAGACCCAAGACAGATGCAAGGCCATCGGACAAGATTCTACTCGCCGACAGTCCTGACGACGTCCCGTGGATGAGGAGAAAGACACAGCCGTCGCGAGGAAAACCTGCAGACCGCCGCAGTCCTGACAGACGCCGCAACAGTCAGCAGAACGACTTAGGAGGACGCAACGTGCAATCCCGTCCTTTAAACGAGCGACCCCTGGGCGAGAAGGGCCAACCCCAGGAGTAGACTGTCCAGGCCCTACGTCCAGCTGGGAACACAAGTATGTGGGAGACTGTCCATACTTACCAATCGTCATCGATGGCATCGCTATCTCCGCCTTGATAGACACTGGATCCCAGGTGACATCCATCCCCAGTGCCCTTTACAAGCAGTTCTGGCCAGATGTTAAGCTAGAACCCCCTAACCCTGAGATGAACCTTGAAGCCACTAACGGTATTCCGGTTACCATAGAGGGACAGTGGGAAGCTACAGTAAAGGTGGGGAGGGTGCAGTTGAAAAACCAGGGTATCTTAGTGGTCCAGGATAAACCTAACCACAAGGATCCATATGTCATATTGGGTACCAATGTCATGATCAAATGCCTCGATGAAGTGTTGTTTTTACTCCAACAGAGTGCTGAAGCCGGTAAACCCAGAGAAAAGAGGGCTATCCAAAAGCAGATCAGAGCTCTGGTGTATCAACAACAGGTAACAATGTCAAATGGTGAGATTGGCAGAGTAAGGGTCACAGATCCCATTCCAATTGTGGTACCACCCAGAAGTGAAATGATGATCTGGTGTCGAGCAGCCATAGGCCTCAGAGGGCAGGACTACCAAGCTGTAGTAGAACCTGTAATGTCCGACAGTAGTCCTACACTCTTGACAGCCAGAGGGCTAGTCGATGTAAGAAAGGGGAGAGTCCCCGTACGCATATTGAATTATGGTGATGACGAAGTCAGACTACCTAGATATGCAACTGTTGCTAAATTGTACCAAGTAAAAGATGATGCTGTGATTGATGTAAAATCCTCAAACCAAATAGTCACTGATGAACCCCCTCACTCCAAAGATCAGTTAGAGAAATGGTGTCAAGACCTCAGTGTAGGAACTGACAATACACCCTCTCACCAGAAAAATGGAGTATACCGGGTGGTTCGGGAGTATGAGCAAGTGTTCAGCAAACACCCACTTGACTTTGGGAGGATTAAAGGGGTACAACATCATATCCCCACAAACAACCATGCACCTATCAAAGAAAGGTACAGGCCTATACCACCTACTCACTACCAGAAAGCAAAAGAGATGCTTCAGGACATGAAGAATGCAGGAGTCATTAGGGATAGCTGTAGTCCCTGGGCCGCACCACTAGTCCTAGTGAAAAAGAAAGATGGTAGTATGAGGATGTGTGTAGATTATAGGCAAATC